>QMIH01000295.1:189010-278506 GCA_003987875.1 Clarias batrachus
TATATACAGATGTATATATACACACACATGCTCCCTTCAAGGTTTCTATATAGAAACCTTGAAGGGAGCATGTGTGTGTGTGTGTGATTACTAGTGAACACTGAAATAACACCTGAGGGCAGGCTTCTGCATTTGTTTAGACGTCTAACCTTGCAGGGGACAAAGGTTAAGCATTGTCAGGCCACCTTGTACCAACGTTGTGCCACTGCAGGAAGCAGGACACACACCCGATGCAGCCGTACAGATGTGCATTTCTACTTCATACCACACAGGCTCATAGTAAAAAAAAGGTTTTCATTCCACAGTTAATTAATTTAAGCAACGATTGTTTTGAGTTAGTGGCAGTGGCATTCAAGTTCATATGAATTTCCCACAAATGCATAGTATACTGTATTTGTTTGAAAAACTGGTACTCATTTAATGCTGCTAGTAGATAGGAATCTTCTCCACAATATAAATGAAGCTGCACAGCTGTCATGGTCTTAAATAATTCATTATGGTTTAAACATTTAATGTGAAATATGTGGTGCATCTCTTTTTTTTTTCAAGGTATTTGCTTATCTGTCCCCTTCCCTGTCTCTCATCCTCTGCTACCTGATTCTACTAGGCGAGCAGACCCCCAGAAATGTGAACACAAAGACGTCTTTCTTTGGGTCTCCTCTGCTCCACGGTGTTGATATAATGCAACAGCTCAAGAGATACACGCCTCAGGGAAAAGGAGAGGGACAGCCTGACAGACATACTGACGGATACATACGGACACCCGGTTAGGGAGCGAAAAAAAAAAAGTTGAAATTAAAATATGCAATAAAAAGCAAACTACAGCATAACCATCCTAAACTAGCACTAACTAGTTAAACTATTTAAAGTTGTAAGAGACAGACTGAGACAGAGGGAGAAAGACAGACAGATAGAGCGGGAGATAAGGAGATCTGAGAGTGAGGGAGGCAGACTGAGAAGGTGTTAGACAGAATTTGCGAAAGGCAGAGAATGAGAGAAACAGAGGGTGATAGAGTGACAGACAGTTGGAGAAAGATGGAGAAAGAAAGAGACATGAACAAGACAGGGAGAAAGAGAGACAGACTGGGAAAGGAGAAAGAGAGACAATGCTATTGGGGGGAAAGCAAGACAGACAGGGAATGTGTGTGTGTGTAAGATATGAGCTAGACAAAGAGTAAGAGACAAATAGAGAAAGATGGGAAAGAGAGACAGACAGGAAAGAGGACCAGTAAAAGACGGAGATAGAGATAGACAGTTTTGTCTAAAACTGAGAATAAGAGACAGAGGAGAAAAAGAAATAGAGAATAAGAAACAGAAATGGACAGAGTGAGAGGACGAAAAAGAGATAGGCTATGGTGCGAGAGAGACAGACAGAAGGAATGTCATACAGAGACATAGGAAGAAAAAGAGACAGATGCTAAGAGATAGAGACAGCAGAAGAAAGAGACAGTATTTGTGAGGGAGAGACAGAGAGAGAAAGTGATACACGGTCAGTGTGAAAATATTTTTTGGGGGGAAAGACAGGCAGGAAATGAGTAAACATGTTGAGAGAGACAACATGTGAGAGACAGAGAGAAAAAGATCAGAGAGATAGAAAGACAAGAGGAGCCATGGTATTAATTAGAGAAAAAAAGAGATGGACAGACAGAGACATAGGAGGGTAGAGATAGAGGAAGTAAGAGACAGACAACGATTGCGAGAGACGGACTGCGATTGTGTGTGAGACAGTGTCCTGCCACCTCGTGTCACCCCAAACTGTTCCACAGAGAGTTTGACAAGTAAACTGATCTGCAAAACAGTTCGCTGATTATTAACCAGAACATGTACAGATACACGAGGACTCGCGGCACTACGCTTGAACACGAGCAGCGTAGAAACATAAATCATTTCCTAGCAGCTTGAGCAAACACAGCCCCTGTCATTTCAACATGCCACGCTGAGGTCCAGAGAGCCATCGAGGGCTAATAACTGTCCTGTAGACTATGTGAAACATTGAAAAGCTAACACAAGTGCAAAATATGTCTCATTATTCTCAAGAGCCCTGACATGGCAACGAGTGGCAGCCTTAAACGATTTGAACTGCCCAATATGCTTCGTCGAGCTTAAGGAGGAGAAAAAGTCAAATTCCTTTCTACTTATTTAAATAACAACCCAGTAGTGGCAGTAGTGATAGCCTGGGCGCTAACAGTGTCACGCAGGAGATGGAGGGGATTTAGGGTAACGCAGCGGGTGCATGTCTGGGAGGCCACTGAACCTGAGCAAAGGATTACTCTAAATCCGCTGATTAGACAAAGCCACATTATCTGCTTGACTACAGATTTACCTCAGTTTCAGGTATGTCTTAATGCGCAGCAGAATGTGTTCTGTTTGTCCGGGGGGGGAAAAAAAACGAAAAAGAAAAAGCTACATGCACTTTGCAAACATTCCACTCAAAAAAAATAAATAAAAATTCACAAGTTTTCAGTCTGCTATAAACCATGAAATCTTAAAACAACAATGGTAGTAATAATGCTTCTTTGTGAAATCTCGCATGCTAAACATCTAAATTAGCTTTCATGGATTACGGAAAAAAGGAAGTCGACTGGAATTCAGTTCAAAGATGTAACTACAGACACATGTTCTCCTTGTATCGTCAGATGCATGAGGAGCAGAGTGGGCCAAAAGTTTTTTTTTTTATTATTATGAAGTTTATTTTTTTATCCTGTACCCATCTGTAAAATTAAAAACGTGCTGTAATCACACATTTATACAGCTTACACAACAAGAAGTGTCAATAAACATGATTTTAATATACAGTATAAGAAGCAAGCCAAATCAGGACTTTTTGCAGAATCACAAAACGCAGTACTGAGAGCAAAACCTCCCTTTATTTCTCTACTGTATATAATCCGCTGCTACACTACGAATGCACTTATCCCAGTGTTTCACTAGTGCTTAGATACCATCAAGGTAGAAACATTTCTCAGTATAATCAGACTGCATGCTTCATATCTGAAATGCTGGCCTCCCAGGAACTCCTTTACTGCCTCAAACATGTGGAAATGGCTTGAAGTGAGCTCAGGACTGTATGGCATATGGATATAGCAATAGCTTCTAGGTGAGCTCCTGCCATGTGCTTGATGTTGGTTAATGATTGTGTATAGTAAAGTTCCAACGGACAGATACATCTTTTCTGCAAGTTTGTACCGTTGAAAAATATTTTCCTGCGACTCTCATCACCTTACCTTCTGTAAATGTCAGTTTTACACCTTGATTCATGCGAAATGCCATCACAAGTTCTGGGTTGACTTTCTTCACATTTATCTAATATTGAAAAATAATATAAGTCTTTTGACTAAGCTTGGATATAGCCTTAAACACATAGGCATGTCAATGTAGGTTCATGTATATTTGATGACCTTTTGTGGTTTTAACACTATAGTGGTGCGGTTTTGTGGTGTGATTTGTATTATCAAGTGTAAACAAATATTTTGATTTATTTTTCTTACCAGGGGGAAGAAAAATAAATCAAAATTTATTTACAAATAAATAAATAAAATAAATTTATTTACAAATAAATTACAAATAAATTGTAATTTATTTAGATTTTTCCCCCTAATTTAGTCGTGTCCAACTCCTCCCCGTCACTAGGGGGCTCCCACATTAAGGCCACTACTACCACTCAGCCGGGAGGGCCGAAGACTATCACGTGTTTCCTCCGAACCACGTGACGCCAGCCGACCGCATCTTTTCGAACTGCTCGCTGACCGTTGGGGTTGGGGAGCTCACAGACGCCCCTGACTGGCTGTAGAGCCGTGATTAATGCGGGAGCACTATGTACCTCTCATCCCGCCCCTCTGAGAGAGCTCGGCCAATCAGCTCTCTCTAGACCTCCGGCTGCGAGAGGTTACAGCACCACCCTGGATTCAAACTAGCGATCTCTGGATGATAGGGCGAGCGCTTTTACCACTGCGTCATTTGGAGGCTTATTTCTTTGGCATTTTCTAGTCCATTGTTTGTGGGAAATTTTTTTTTTTAAAGATTTGAAGATAGGGATAGATAAAAAATATAGAAAGCTAGATTGTGATTAACGCCATACGCTGGGTTTTCTGCAGAAAATCGAACTGCCCAAGGTTTTCCTTGTTCACACAATGTAAAATTCCTGCTCTTCTATGGCTTTATATGATGCACTTACTGCAATAAATTATAACACTGCTGTTATTGGCTCATGTATACATTTTTTCTGTCACATGATATACAGTACTTGTGGGTAAAACACATACAGTACATGGAAAGGCAGTATTTCTTATCTGTCATCTTGTGTAAAGTGGGTCCTCCAAGACAAACAAGGAGATGCCATCCTGCAGTCAACTGTACAGAACATTGTACAGTCCTCACCTCCTACACTACCACTTGAACCTGAGGCAAATTAAATCTGCTATAGGATGGAGGAAAACGGTGAAGTTTGCATACAAAAAGTGAGGCTTCATTTATCTGAGCCTGTACCGTACGTTCCTCCAGTAACAGAGTTGATCTGAGTGTCAAGGCCAATGGCGGTTGCTCCCCCTCATGAGCATCATGAAGGGAGGTGTAACATGAAAGAGGTGAGATTCATGTATTATTACAGATGAATCATGCATAAGGACATCAAGGACACAGGATAACAAGAAAATTTGTTTTAGTTTTTTTTTTAATCTAACAGTAAAATATCTGTATGCTGGAAAACGAAGTATAAGCAGACTATGTAAAATAACACATTTTAGACAGAAAACTATTGCATGCGTGAAAGAAGAAGCTGGTGCGAACTTAGAAGGACTGTGTGTGAGTCTGTAGCACGGTCAGTAAGTCTAAGCAGGTAATTTCCTTAAACTGCACAAATTGCACCTGAGACTATATTTTAAGCAAAAAGTCATCACACCAGTTATTGACTTTTAAGACATAATAGCTCTACAGCACTTAATTGCACAAGATCTTTTCACAGTACTGTATATATTATATTATATTATATTATATTATATTATATTATATTATATTATATTATATTATATTATATTATATTATATTATATTATATTATATTATATTATATTATATTATATTATATTATATTATATTATATATTATTTATTATTTTTCTATACAACTTTATCCTGTATTCAGGGTCACAGGGGCCTGGAGCCTATCCCCGGAGACTTTGGGCACAACTCGGGGTACACCCTGGACAGGGTACACACACACATGCAATTTGGAAACACCAATTAGGAAAGCGGAGTAAAACCTTCATGCACAAAAAGAACAAGCAGAACAGAAAAGGTAAGAATCAAACCCTCCAACCTGAAGGTGCGAAGCCACATGATGCCACCATATATTATATTATATTATATTATATTATATTATATTATATTTATGAACCTATATCAAATTTTATAGAACTATACCATATTTACAGTACAGCTATAGCCTACTCATATTTACTTACTCCCTTATCTTATCTGCAGGGTACAAAGCTGCATGATTGGTGGTACAGAAGCAGTAAATAGCAAGCCACGTGGAATTGGCACGTGATAAAACAGTAGTTCTAATAATACCACGGGACCTTGTACTCACCACACTACAGCAGGGTGGGTCTCAAACAAAGGTTAAAGAAACATGAACAATCACTGCATACCAGTTAAAACATTACCAAGATACTAAACTATAAGCCTCTTCAATTCTTTTTACTTAACAATGACACAAATTAGCAAAACTTGTTCATGTTATTCCCCTCCATTCTGTCCCGACTTAATCACCAGTCCACATTCACCAGCCAGATTTCCCCTATAAGCTACCAACAGGATAGGGTGAAGACTGGCACATGCTTCCTTAAAGACGTGACGCCAGTTAGCCAGTGGCGCAACACAGGGAGGAAGAAAAGCACTATCTAACAAGTGTATGACCTCACAGATGCCCTAATAGCCTGGTAAAAACAATATGCCATCCCACCCAACCAGAGAGCAGAGCCATTGTTGGGCTTCATCAAACTCGGAGTCTGAGCCACATTCAGCATGGATTTATGTCATGTTTATAAGCAGCATCATCATTACTATATCAGTCATTCTTGAGAACCGGGACAAAACATGTTTTAATTTGGAAAAACAACACTTCATTATTTTACAGACTTAAAATATGTTGTTGAACAACTTCCCGTTGTTACTGTAACATTTTTTTACAAACCCCGTCAGACATTAAAAGATGTATTTAACTTAAATGATATTAATTTTCTTGAAAACATAGGTTATGGCTAATAATCAGTTATTTTTTATAACTATTATAATTTACATTATTTCAAAACACAATGCAGCACCTTTTAACAGGTGGCGTCCTCTAAGTTATTATTTTTTTTAAAAATCCATCATTGCTTTTGAACTAAAACCAGTAAAGTACAGTAGTAATCCTATTAATAACATTTTCGTCAATGTTAAGAAATTTCATATTTCATTAGGAATACATTATTGTGGAAACAATTTACTTAAAAATAAATACCAAAAATCCCTACCTGACGGTGTTGACACACATCTGATTTCTACATACTGTATAGAAACAGAAAATCTGTTTGTTTGTTTGTTTTTTTGGGCAGTGCTGTTTGCACAGGGTAACCTACTGTACAATTAGTAGCTTTTGTGTCATACTATTGGCGTGTCACAGGTGTACATCCCCGACTGTAAGGTGGGCAGGTGGTTAGTGTCATTAACTATATTGCAGTATCATGCAATATTATTTTTATATATTCTGCTATATAAAAACAATTGAACTTGCAAAAACCAGAGCAATTGAACATGTTATATTATTATAACATGTAATGAGTCATATGAGGAGGGCCTTGGAGTTTTGGTTGAACACAAGATTACCTTCTTTTTTTTTATGTCAGATGGTGTTGACAGAAACTCAATAAATAAACTATTTTTAACAGCCATAATTAAACATGTACTTGGTGCACATTAAGGGATTTTTTTATATAGATTTTAATAAGTTTTTTTTAGCTATTTTAAAATAGTGAGGACACATTTATCAAATAAAATAAAAATTATTTTAAGTATGGTTGAAAAAAAATATTTTGTTGTGCTGAGTTGATTCAGCTTATAAAATGTATCATAATCAAAATATAAATTATTTTACAAGAAATGTTTTAAAGGAAAAACACAATATTATATGCTAGACATGTTTTGTCCCGGTTCTTGGAATGACTGATATTATATATACGATTAGAATAAACCCTGAATCATTTTGTATGTCTTTTTTTCCTATAGTTGGACATACATAGGCAAAAGAACTATAGTTTATGAACCTATTTATAATGGTTATTTATTGTAATCTATAAACTATAGTTTCTAGTGTGTAAGGTAGATTGCATTCATTATAAAATCTCTATTTGGCTGTTACCTTTTGGTTGACAGCACAAAGAAAGAGAAAGAATGGGAAAAATAGTGAGAGAGCATCATGAACACAGCAGAAGGTGTGATACAGTAGATAGCAAAGAAGAACCAGGTGCGAAGATCACATACTTCAAAAGCTCACTTACTTAAAATATGCTAATTAATGCTAACAATGTTTTGAAGACAATTCTTTAAAGACTTGCATTTTTATTAATAACTGCTTGCGATGAAACATGGATTTTTATTATGAATTACTTCTAAAAAATAATAATAATAATGTTGGCTCTTTCTTGTAGTTGCCATTTTGGGCGTCACAGCATAATGCAGAACAGTTGAAACATTTGTAGTAATTTGATCTGAACTTATGAGTGCTTGCCAAAAGCAGGGCCAAGGAAAATCTGTTCTGTAATAATCCATAAATAAATAAAATAGAGCACAGTGTTTGGCACTAATAACATGGCTACAAAAGATCGCTTAAAGGGGCATTAGGTAAGATTAGGCAAGTTTTTTTTTTTTCCGGATTACCTTTTGAACATTTAAAGTTTTTTTAACCACTTCAGCCCACCTACCCCTATTACAGCCCATGTGCACAAAGCTCTGCGCTGGCCTGGTGACTGGCGTGTCTATAATATAACTAATGGGAGGATGATCCAAACACAAATTCCAGGAAAGAAGCACTTTTTTAAATAAGTTTTTTTTTTTCATGCACAATAATACTTTTGTCCTGCGGTAAAATAAGCAGGTAAAATTATATGAATAACGAAATTCATATTGTTAATGTACCTTTAAATAGCAGTAGCAATACTCAGTACTCTATGCATCTTGTCATTCTAGAAAAGGGTTAACTTGATTTCTTTCTAGTGAAAAGAAAGTTCCCTTCCATAACTCACCAGCTCTTAAAAAGAAATTAGAGCAGGTCGACTGTTGACCTACACCGGAAAGACAGAAGTTTTGCAGAAGAACTGTCACAATGATGGAAACTTCTTCATTTATTGCTAGCAATCCATTCGCTATAATTGTCCTAAGGACATGAGATCAGGAAACCTTTCTCATGGCCTCTAAGAGAGACAACGGTAAATCAACATTGCTTAGGAATCACTGAGTGCCTGAGAGATGAAATACAGAGAAGCGCAGGCTCTGAGCTATCCGCTTGGTAACTGAGCGGACAAATAGGTCTCCTAGAGACAACACGTCAGCTCCTGTTAAAGGGAGAAGCGAGGGCCAACAACAAAGTCCTACAACAAGTCTGAAAACAAGTCGAAGTTTCTCCGGCTAAGAAAGAGATGAGATGAGATGAGATGTATACCATGTAGTTAACCAGCTGCCATTAGCTGAAGCTTAAGGGCTCATTTTTTATTTAGTGCCCTTTTGCATGTCATCTATTTTATACTTCTCATAAGAGTCAGATAAACCCCTTCAAACAGTTACTAATACCAGCACTATTAAAAAGGACCTTCTTAATGAATTATAGGTGCAGGAAGTAGGAAAAGAGCATTATATAGTTATTGTGATGAAATGTGATTGTATTTTTAAAAATTATATATTTTTACATTATTGTACATTGTATAATTTTACATTTGACTTAATTGTTAAAATGAACACAACGGGACAATGAGTGCACTCAATGGCATTAGTAACGTCTCTCTCTCTCTCTCTCTCTCTCTCTCTCTCTCTCTCTCTCTCTCTCTCTCTCTCTTTCTGAATTTTTCCATCAGGAATAATTGTGTCTTCTTTCCTCAAACAACCCCATGTCCATGAGATATTGATGAGATATTTACATTCTCATCCTACTCCCAGTGTGTATAATAAAACTGCATCATGTCATTTTTATCCGAAAAGATTAAACGGCTAAGCATGGCTTCAAAAGTAGGCCAGCGCTAATCAGGTTCAGTCCTCAGTGATATGGGAGAATATAAGCAGCCGCCTAAAACGCCATCTAGAGGAGGCATCATTTTACTGAAGTCTAAACTAGTAAAAACCTGTAAGGATATTGGTGAATCCACAATTTCATGAAAGAAATGTGGCTGGGTAAAAAAAAAAAAAAAACAATAACAACCATGATCAGACTGATGCACCCATCATGCATAGCGCCCATCGTACAAGCCCTTGGAGGCGGTGTTATAATGTTGGGGTTGCTTTATTGGCAATAAAATGAAGTCAGACTGCCTGAATGTCCTGAATGACCAAGGTTTTCACATCATTTCAGGTTTTTAACATCATTGCTGAGAGTCATCAGGATCAAAGTGTAGAAAACAATTCGATGGTGAATGTGTGCCATAATCCAGCTAAAGGTGAGCCAATGAAATATTACAGTATATTACAGGCTGCATATCTGGTATGCATTGCTGGATTAATCATTCATGGACTTAGCTGGTCCTGGGCTACTGTATGATTTATGGCACACCATGTTTTGGAGAGCGTAAAACTGTTAAAGCAGGTTCCCTGTATCGGTAAGCCTTACATACTGCTTTATTAAACAAAAACAAGGCCAAAACAGTACAGTGCATGAGTCAACACAGCTATTTAAGAATTTAGTTCTAGTCCTTGTGACAGTTTCTCTTCAATTTCAGTGTCCGTTCATGGAAGTTATTTTACTGCAGGGTGCAAACAAGAGAAACGACATCACCTGAGGCAAAACAAATATATATTTAGAAAAAATTTCAGCAATCCAATGCAAAACGTCACCTGTGCACCACGTCTGAGTGGGCGAGCATTTTTATTCTGTTGGTTTGTAAATATGTATAATTCACCTATTCTTCATTAACTATTGTAAACATCATCTCCTCATACTTCTCTGTGAATATGTGACAATGTGCATCATGAAATTCAAATCATGAAAATCATGTATCTAATTTCAATTGGACACCAGATGTTCGAACCCATAGAGTTAAAATATATACTGCAGAGATCACGCTGGTCACATGATCATGTTCTTTCACGGCGAACCAGGAATCATCTGAACTTGTGAAGTGAACAATATAATATACTGTAGGTTTTATGGTTCCACTGCAGCATTATCTTAATCGTTATTTATTTATAAGAATATGTTATAATATATTGAATTTGTCAACATTGTATTTACAATTTTAAACCCTGGTAAATTGAAACAGGAAAAATGCATTGTCTGTGTCTCAGAAACTTTTGACAAGAGTCAAGAGTATCTTTTCGAACATGCTGCATAACATAATTAGAAGAAAGCTCTCGCTGCATGAGCTCACAGACACCCATCATCGGCTAATGTCAGCGTGATTGACAGGGAGGAGAGAGTATTCTATCCCTCCTACTCAGACAGCACCACCAACTTTGCTCCAGCTTTGTTTTATTAAAGCTAAAGAGCTCACAAAGGAAGGGTGAACACATTTCCTCTGGGGCTGCACAATCACCTCTCACAACTACACGGGAAGGCATGTTCACACTAGAGACAGCAGATCACAATTATACAGTATGAATAAATGTTGAGTTCCAAGCCATGTTAAGAATTTGATATAATTATTTATGAGCTTCGATGAAGCTGGCTGCAGAATGATTTTTTTAGTATTAGAATTTTTAAATAGGTTGTATTCACTCACACACTCACTCATCATCTATACCGCTTCATCTTATGTATACTATCGCAATCCATTTTAAGGCGCACACACCCACACATGTATTTACCTAATCTGCATGTCTTTGGACTGTGAGAGGAAACCGGAGTACCCAAAGGAAACCCACCATGCACGTGGAGAACATGCAAACTCCATGCACGCAGACCCGAGGCAGGATTCGTACCCGGGACATGGAGGTGCAAGGCATCAGTGCTGACCACTAAGCCACCGTGCTGCCGTAAAAGGTTATACAGTACATTATTTATTATTCTCTACAGTTATATATGCAGTATGCATTACAGTGAAGCAGGGAACAGTGTATTTCCTCTTGGAGTTCTGCAGTAATAAATCTTGGTATGGTTGTACTTTTACACCCAGTGCAATCCAGCTGATTTGTTAGACCTACTTAAAAAAAAAAAGGACAATCTTCTCATGCATGGAGACTTACAACAAACACATAGACAACACAACATGTGAGTACAATATATGGATACAATAATACACAGTACAAGATGAGTCCTCAGTGACAGACAGAGAGAGAAAGATGCTTCTACTGTACTCCTGTACCGATAATCATCATAAATATATATACTGTATATGTTTTTAAAAAATCTATTTTCAAAATTATTATTATTGGTTATTTGCTTGATGTTCTGCTTTGACACTTCAATAAAAAAATTTTTAAAAAAACTTTAAGGGTTGAGTTGACTTAAAATATAAAACTATGGAGATGGAAAATTACAAACTAAATTCTATTCTGAGTGCATTCGGTAACGCTTTTATCTTGAGTGATTTTGAAGTTTCCATCATTAGGAATGGCCTTACACAATAGAAATCACAGCTATTTTTAAGAGTGAAATTAAAGGCATTTCTACAAAAAGTGTAACTTTTTTTTGGAGCAATGCAATACGGTTGACCCTATTCCAGAGCATTCATTGTGCCCAGTGTACAAGCCTCTAGAGGGAGTCTTATGACCTGGGGTTCCCATGCTTAGGCTAAGCAATGTTATTTGGCAATAAAATGAAGTCAGCTAATGACCCGAATGTACTTAATGACCGGGTTAACTCATCAATGGATGTTTTCTTTCCTGATGGCACGGCCATATTCCAAGACACAAATTGTGAAAAAGTGGTTCTGGGAGCATGAGGAATCATTTGCACACATGGACTGACCAGCACATTACATGCTTTAATCAAAGGTCAATGTGGTCAAATTAACTTCTTTTTTTAAGTATAAATAATTACTTGTTCATTTTTTGTCATTGGTTCAACTATCTAGAAGCACAGCAATAAGGCACTGTTATTTGGCAAAAGAATTGTAACATTTTTTTGCAGCAGCAGCTTACAAAAACCAAATAAATAAATAAATAAATAAATAAATAAATAGATACATGACATGCTTGGTTCACATCCCGTAGTCAGGAAGATTCATAGCCGAATGACTTCACTATTTCACTGTAAGCAAACCATGCTGGAGTTCACTCTGAACCAGACTAGCTCATGTGCTCTTTGTTTTCACCTGCCCAAACAAGGAGAATAAAACTAAAGGATTTCATACAAATGGAGTAAACACCATAAACGTCAAAGCACCCTAAGTGTTGGCTTTTCATGCATGCCAGATCCTTCGTCGTGGAAGCTTCAAAATACTCGAAACGGCTTCAGGCAAGAAAGCCATTCAGCCCTCATTAGCCTCTTTTGTCATGCGTGGAAAACGAGCTCATCTTGCTTTTCAAGTAGGGCCTCAAACGTCCACATCCTATTTTCAAGACTTTTTATCACGAAAACACACAAACGTAAATAGCTCGTACTGGAGATGAAATGAGCTACCAGAGGTGCGGTATTAATCTAATGTGATTAGTCGATGTGTTGTCCCGGATGATTAGACCCCTGACTGCTTGTCATCGATGGATGTATTATAATTGAGGACCAAATCAAGCATACACACATGCACATGCACAGACACACACCATGCCTATAATTTACAACCAAGCTTGCAGTGAAGAATGTCTTCATGTTCCGTCAGAGATCTGAAAACGCTGCCTTCCATTTAATTAAAAAAAGCTTTTTAGGCCTGAGGTCTCTATCGCTGGTCAATCGTCTAGACTCTATAGGCTTACAGCATATTAAACAATGTGACAACATGTCGATAGAATCTACAGCAAGAAATGCCTAGCATGTAAAAACTGCTAAAAAGAAGGCTGAGTGATGTATATGAAGAAGTAAGTAGGTGAAGGTAAAAAAAAAAAAAAAGTTTCACTCGGGACCCACGGCGGAAAAACAGCATTAATTCTTGATTTAATTGTCAACACAAGCAGAAGCCGAACTCAAATCTCGAATCTACTTAGAGCCCATGCATGAGAAACACATAGACTATTGGACACTCTGTTTATTTCTTCTAACTTTAGTCTAATTGCGTTCCATTAGCAAAAGTAATCCCCTCAAAAGTGCTCCAAACATCACAATCTGGATTGAAAGAAAGAAACGCATGTGCCAGCGATGGCTTCATGAAGACAGCGAGATGACGCACAACAAAAGCCGCCGTGAGGGTCTTTGTGTGGAGGAGGGTCTCTGAGGAGGGCAGGTGCCGCCAAACAGACCCATTATCTGCCTGCGCCGAGGCTGAGCATTAACGACCTCCCCCGCCCATCCATAATCCACCCATTCACTGCTCACTCCACTCCTACTGTCTCTGAGAACGAAAAACAAAGCCAAGACTCTGCATCGTTTCCAGGAATCAAGGTATACCTTCCATTTCTTCAGTAGAATTGAAAGCATTAAATAGCTATACACTAAACACAGAGTGAATCATGCACATGGTAACACATTTAATGTACAGTATATTACTCACTCATCATCTACAGTATACCGATTTATTCTGTAGACAGGGTTGCGGAAGGGGCCTGGAGTGTATCCCAGGAGGCTTAGGGCATCAGGCGGGGTACACCCTGGATGGGGTGTGAGCTATAGTATTAAAAACAATATTTTTTACTACACGAGGGTTACACAGTGTATCTGAGACGACAACAAAAAAAGAAACTAAATGAAATGTCTCCAGTGCTAATAACAATTGACCATGATTGCTAATAAATGATGGCAAACATACATACTGATACCCTCATTCACTCATTCTCCAATACCACTTCACTCTACAGGGTCATGAATGCCACACTCAGGGTGCCTTACAGTAGGTGCCAATCCATTACATGGCACACGAGCACTCACAGTACAGGCAATTTGGAAACGAGAGCACACTGAAGAAAACCACCAGGCACGGAGAGAACATGCAAAGTGACTACACACACTGACCTGAGGCACGAATCAAAACCTCGACCCTGGAGAAGCGAGGTCACAATGCTAACCACTACGCAACTCTGCCATCTATTCTGATATAGAGTTAATTAACACTATGCTAAAATACTGAGGGATAAGAGAAAATCTTACGCTTGATCCTGTATTCAGGGTCACAGGGGCCTGGAGCCCATCCCAGGAGGCTTAGAGCTCAAGGCAGGGTACACCCTGGACAGGGTGCCAATCCATCGCAGGGCACACTCACACACTACAGACAATTTGGAAATGCAAATTAGCCTAATCTACATGTCTTTGGTACTGTGGGAGGAAACCGGAGGACCCGGAGGAAACCCACCAAATACGGGGAGAACATGCAAACTCCATGCACACAGAGACAGGAATCGAGCCTGGCCGGGAATCGAACCCAGACCCTGCAGGTGCAAGGCGACGATTTTACACAAGTGTAGTGTAGCGAATTAAAAATGATTAGGCATACATCCGATCTGAATTGGAATGTGTGCAGAGATATGAACAAAAAAACGTTAAATTGATTACTTATAATAAGAAAAATTTGCAATTTTATATTGGGGTTATAAATCAACTTAATCATTATTATGAAACCATTATTGTGAAACTGGAAAGAAAAATGGAGGGAGATATTCTTAGTATTATAATATATTATATATAGAATATAATGTATCTCTGATTAGAATGTAAAGCAATGCAACATGACAACACACGCTGTTATAGATACATGCCAAAGTGTTTAATACCGCTTATATTACAGCGACTTGTAAACATGTAATGTAAACATTTATTACATTAAAAGAATTAAAAGAACTGGATGGATAGTTGAATGAGTTTGTAGTTGCACTTAATGTCGTTACGTACAATTAGAGCTAGAAACATTCAGTTGCTTTTTCATTCTTAAGTAATAATTTTTATTGTGCATTATATCTGTTTACAGATTGCAGTATGTGATGTATTTGCCATACATGAGCAAGCTGATACTGTATAAACTACACAATACAACAAGAACATTTATATACTGTAAAACATTATGCAACAATCATAGAGAATTAATCAACACCTTCTGACCAATCAGATTCATTTTCTCAACAGCGCTATATTATAATGTACTTGTATTATATGTTCAATCCAAACTAAAACTGGAACTATAGAAATGTTTGTCAAATTGAAATAAAACAATGTTAGTGTTCCTCTCGAGCTACTTACTGTGTACTGTATGTCTGTGACTCACATATGAATAACTCTGAGAGACTCGTTTCTGTGATGAGTCACATCATCCAGTAAGAAAAAGACTTCCCACACAGACACACACACACACACACACACAGACAAACACACACACCCTGTGGCTAAGAAGAATGAACAGCCCATCATCAGTGTATAAAACAGACGGAGCTTCCTTTGGAGATGAAACTGAGCTATTGGCATTATTAAGGCGAAGTCAGCGAAATAACCCACGCATGTTACAACGAGCTGGTCATGTGACTGCTAAATGAGCGTCTGAGCATCACTTATGATGTCACTCCATTTCTGCATGAAACGTTTTCACCAGTACAGTTCTTAATGCAAGATGTAAACACACCCTGGCCGCACCCACTCTTTGACCTACTGTAGCTGCTCGGGCATTAGGAAAGACCGCACGCAGAGAATCAGAAGAAATTCAGGCTTCAGGCATCCACATGTCACACCATATTATTGTCCATAAAACTGTGTAAAACTGAAAAAAAAAATGCAATACCTAGTTTTTTAAATTTATTTATTTATTTTTACTAATGTCTACATTATTGTTCTATCTATGGTATGGTTGACTATATTTTAGGTCACTGTTATTATTATTATTATTACATTGTATTGTTATTGTGTTTAAAATGCAATAATGATGCATAAATTGTATTCAGGAACATTTGAATTCCATTTATTTATCTTCCTTCCGACGGGACTCTTCCTGCACACCAGAATAGACTAAATATTGGGCCACAAATACAAATCAATGTGCCAGAAATACAGCTAAAAAAAAAAAAAAACGCAATGCCTGCTGACTCAAAGGAACATGTTCTTGAACAGACAGCCAATATTTTCATAACACCCATGGAACTGGATGAAGAAGAAGAAAAAAAAAACATTCTGGAGAATGGAAAGTTAAATTCTTAACATGGTTGCACTGTACTTCTGAATGGCAGAAAACAAAGGAACATACAACAGATATTTCTAGCACTTTATAACATGCATACTGTACAGTACTGTATGTCGGCTCAGAAAGCTGTTTTATGTCTTTTGCGCTTTTCTGCCAACGTTTAATATAGCATTTAAACAGCAATAAAAAATAGTTATGTTAAAATCTATTTGTGGCCATACTGATTTTGTGTGTGTGTGTGTGTGTGTGTGTGTGTGTGTGTGTGTGGGAGTGTGTGTGTGTGTGTGTGTGTGTGTGTGTGTGTGTGTGTGTGTGTGTTTTCTGGAATCATTAATCCTTCTTTTCCCAGTCTCTTGGGTTGACCTGGAGGAGGATTTGGATTAGCTGATAGATAAGGGGCACTCGGGAGAGGCAATGCCAGGGTCAATTATCTGTTCTCTCTCTTTCCCAGACACATCAAATTACTCTGCTTAACTAAAATAATCAGCCTTAGCAATGTCATTATAAAGTCCACTGATCATGAGTCTAGGGACCAGAGTGATTTGAAAGCAACATCAAAATCTGCTATTATACCACTGTATAGGAATTCTCAGGTGTTATGTAATCAGGCTCCATGCTTGTCTGTTTTACCTGGCTTGTACAGGTTTTTTTTTTTTTTGGCTTCATGATGAATGCCAGAGTCTTGATTTCTGGCACTTTTGTAGCTAGTATAGACAGGAAGAGCTTCAGGGGAAAAAAATCAAATCTGCACATGTGCACATTAAGAGCAGCCATAAATTATTTGCTGCTTATAAACCAAGCCATCTATATTATATGTATACAGCCTTAGGGAAACCAAAGAAATGGGACATTATTTTGACAGCGGTTTTGGGCATTCTTTTTAAATATTAAGTCTGATTGCTTTGTACTAAAAAAGAAAAAGAAAAAAAAAAAGCCCTGCTGGTTCACTTTAGCAACATTATTCCACAATCAGGTATGCACAGGCTCTGTTACAATAGGTGGCAGTATACACCCAGTTCATTTGCGATCCACAAAGAAGAAGGAAAGTACAGAGGAACTGATCTATGTTCGCTGTTTTGTAACAGTTAGCTTTCATACCTAGTGGCCCAGTACACCATACCGTGCTTGGGACCACTTTTTCAAGCGGAATGGGGCACATTGATTCCGAGTGTGTAAGAAACCTAAGGAGACACTGGGCACATTTGATCCGTATCGCGCCCGGTTACAATTGCTCCTCTCTCCCCACTCCCACACCCAGCAACTTTCACATTAGGAATATTTTTCCATACCCAAGTACAGTTATGCGTGTACGTTCTCCTATACAGTAGATGGCAGTATGCACATAATTATTCTGTAATCAGCCAGTAAACACACAAAAGAATAATGTTGAACTTGACTTTTCATGTGGACCCAAGCATGGCGCTCTGGGAGTTAACATTACACAATCGTACCATCCTTTGGGGTCAAGTGTACTTGGATCCATGCCTGAGTACCTCAGTGTGAAAGCACCCTTTAATGCTCCAAATGATTTCTTTAAAATCCATCAAGTGCAGAGGTTGAGTGACACATGAGAAGAATAAGAAAATAATAAGAAGTATACTTTTTCACATGCATCTTCATTTGGAACCAGTTTCAACCATGAAGTGCTTTAAAACATAGGGGGCTGGATAGGAGTAGGAGTAGGAGTAGGAGTAAGGGAAGCCTTTCATTACCAGCTGGCAGAGAATAGGTCTCTGTGGAGTGAATGAGATAATAAGAATACTAAAATAAGTTTGCTATTAGCAGGAGAACATGAGATGACCTGTGTGTTTAGCCTGAAATCTTTGCGATGGCGGTTTTTGGTTGAAAGACTCTAGCTTCCGTTAGATGTGTGAGGTAGGAAATTTTCTGTTCAGGGCCGTGCAAATCTGCGGCCAGCCCAAAGTCCTGCTTACATAATGGGTAAACAAGCAGCATTGCACAAGTTTAACTAATCATTCATGCCTGACTGCCAAATGTTGCGACACAACACATTCATTGTGTCAACAGGAGATCATGAGTTTCAAATCCACAAAAGTGTTATTTGGGTGAGATGCATGGCACACTCTCCCAATCACAGTGAACTCACCAGTCATGAGCACCTGTGAGCCCATGTACAAAGAGAAAGAAGTGTGCAGGTTGCATTTTGAGTGTGTCATCAAATGGCCTATGTACTGTAGCATGAGTATCAAAGTGAAAAATGTGGTTGCCACAGATTTTCACCGTCTTGCATTGGTAACTGTCATATGATAGAGAGGAGAGCTGGTTGATGGGTGGCATAGGAGGCAAAATCTCCAAAGCGTCCAGAGATGATGTTCTACTGAAATCTATCTTCCTGACCTGGATGATGACATCAACCTGCAACAGTACTAGCATAAAAG
Source organism: Clarias batrachus (assembly GCA_003987875.1). Classification (NCBI taxonomy): domain Eukaryota; kingdom Metazoa; phylum Chordata; class Actinopteri; order Siluriformes; family Clariidae; genus Clarias; species Clarias batrachus. The sequence continues at coordinate 207,835 of QMIH01000295.1, forward strand.
ATAAATGATAGCTTTAATTTGAACTCCATGCCAACTCGTGAAAATCCCATAAAGCAAGAAAATAAAGGGTGTAGAGAGAGACACAGCTGTACACAACCATAAATGACGAAGAACTCTATTTTGAAATCTGCCTAATTGGTCCTCAGGGAGAGATACATGGGTGCCCTTGAGTCAGGATCACACACACACTCTGGTTTGTCAGGCAGCCCATGGGGACTGGAACAGAGCTAAACAGGGCCATTCAGTTGCTAATAGAAGCGAAGCCCATGTGGGCACGGATCTGCAAATTTGACAATATGGACCCAGATCCAGCAGAGATGCAAAATCACATCTGTTGGCCTGCTGTCAGTGTCCCATCGCATGACAACAGAGCCAAACGCAATAGTTAATTACTTTAAGGAATATGTCGATGGAAAACAATGATCCGGTGATGATGCAGAGCACAAAAAAAAAAAACGCATTTAATGCATCTGAGAGCTGTGTGTTATGGAATAATCTAGGGCATAATGTTGAATTAGGATCTGCTACTTCAGACTGACAGTCCCAAATAAAAAAAGCCATGGATTGTATGGATATTTATGACTTTTGCACTGTTGTAGTTCAGTCTAACAAAAAGTTTCAACAAATTTCCATGTAAAGCATGAACTAAAACATTTCATAAATGATTAACAGCACGTTATTCTGGCGCCAGTTCGCTAAACAATGGAGTCAGCAGTGCCAGTGTGCATCTGCTTCCGTCTCAATGTACATGTCATTGTGCAGATTTCGTGTGCTTTTTAAGCAAACAGCACAATCAAACAGTTGTTCTTGTACAGCAGAATACTCAATAGCTGGCTGTCTGTAAGCAAGCAAGAGCAAGCTTTTAGTCAGTACCATAAACCACCAGCAGAACCTCGATCAGGATACATTTAAGGGTTTATGATTTGATTGCAGATTGCCTTAAATATTAATGAGCCTGTCAGAAATCATTTCCCACTTGAATAGCCGGCCACAGCGGGCGATGCCAGGGTACTCATGCCAACATGCTGTTGTTGGCAAGACAAACACCCGATCATGGATACATTCAAAGTTCAAAGGGGCTGATATGGAAACAGAAATGTGATAAATGAAGGTTCTAAGTGAGCAAGCAAGCCATGTTTATGTCATTTAGTCCAAAAAAAAAAAAAAAAAGTGGATCTGAATCCAATCAGGTAGCAATTTTCTATCTCAGTGATGTCGATGGAGCACAAGCCAAAAAGCACAGCAGTAGAGGCAAAAGGGTTAACTTGTTTAAGTCGATCCCCTGTAGACTTGGCACATCGACACTCCAAACAACCCAGACTGCTTTTACAGGAAGTGTTTTTTTTTTCTTTTTTCTTAGCTCTGCTGCTTGTTGATCCAATACGAAATAAATAATGAATAGATGCACTTAGCTACAAGGAACCTGGAACACGGTACAACAAAGGGCATCAAGGAAAAGTAATATGACCCCAACCGTCCCCTCCCCTCATTACTTCTTTTTTATGTCTCAGTTCCTCCCCCTGCCTCCACACACACTCCTTTCATTCGCCTCCTTTGTCCTTCCGTCAGAGACCATGTCCCTAGGCACCTCTGCCAGAGCTGATTTGATGGGTTCCTGTGGTAGAGGTGCTCTTAGGGTTAACACTTTAATCTCCAGTTCTCTGTGCAACTTTTTATCCATGTGAGGCAGCGAATCTGGTTCGTCCTATTTTAGAAAATAGAAGTGAAACACTAATAAATGAACCTGCAATATGGTGCATGTCATAAGGTGTATAAATAATCTATGAAAAAAAAAATATATATCCGTATATAGTAATGTATAAATGTAGTGCAGTGCTGTAACTATAGTGCATGCTGATTGTTCCAAGCTGGTTTAACCAAAACCTGAGACTTGCCAATCATGCATAAGCTTGCCCTGTGAGCTAACTAACGAGTTTATGATTCAACCAGCCCTGTTGTACCATACAAACTTGACCTTTTTTTTTTTTCAAGCATGCCAATGCTTATATAATACAGATAATGAACCTGATGTCACTTTGCATGAAAACAAACAGTGTGATGTTACTCGTCAGGCAGTCGAGTCGAGGATGTTTTAATGATGCACATATGTCGAGTGGGAACATGCAGAATATAAAAACAAGGATTATTTCGCCAGGGTTTTGCTGAGACAAGGATCCCTCCCGCTAGATATTAAATTGCTGAACCTTAATAACGTTCTGGGTTTTATGTTACACTGTAAGACGTTATTATGTGCTCAGCTCCTGCATTGTCTTTCAGGTTGCATTATCGTCCTGGAGACATGATATTCAATCGCGTTGTATTCATAAAAGGAATGAAGTGTTGAAATGACTTTAAAGCTGATTTTTTTTTTTTTTTGCACCAGGTAAAGAGGCCGAGTATGAACGGGCGGATTGAGATTTGATTGTTTAATTAAGCATCCTAATAACTGCCACAGACACCTACCACATGCCTCTATAGTCGAATCCGCAAATTTCAAACACACACAGCTTTTGTCATTTCACTGTAGTCAAGGACATCAAAACTGCAGCTCACATCTTTATCACACAACAATATAAAAAAAATCCTAAAGGAGCGCAGAGATATGATGTGGTGTGATATACCTTATGTCTGGTCCCCTAACTAGAACGTTCATACACACACACTTTCTCTGTTCTTGTGTATTCGCTGTATATTCCTAACCGTAACATCTGTAAATGTGCAAAAATGAATGCTAAAAGTTTCTTTAGTTATTTCATCTTTAAGACTGTTTAATAAAATTTATATGAATGCACAGACATTATAAAGGAGCCTAAAGAAATTTCCCCAAGAACGCATAGTTAATGACGATGCAAGCACGTACTCTGAAAACATGTGCATAAGTAGAGTAGGGAATCCATACTGCCTTGATTGTTTCATTGTCATCCCAGTGTAGGCATCACACTCCTTTCCATTCCAGTGTGCAGTATGCCCATGTTGTTGAGATGGCATGATGCAAAACATCAGCATCAGGGTTAGAAAACACAGCAGTCTATCGAGATCCACATAAAACAGACAGAGAATGAGAGAGAGAGAGAGAGAGAGAGAGAGAGAGAGACAGGTGCTGGCACTCTGGGGTTCAGCAAAGAGCACATCTGGTGACACAGCATACAATATGAAATGAGCAACGAACACCACCCAGACATGAACCTTTCTACCATGCCAGGATAAGGTTTCACGCTCTATTGTATAATACGCGTGGCTAGAATTGTGCTGCAATAGTACCGTAATCAATTATTGCTCTGAACCCATTAAACAGCTGTCCACATGAATGGAGAATGGATGAGTGCACGGATGTCGAAACAGGATCAGTATGTTGACAACACATGGAGCTTCCAGCATGGCCATCTCAGAGCAGCTTATCACACAAACAACCCCCCCCCCCCCNCCCCACCACCACTACCAAACACACACACACACTTGCAATGCTATTGTTGTTGGCTATATCCACTGACATATATTACTATGGCTTTACAATGCTACTGTACGCCTATGGCTCTTTTTGTTTTTCCGCACTTTCCAAGGCATGCCAAATGTCCCCGAAATGTCAAAATTGTCCTCAAATACTATAATCATGGAAACAGCTGGTCCCCATAAAGGACCAAATACATCGTGTGTCTCTCACACACATAACCGGACCTGTTTAATACCCAAGCACAAAACCACATCAACAGCACTGACAGCCATTAATGCATACTCACCAGCCACCTGCTCCAAGCTCTCCTCTTCGGCTCTGATTACCCGTCTCCAATATGTCCACAAGATATAAAATCAGCCCCGACCAAACAAGGAGATGATGGCAGTCTGGCAGAGACTGTTTAGAGGAGGGTTAGAGGAAGGAATAAGAGAAGGCTTAGCTGGAGAAAGCAACAGCCATTCATTAGGCAGCTACAACAGAGCCAGTGCTGGTGGGTGTGAGGCTTTAGGATGCTGTACAGCAACATGCATCCCCGTCTCGCAAAGGGATAAAAGGAAGGAGGGGCGATGCAGGGAGGGAGGGAGGGGTGGAGTGATCGAGCATATTCACTGCAAATCCCGGGAAGTCACATGACCCTGTCTGAGCTCTCCATCAGGCGGGAGAAAGAGAAGGAAAAGCAGCAAGGAAACTCAGTGCTAATGAGAGGAGTGTTCAGTGGTGGGTGGCATCATGACAGCTGCAGGTCCATGCTAAAGACAGAAAGAGCTGGAATCTCCCGCAGGTCTGCCCACAACCCCAAGCTATCTAATAGCAGCAATGAATTTCTGGATTAAACCCCGGCTTCTAATATAATGGGGAACATTATGCAATCACATTTAATAGGGAATAAAATAGTGATCTCCAAACTATGGGATACTTTCTAGGGTCAAAAGACCAATCATATTTTTTATCAGCAACGTTCAATGTGATATTAAATGGAGAAAAATGCTGCAGTCAAAGTTCCAAAATTGCAATGCATTATGGCAGAGGCTCGGCTAGGTTAAGGACCTACAAGATGAGAACAATGGCACTGACTGTGTTATTAGAATGAAAATGAGGAGGTGATAAAACTGGACAGAGTACGGTACTAAAGTTTATGATCCATTCATTCCAATATCAGTAGGCACATTGTACATTAAAGTAGGAAAAAATAATGTGCTAAACCGCGTATCCTGTACAGGATCGCAGGAAGCCTGGAGCCTATACACGGGGAACTGGGCACTAGGCAGGGCACAGCCGGGAAAGGGTGCCAATCCATGGCCAGTGCAGAAGCACACTCGCTCACACATTACGGGTCATTTGAAAACACTAATTAGTCTAATCTGTATGTAATTGGAGAGTGGAAGGGACCCAGAGTAACTGGAGGAAACCCAGCGGGATTCAAACCCCAGAAACTGAAGGCATGAGGCCACAGAGCCAACCACTATATCACCATACTGCACACTTCGAAATTCATTACAAAATAAGATTACATTTTTATTTTATTTTATTTTATTTTATTTTATTTATTTTATTTTGTTTTGTTTTATTTTATTTTATTTTATTTTTAAGATTACAGTTTTTATTTTTATAAGTTGTTATATTTTATATTTAAGATTTCCTATATATTTTTGAAACTTTTGCTGGAATTTTGTTTTATAGTTTAACTCCTATATTTCCATTCTATTTCACTATTCACTATTTATTTCCTTATTTTCTTATAAAAAAAAAATTTAAGGTCACGGGGCAGTCGTATAAGCATTTCACTGCATATCGTACTGTGTATGACTGTGTATGTGACAAATAAAATTTGAATTTGAATTTGAATTTAATTACAAGAATCGATATCTAAGAAGATTTTTTTTCCTCAAAGACATTTCCACGATACGAATTAACACCAAGTGTAATCATACACAACAAAGTCATTTACTTACATTACATTAGTTTGCTTTAAAGTTGGTTATAGGTCATCTGGTTACTAAAGTGAATTACACAACTGATCACTGGTTTTAGGTAGACCAGAACTTCTATTGTCCTATATACAGTGTACAGGACTGTGTACAGTATAGCCGTGGCCAAATGTTTTAAGAATGACATAAATATTAATTTTCAATTTTAATAATAAAGTCTGCTGCTTTAGTGTTTTTAGATCCTTTTGTCATGTGTTACTATGGTATACTGAAGTATAATTACAAGCATTTCACAACTATCAATGTTTTTTTTCTTCTGAGAATTACATTAAGTTTAAGCAAAGAGATCCCTGCAGTTTGCCCTGGCATGCTGCCAGTCATCGTCTGGGTCGCATCCTGCCTGATGGCAGCCCATTTTAGCATAATCAATGCTTGGAGAATTTGTGGGGTTTTGTTTGTCCACCCATGTCTGACCACAAATTCTCAGTGGGATGAAGGTCTAGGAGGTTCCTGGCCATGTACTCAACATGTTGATGTTTTGTTACCTGAGCCACTTATTTCTCACTTTTGCCTTAAGGCACGGTGCGCCGCCATGCTGGAAAAGGTTCTGTTTATCCCCGAACCGTTCTTGGATGGGGATATGTTTTTGTGGGGAGGATATGTCTGGTTGGGAGGATGTTTTTGTACCATTCTTTATTCATGGCTGTTTTCTTATGGAAAATTGTGATCAAACCAAATGAACTATATTTTAACACTTTTTTTTCTGTTATACAGTTGCACTTTTGACCTCGGAGCAACCAGGTTTATGAGGCTTTGTTTATGGTCTCACTGTCTCAATAATAATAATAATAATAATCTAGAGTGTATGCATAAGAATGTATTTTCTCAATTCTCTTTCTTTTCAACTCAGTCAGCTGTGATTCTTCCACAAATATTATTATTATATTAATATTCATTAATACAATGTTATTATATTAATGATGCCTAGTGACCAGGACAACTTGCAGACATACTAATTTCAGGGATTGTAATTTTACATATATATAAAAAATATATATTATCATCACTTAAATATTTCTCTATTTAAATGATTATTTATCTACTGTAATTATTTCCTGTAAAATATAAGCTAAATGGCGGCTCATATCGTGATTTATCAAATTTATTTAATAACATAAAATCTCCACATAAACTGAATCGTATATCTCAGGCGTTTTTGTAAGATATGTTTAACTCTCCAGTTTGAAAGAAATCCGGCTGTTGTGATTGGCTGTTGTACTCGCTGCAACTCCAGTGGTGGGCGGGGAAACGTACGTTATCTCGCTTGAGACGTATTTTCATTGGTTAAAACCAACGCAGTAACAGGAAGTCGTCTGAGAACACGGAACTGAACCTAGAGCCAACAAACAGTTTATTTGTATTTGTGTTGTATGACAGTAAAGCTCTTCAATCTTCAATAAATAAATAAATAAATAAATAAATATATATATATATCGGCGATTTTAAACACACCAGCCGTCATTCATGAATATTTACTCCTAACAGACGTCAGTAATTGATTGGAAAAAATGGCCCACACTGCCCTCTGGTGGCGGACATTTCATCTTGCCCATAATGTGCTTTATATTTGTTCTCCTTGAACGACTTAAAGTGAGAAAATTCCTTAAAATGTAAAGGGTTAAATGTATTTCCCGGTCAGAATTTATTTACGAAATTGATAAACTCTTGTTTAATAGTGTGTTATATCAGGTAACACAGTCCTCTCTCGATCAGAATCGTTTTTGGCTTTATATGGGTATAATTAAATTGTTTTATAATGTGTATAAATGTTTATTGTAATTCATAGACAAGCTGTTTGGACGTGTCGCTGGACTCTCGTAATGTAATTATGACGATAAACAAAAAGTAATGCCTTCTAGTGGAAGACACGTGTAACTACATACGTTACGAAATAAATACGTGATAAATGTAGTTGCCAGGATTGGCCACTAGATGGCACGACTGCCTGATATTGTAAATGAGCGTAGTTGTGTAGAACAGCCCAATTCTAGATATGCCAAATACATTATACATTGTAATTTACAATATTAACATAGTTGACCCACTGTGATCGTTTCTAAACCACTTTATATCTTAATTTAGAACCTTAACAAAATACTCTATTTTAAATAAATAAACATTTAGACTGTGTTTAGTGGAAAGGTTTACTTGTGTAAAGTATGTCCAATTCCATCCATCATTATATTATTAATAATGCAAAACATTTCCATGGTATTAACATTTCTAAAGGCGTTTCTTTAAGAACTGGACAAACAGCGCAGTTTAAATAATAGTTTTATTTGCATGTTAAACTGATTAAGACAAAAAACAGAATATATGTTTAACTATACTCCTAAATGTTTTAGAAAAATAAAACACCTCCATGTTAATTATACAGATTAACCCCTATGCTTTGACATCAAGCATATTATTTCTATAGATCATCATGCATTTAGCTCCCTGCACTTCTTTTTAGTCATACACATAAATCCGGCCACAGCTTGGTCACAGCTGCCACAGTTCAGACTACAACAACACAACCTCTCGATTAAGACACGATACACACCACAGTGATTCTCAAAGCACTAGAAAAGTCAAGCTGGTTTAGAAGAGAATGAAAGCCAGGGCTGTATGCCTACACAGGACCATGCAAATATGGAGCGTGAAGAGCCGCCAGCCTTTAGATGCAGGAACACATACTGCCTTGGGCTTAGCTGAACTCTAAATACCATGTTCACATAGCCACGGTTACTCATCCATGTTACTCCACCGTGCTGTGTGATCAAACACTGAGCATCCAACTAAGTGATCTGTACACAACTCAAGTGCTGTCTTTGGCTTGAAGGTTAATTAATTAGTGTACAGGATTTACAGCTGCATTTAGAAAGACCCAAGTTTATTAACATCCCTTACTCCTGGTATGAAAGAAGACTAAGCTAGGGTCTGGAGTGTCAATTTGCAGGGAAGGAAAATTTTAAATACATGCTCAATGCACAATACAAAATAATATGATGTATTTTTCCTTGGCACAAGAGCAAAAACAAGAAGGAAAAAAAACGTCCTCACCAACTGACAAGTTGTTAAGCACGAATTTACTCCACAGATTTTTGCTTGAAACTTTTTTTTTTTTTTACAATGAGAAGAAAAATGCCCAACCATCTAAACACAGCATTAACAAAATCCTGGTAGTACATAAAGGCAACAGGTCGTTCCAACACTATAAAGGGAAAGATTTCAACACTGTTGCACTAAAACACTTGAGAGGTTGAATGTAGGACTTTTTTTTTTTAGAAGCAATTTAGAGTTGCAGTTAGTGCATTGGTGGCTTTTTATATCAAACAATACCTGCAGATAAACTTAGCATTTCAAAGGCATTTGAAACCATCTTTCTTCAAACTGTGACCTTTTCATTCACAGGCCATTTTGGACGTCGTATAACAGAAGTCATTCTTCCTTTCATTGTGGTGTTCAAGATGCTGCATTACTGAAGCTCTCCACAGAACAATGGTTCTTTACTGTATGACTCAAGTGAAGCGTTGGACCCTAACAAACAGATGAAGCTGCAACATGGGAGTCTTTATGCCATCAGATCTTTTTTTTTCTTTCTTCCCTCCGTTTCCTTGCCTCTTCTTCACCCTGAATTATACCCGATATGTAGTTCTGTCTCGTGCAATCAAAAATAACCACAAAAAGCAAACCATAAAATTAACTAAACTAAAAATAAGTTAAATCAGCTATTAGGGTAGAGTCTCTGTAAGATGTTAAGGCGGAAACTGGGAGACAGGCAGTAACTGATGCTCTCCTCCACTTCCTGAACACGACGCTGGAAGCGACAGCGGTCTCGGGCATATTCCTCCCACGGGCCGCGCCGCTCCTCGTCACTGCTGGCGTAGAACTCCTCGACTTCCTCTATGAACGTCACCTGCAGCGAAACATACAGTGTTGAGGTTTAGTAATTCCATGAACAAACAACCAGTTCATTATTTTATGCTAGACATTTTGTTAGACTACAACAATAATAAATTTCCATAATAAAAGTAACCATACCAAAATACCCATACAAGTCTTTAAAAAATGCTGATGAATACATTTGCTGTTAAAAATATTTCCTTAACAAATTTACAGTTTTAAACCGTCTTAGGTAAACATCACTTTGCCAAGAACAAAATCCTCATTAATTACATGATGACATAAAATAAGGTAAATGTTTTCCACATGGATGTGTTTTTGCCCTTTTTTTTTTTTTAAATACTAGAGTACATGGAATAGTTAAACATTAACTAGTAGAAGAGAGAAAATCCTGAAAATGCTTTAATAATTTTGTAATCCAGTACTTTTCCACTGTATTTAAACGTCACTCTTTTCAGAGCTGCAAATACTAACGTCACATCAAGAGCTTTACTGAGTTACAGCCAGTATTTCATCATGTAGTCCTGCTAGTTCACTTTTTTTTTTTTACATTTTTACTTAAAAAGGTGAGAATGTTCATAAAAATGAACATAAAGCATTATATATGTTGACAGTCTTTTAAATAAATATGCATGGAATGGCTGACATTTTGCTGCATAATGGTGTGGTACAAATAAATCAGGGTGTCCTATAACAGCATGTCTTTAACCCAATGTGTCACATTTTAACAGACATTTCACAAAGTCCAAAATTTTACTATGGCATAACATCTGGACTATAGGCACAAATATTGAACAGACACTCAGTAAAGCGTTCGTCCTGCCTAATATTTCTGTATATTTTCTGAACAGCCAAAGTCCCGCACTGTCCAGTTTAGAGGTGAGCCTGTGGTCATGATGGCATTAGATTGCTGTTTATGTCTGACAAGTGAAACCTGACGCACCCTGCTGCTGTCGCCTCCTGCTGATGTTTCATGCATACCAAAATATGGCAGTAGAATCCGTACATATTTTGTTATTTCCAATCACAGAAAGTTATTCTATTTTTTCAACTAGTCTCTCAAAACAGAGCTCTTCACTGTTGCTAAGTAACGTTTCATCTTCCTCTAAAATGACCCGATATTAAATTAAAAGGAGAAAGGGGGGGGGTGAAGGAAGGAGGGTGATATATTAAAGTGGCTGGAACAGTGCATACTTCTACAGTTACAGCTAATGTCTAGGACTAGCTTTGAGTCAGAGACTTAAAATGGGCCAGCGTGATAATGAGTAATGGGCAGAGCACTCACTTGTGCTTCCCTGGAGAGCGTAAAATGGAAGTGTTGCATCAGAAGATAGGAAAAAAAAAATGGATAGAGGTCTGCTTGCACTGCTTTACATCATTTTCACATAATTTCACAGCTGAGCCTTAATAATGATGATCTAAATCCAGGATGTGACTACTGAGGCTAAGGCTAGTAACAAAAAATGTGGATGTCTAAACTGCCAGACAGTGACTACAGGAGAATTTGTACTGGACGTCTGTACTGGATAAACTGGATGGGGTGCCAATTCATCGCAGGGTACACATGCGCAAACACACACTTACCTACCCAATTAGTCTACCCAGAATGTCTTCAGACTGCAAGAGAAATCCCACCAACCATATGAAGAACACACAGACCCCTGGAGGGAATCAAACCCTCAACCTTGGAGGTGCGAGTGCAGAGCGCTAAACACACCGCGCCATTAAGCTTGAAACAAACATTGAATGTTGCAATTGAAATTGAAATTTGACTATTAAAACATATCATTTTGTATTCAGAAATATTCATGGCAGCCAACACCAAATAATTGGACCAATGTTCTCAATGAGAGGAAGATTGCTATAAATAAAATATATTTACTGATTGAACTAAATTAATAAAAAAATTGACAAACTACATAAATTCCCAACTTTCCATGTATAACCTGTAATAAATTTCAGGCCTTTTGCAATTACATAATTGCACAGGTCCAGATTAGGATTTAAAATTTTTTTTAACTATGCAACAGTAAACTAAATCAAAATCCCAGACTAACCTTTTTCAGCTTGACCGCTCCCGCACTTCCAAGGCCTTGGACAGTGGTTGTCTCTGAGAATCCGCTGTCCATCCTCTCTTCTGCCTCTTCTTTACTATAAAGTAGAGGCTCAACTGGTTTCCCTTTCTTACAGCGCTGTCTCGCTGGCGGTCGAGTCCTAACTGACGCCTGAAAGTTCATGGGACTGTAGGGATCTGATGAGCAGCTGAAGGAGTTCCAAAGTTTCAGACTCTCAGCTTCATCCATCGACGAACAGGCCTCTTCGCTTGACTCCATGTCGGTCAAGGTTCCTCCCAGAGGTGAAGGAGGAGATGATGGGGAGGAACATGAAAAGGAATCGGGTTCTACTGGGGATCCCACAGGAGACGAGTTCACCACAGATGCACCGGGTTTCTGGGATGTGTGAATTGGGGCAGTGAAGTTGCGAGGGTTATAGGGGTCCCTGGTTTGGCACATGGAATTCCACAGTCTTTCACTCTCTGAGTCAAGTTCATCAGAATCTGAATCCTCCTCATCCTCTTCATCCTCATCATCACTGTCGTCTAGGTCCTCAGAGTCAGAATAGTTATCCAAGTCGTCGCTGTCAAAGCCATCGTCGTCGTCACCACTGTTGTCGTCCATGTCCGACTCATCGCTGCAGGGGGTGCCCATGATATAAGCAATAGCCTTGTTCTGACAGTGAGGGATGGACTGAACTGACACAACCTCAGGTACAACCTCAGGCTCATTGTTTTGCTCTTTCTCCTCTTCCTCCTCCTTTTCATCCTCTTTGTTCTCAACCCTCTCATTGCAATGAGTGTTGCCTGCAGATTTGTCCTCCTCTCCTCCGTGCCCATGATCGCCAGCCTGAGAAGAAGCAGAACTCTCAAGGGCCAACAATTCACAAACAGCATTCATATTACACTGCCTTGCATTGACACTTTCTTCCTCCAAGCTGGAGTATCCATTGTCCTGATCTGGGGTTAAAACTGCCACCTCGCTGCAGGCGGCGACAGCTCTGGTACCGACCAGATACTCTTCAATGCTGTGTTCATGTGCTAAAGGGTTTGGGAGGAATTCCAGCCTGGCTGTGTGAAGGCTTGCATGGTCAGCTGACTCTTTGAAGTGTGACGGTCCAGCACATTCGCCGCATGCCCATTCAGTCTCGCTGCTGGGTCCTAACGGCTGTTCAGATGAGACAGGTGACCTCTGGGAATCCTGTTCACACGTGAGGTGCTCGTTACAATGTGGGGACTTTATTTCAGCATCCGCAGAAGTTTTAGGCTGGTACAAAGTATCAAGAGGATTTTGCAGGTCATCAGATCTCCAAAGTCCCTGCCACCACCAGGTGTTAGAGCCACTCGAGGCTGGATTCGGGTACCAAATGCCAAACTTGGGCTCGCTGTTCTTCGCTTCTTTTGGTGACAGGATCTGGCTGAGGAACTTTCTCGCCAACGCAAAATACCTGTATTCAGCTGGAGCTGTTTGGTGAGCCTTGAAAGTCATATTCACGCTGTCCTGAATCCCCAATTCTCTCAGAGAGTCTGCTGTCAGCCAGCTCAGAGGTTCTGCATCGCCGGAAGTCAGAAACCCGCCGTTTTCATGTTGACAGTGAACATAAGCTACACGCAGGTGAGTGGATCTCTGGTCAGAAGGCATGAGGTTATCAAGACCTGCCACTAACTTATGTCCAAAGTCAATGTTGGTTTTTCCTGCCTGCGGTCTTGCTGGGAAATATTTCTGCAGAAGCGACCACGCAGGCCTGGACACCGCTGACAGCATGCTAATCCACGAGCTAGCCGAGCGGTCGCTCCCCACCTCAATGCTAGCGGCGGCGGCGGCGGGCCCTGAACCCCTCTTAGAGAAGTGTTCCTCTGAGCTCATACTTTTAAACATTATCATATATATTAATAAATCCAAACTATTAATTAAATAGAGTTAGTGAACAGAAAAAAGGGGTCTAAACTGATGTTACCGGTAACTTCTTAGACCTTAGCTAGTGAGCGAGGCTAGTAAAGTATTTTTCACTTTAAAAAACAAACGAAACTAATTTAATACTTAACTGTTAAATATAAAGCGTAAAGTAAGACTTTAGACGTTAACTAGTTAAGTTAAATTGTGGGAAATACCTGTGGTTAGAGTAAGTTTCAGCGCCAGCTGGATGACTTTAGCGTTAGCCTAGCACGCGAGTGCGAAACCCTTATATTTAATTTGTGCTGCTAAATATTAGCTACCGAAGAACTAACAAAGTGGACATCAACAAAGTGTCGCAGTTCAGAATACTATCCGCGTTTAATATTGTCAAATCCCCGAAGTGTCCATATTGTCTAAACGGCAAGGGCATATTGCCGGTTTTCTCTCCATGCAAGCCAGCAGTGCAAGTAGTCGGCGCCCACGTTCGCCATGTTCGTCTTCACAGCAGCTGTATTCTGAGGATTCGTTGGTGTCGCACGCTTTTTGAGAACAGAAGAGACAGGAACGGACGATGGTGTGATGAGGATCGAGCTGACATATTCCACACTTCTCAACTCGGACGTCAATATACAAGCCATGTTGGTTTTATAAGGCGATCCTGAAGCTAGCCGTGTGTCACTTGTGAGCTGAGACTGCGCGCCGAACACGAAGCTGAAGCCGAGTTTCCGCGTTGGCAAAATTAACACGCGTTTCTTTTAAACGTCGATTTACAAAAACGAAAGAAAACAGCAAAATTATGACTGGAAGGACTCTGAAAAAGATTTTAAATCGCCAATAGACTCAGCTGTAGTTTATCCAGTTCCGTTTTTTCCCCTCTCTCTCTCTCTCTGTTCCTCTGGCAGAGAAAAGCCCAGCGCTAACAAGAGGAGATTTCATCAGACGCACTAAGGCACCGTCAACAAACTCCGCACGTACTCGAAACGCACAGTTAGGGAACGTCGCAGCAATTCAGAAGCATGCGGCCAGCACGTGTTACGCAACAAGCGCTAAATCGCGCGCATACCGTGTCACATGTGCTGTCCTGTGGTCGTGCTCAAAAATAATCTTTCAGCTACGTTTGAGCCAAGCTTAAAAACAGCAGAGTTCATTTTAAATTTATTGATTTAAAGATTATTTATTGTCACTATAATAAGTACGGCGGAATTAGAGCAGTACTTACAGTGAAACTAAACTTTCAGTTTTATAAATCGAAATAAATAGATTTTTTAAAATTCACACACACACACACACAACTGCAGTCAAGGCAAAAATAAGTTATTTTATAGTGACGTATAAGGTACAACAACCTTGAGGGTATACTGAGTAAGGTATTGATATAGATATGTAAATCAGTTCATTCACAGGTTAGCATTGCACAGTATTGCAGCAGGTCATATAAACAAGTTATTGCACAAGTCTTTCACAGCAGTTCATAAAATAAATAAGTAATTGCACAAAAGTCACACACACACAAGGATTTGCACATAATGAGGGTATGTATGTAAGGGTGTTTAAGGGAATGTAACTATGTTGAAAAATACACAGTTGCACAAAAGAAAATCAATGCAATCTATTGAAAACAAAAAGTTTATGGACCTTACCAATACATGTATGTGCTTGTTGAACATCATTCCACAGAGAATTACTCAGCACTGAGGTATACATAAGGAATAAAACACACTTTGACATGCAGTGGGGCATTACCACCCATATTGTTAATTATTTAATTTACATACTTATTTATTCAGTAATAGCACATTTTAAGTGTAGCATTTTATGTACAGCATATGTATTTCTACTTAAAAGGAGACCAAAATAACTAATACTATATTGCCAATTATTTCTGGATACCTCACCATCACACATACTGTATATATGTGGGCCTTCCCCAAACTGTTCACAAAGCTGTACCTGTTCCCTTCACTGGAACTAAGAGGCCCAGACCTTTTCCATCATGAAAGTGTCAATGTGCACATGACATGGTTTGCCAAGATTAAAGTGGCCTGCACAGATATTATTATTATTAGTAGTAGTAATAGTAGTAATAGTAATATGAAAAAAAGAAAGATCAAAGACCAATGAACCTTGGAACGAACTTCCTCTAGATGTCCGTACAGCAGAGACTTTGACGATCTTTAACAAAGGACTCAAGACTTATCTGTTTCTCCAATACTTGGACTAACCCCATTAAAAAAAAAACCTCTTCCCAGTTGTGTTTGACTAATAGTTATTAACCTAGTAACCCCAGTGTACAGTAAGTATCTATCCAGTGATGTAAACTTGTAAGCACTTTTTGTAAGTCGCTTTGGATAAGATGCCTAAATGTAAACTTTAACTTCAACATTTCCCCCTATTCTAAATCTATAAAATTACAAAAGAGAGTATTCTACCAACAGGTTACAAAACAATTTTTGTTTTTTAATGCATTGTGTATCCTTTTATCACTATAGTTTGCACGATACCCATCACAGATTTTTCTAAAATCCTCACACCTTGAACAGTAACTCGTGTGTGAAGGAGCTTTTGTTTGGATAATTGCAATCGTTGTCATTCATCATTACTCCTCCCAGGGCTGTATTAACATTAAAGACTATAATCAATGTCGAGACAAACACTGCTTAGACAAAGAGCCAGACACGTGAAAACACACAGGCCTGTTGTAATTCTAAACACGATGGGATGTTTGCAAATCTGGGGGTGAGTCATAATCAAGGGATCTTAACACAAATCTGAAACTAAAAGAGGCAAGTACGCAGGGTCCAATTTATCAGGAGCTCCTATAAAAACTGCTAATTTGTGCAATTTTCAAATCAGCTAATCATGTGGTAGCCGTGCAGTGCATAAAATCATGCACATACAGGGCCAGTGTTTACATCAAACGAGGAAAATGTGATCTCAATGTTTTTAACAGTGATGCGAGTATTCTCACCAGCCAATCTGATACCAATTTCCCAGCGTGGAAATCATGTTCTTCCTAATTTCTGGTGTGAACATTATCTGCAATGCTTCACCTGTATCTTAATGATCTAAGGCATTGCACAGTTTTTTTTTTAAACATGATTGTAGCTGGTGAAATATGTGACCAGTGTGTATTAAGCATTAAATGGGCTAAATGAGAGCATTCAATTGAAGCATTGAATGAGACCTGATCATTTTTGACATACAGCACCTACTACTTCTCTTTAAGGTGTTAAACATGAAGGCAATGTTTTAACATTATGATCAGAGCAAACTAGCCAAGACTAAGCAGATTTACATCCACATAGACACGACCAGGCATTTTTTTCCATTTTGAATTCAAGTTCTTTTTATTTAGTGCAAATAATATATATACATATATAAAAAAAAAACATGGTCTAAAGGAACACAGCTAGGTCATGAAATCAAAACAGTGTGACGAAATCCATAAAGCACAGACAAATTATAGTCTTAATATGTACAACAGACTAAGCCTGTTCGTTTTAAACTTACATTCGTTCCATTTTTCTCTTGGACAAATGGTCTGTGGTCATTCAAAGTGAACTAATTTGGGTTTGTTGAAGTCCTTTGCAAATCTTCTGCATAATAAGAGCAGGTCTGAGCTTTCCATCCGTCTCGCTTTCTTACAAGGGCACACAAAGAGCACCTCACCAGTAATAACACTAAAACTCAGTATGGATTTCTACTTCAAAAAAAATAAGTTGACTAACTTCAACATTAAATAAGACACATTAGTGACAGAACAGTATAATGTTAAACAACAGTATAATCAAGAAAACTGCTGTCTCAGTTTTGGACCTAGAACTTTTCAACAAACCCCCCTTTGGCTCGTGGCAGGCTACAATGTGGTTCATTTTTAGGTGACATATCATAACACCATGTTATACACCTTTAACTAAACATCCTGGTTATTTACATACATACTGTATGAATAAGGTCTAAAACATACTGTAGGTGAATTTCAAGCTTCTGTTTTCCTTCATTGAACAAAGTTTTCTATGAAACCATTATTTCAATTTAGTAAAGTGGACAAATCAAAAAAGTTTGTGTCACAAAGAAACAGAAAGTGACAGAACATGTACTATAAAGGTGTATACAGGGAAAAAATGAAAACAGCCTTAGTCTCAGGTTCAGCGAATCATTTGCATACGTGCACTTCTGGAAAGGAAAAAAAAAATCCCCACATATTAAAGCTTAAAAGTATACAGTTGAATTTGAAGTTCACAAACAATTTCAACAGAACAAAGAATGTGTATTAATAGGAATATTAATCAGTAATTATGTGTTAAGGTTTATCTTTGTTTGCCTTTCTTCAAATAAATAAAATATTCCATTTAATTAACTGACTGATCCCAGAAACATAAGCACAAAATACTTCATAGCGAATAAGAGCAAAAGTGCAACATTTATCCAGTAGCAAATTTCACAGCATGCACACGAACCATTCAAATACACACATTCTCACTGGAGAGACAGATGCTAGGCTGAGATAAGCCCAAACCAAAACATCATTGCTTAAGTTCCTCTTGTATTGTTTTAGCCTTCATGGTTCATTTCAAGGCAAGCTATAATAAGGGACTGGGTTGTGTGCCATCAGGCTAGGCGATGTAAGAGAAATATATATCACATTGTGAAAAGCACACGTTCTGGTCTATAAAGTGCCACTGTGATTCAAACAATGTAATGCCTATTGAACCGTAACGGTTTGGTGGATAAAAACAATTCTAGAAGTTATAATGAGACACAATGTGTTAAATTACTGGAAAAATAGAGAACATAGTCAGGCTGAATTAACAGTTCTTTTGTCGAATATTAACCTGGATTTTTCTCCCTTTAGTTTCATTAACAGTGTTGCTAAGTGAAAAAGGTTCATTATGAGAAGGCATGTTAAGTCACTAGACCCTCATGGTACAATGTGAAGTGTAATGTATATTTTAAGTCTGGTCCCACCTTGTGCAGATTTATTTATTTATTGGTGAAAATCATTTAAATCTGGGACTATTTAAGACTGGTGCTTATTTAAAGAAACAAAGAAATAACGTGATTAATAAAAATGTATGTCATTCATACTACAGATGTACTGAGTAACAACTTGCATGATTACACACAAGTGTACAATGCCACAGAATCTCAAGTGTTTTAGTTTTTCAAGACATGATAGATCCCTGCCACCTGTAAATCGAATCGTTTTACATCTCCCTTTTTACATACTTGGCAAAATCTGTAATCATCTAACTCACAGAGACATAAATGTCACAACAGATGCTAGCTCCAAATCGAGCCAAAATAAAAGAACATCTTAAAAAGAAATAAGTTAACATTTCACTTCTTCTCTCTCTGTGAGGCTGTACAATGGACCAGATCGTTCCAGTATCCGAGAGAGTCAGTGTGTTTTATCTCGGCCACAGCTAGTTCAGCCATGTCCTGTTCCACAGTCCATGTAGAGGACAAATAAATTCCCCAACCCAACTAGCACATGTAGTGATGTCTCTTCATCACAGAGTCTACAAGTCTTCAGGGCAGGAGAATCAGCGACAAGCACCCCAGTGTGGGGAAAATACATCTTTCTATGCAGCATCTCACAGACCCCAGTGCAAAGACAGGCACACCTACATCATGCTCCTCAACGGGCTCCATCTTCCGAGTCAGTTCTCTTCCCCGTAAAGGGACGCATTAAATAACAATACTGGTGATCACACCATCACCTAGGGTCTGTCTTAGTGAGTCCTTTTTCGAGTTAGCGGCTGGCATCGGAGCTGCCTGTGCTCAGCTGGTGCCAGTCCACCCAATGCTGTCCAGGTGTTAGATCATTTAGAGGGATGATGGCCTCGCCCAGCAGCGTGTTGTCCCAGAACGCTCCGTCACCTAACACTCGAAGATGGATTGAACGCTGGCTTAGGTCCCCACGTGGTATTCCATCATATACCAGCTACAGGGACGAGAAAACGCAAGTAAACATCAGACAAAATGATCGCACTGATGGCTAAATGCCAAGGTATTTTCACACCCTGTTGACACAATTTTATAACTCTGTCTCTGAAGGTAGGCTGAAGACTTGCTTATGCAGCAATTAATATAAAACTTGATGATGTACAACATGGCCATATCATTCTCCTTCATTAATTCAACTAAAAACCTGCAGTTGAATTAATGAAGGCCTCCTTAGGTTCATAAGAAGACTATGACCAAGGAAACATGAACTACTGAAAAAAAGGAGGTGTTACTATCTCTGTTGCCATTCAGACACACACTAACTAATCTTGGGCATCTGCAAGCTTGTGTATGTTGAAAAGTGAAGAGGGAAGTTGATGCTTTCTGTAGCTGCAATGTGACCTAACATGACTAGCATTTTGAATATCATGCTTTCATGTGTCTCAAAGGAAACATGTGTTTTCCGCCTCAGCGTTAACCGTCATTTGACGGAGAGAACTAATGTGTGGGAATTGACAAATGACATAATGGGAGAAACCTTTACAATGCCCTGTTATATTTCAAACCAGAATTACATAATGAGTCATACCTGTTCTCTAAATGTTGCCTAAAATTTTGGTTTTGTTTGTAACAGCATTGCAAGGTCTCAGGCAACACAATATTGTCATCAAAACACTTTAAAATGTCTGTCATGTGGCATTTACACCATCTTACCATTTCGTTATACGTGGGGTTGCAGGTGCGACGAGCTGCCTTCGTCTTCCTCTTGCCCGTTTTCTGGGGATCAGGAAGCAGGTACAGTTTGACGTACGGATCAGGATCGGTGCCGTCCTGTAAGGGTTGCTGTTGAAAAGCATGGAGTTATTATTGGTACATTCCTCCTATTAACGCAATATATATAACAGAACCAACGCCTTAAGACTCACCAGGCCTCGTATGTGCATCACCATAATGAAAAGCTTGTTGCTTTTGTAGGAAATGGACAATTTCACTTCACCAGCTGCTTTACCAGCCACAGGAGTCCAAGAACCCTCTGTAACAAGAGAATGTGATTAGCACAGTGTACGAGAGTGTATACACAAAACCTGTTTGGTGGAATCTTGGAAATGTGTTTCGGAGTACTGGATGCATCTGTGCATGAAAGCAGAAGCACACGTTTATATTATAATATACAAGCTGAAAATTAATTCATTTTGCTTAGAGATGAAGAAAGAAAGATGATTAGAGCTTGCAGGAATTAAATATTAAACCAGTCGATGTCTGAATAGTGTTCACCTCTGACCCGATTTCTGTCCCCATTAATGTTCAACTAGCTTTATTGAATTTATGGGGAACAAGGAACTAAAGTGCAACAACTCCCTCTGCATTACAAATTCCCTCCGAATTCATTGGAAATGACTGATAAGGCCCTAACACACCATTCGAACCTTTCCTGGTCATTGTTATGACACACACACTCCTAGGGTGACTAGTTCAAACGTTCTGCCTCATTAGTAAACTCAGAGTAGACTCAGAGTCACATGATGATGTTGGATGAACATTAACCCATGTCCACATGCTCGATGAATCACCATCATTTCGCTTCTATAAATAAACACTGTGTACGTGCAAGAACAGTCACCTGTCGGTTTTACGCTCAGCATGTTTACAGCAGTTCCTACTGGCCGCTCGTCTCTTGGTAACGGGTGGAAGAAGGTGTAGACCAGGTCACACTGCAAAAAAGAGAAACAGAAACGAAGAACTCAAGCTTAGCTGGAGCCTTACATGCATCCTAAATAAATCTGCATGACAAGTCGTGCAGCATTCTTTTTAGACACTCCCTAAAGGAGACGCAGTGGTGGAAGTGTGAAGTGCTCGGCTGCTCTCCAAGCTGACTAGGAGGGGCAGAAACGCTATCTATCTAAAGGCTTTTTTTTCTTTTTTCTTTCCTTTCAGAGAAACTGGTGGCTGATTTCCAGGAAGCAATGCAGTCAAACTGAAACATAAGCACACCAATTATTTATGAACTCAGTACCAGCTGAGTGACAAATGCCTGTTGCATGAATTTAATTCTATTTTGTAGCTGATTATTTTTTTAAGACGGGTTATGGGAAAAATGAACGACCCTGTATATCAAGGCATTTGTGGGATTATACAGGCCCAACCAATCCTGTCTCCCCCCCCCCAATTGACACAAATTCTGAAAATGGACCATGTGTGCTGGGAATAACAGGAGGGAAATACCTGAGCGACTTCAGCGGCTGAGTGGATCAGATGCCACACATATGCGTTCAGCTCGTCTTTTCTGCGGTCGGCCATGGCTTCTCCGCGAGAGCGGCCAAGCACAAAGCGACTGGGGAAGCTGTAGGACAGCAAAGTGAGAAACAGAAAGAGCTATTTTAAAACAAGCTTACGTATAACAGTGCAGTGAGGACACAGTGGTGGCAGGAATACTGCTAAAGAAGTTGCCTTTTTTTATCTGCTCAGAAAAGAAAAAAAAAAAAAAAGACGACACAGATAAAAGACTTTCCATCCAGGTCAGCAGTCAAAGTGTTTACATCAATATATGTTCTGTTTGAATTTTCCCCACAGCACTTCATAAAAAAAAGAACCAAAAGCAGAAGAAACAGTAACCAGGGTCATTTGGAAAGACAAGTGAAACTTGTCAACAACGTCAATGTTAAGTTTAATATTTGTGACGTGCTCTGAATAAAACTTTGTCAAGCAGGATCCGTCAAGCACAATGATCCTATTTTCTTGTTGACAATAGGAAAAGAAAGTCCTAGATGCATCAGTTTTGCATTAGTATTTTCTCATCGAACAAGTTGGTTCAGTAGGCTGCATGTTTTACGGTAATAGATCCTAAAGGTACAGTTTAAATGTAGTTGTTTACTCTATGTAACAACCGGATCATCTGTCATCATCTGCACCTGTTTCTCACTGGTCCATGCCTTAAGTTAGCTGGTGTTTTTTTTTTTTTTTGCATGAATGAATGATTCATAGGTCAGTATGTGGCTTAACAAACAAAAATATTTATTTGAAACTGGTCAGTAACAGGCACTGGACACGAGAAAACAAGCCTGGAGAACTATTCAAGAGCTATTTTCAAAAAATACAAGAAGGTCTGGCTCTTTGGAAGCAAAGCATGAGCAAGAAATGAGGTGTGGCTCAAGACGTTTGCACAATACTGTACCGTTTGTTGTTTCTCGCTAACAAAACCTTTGATTTGGTAAGAATTCCTTGCTGTGGTGCACAGTTCTGAATTTCTATCACCATTGGGATCTATAATTATAATTTTTCAAAGAGATTTAAAATCAGGAAGATGGATGTGACACAGTACACTGCATGTAAAACACTAATGCAGGCACAATATAGCGTCTCACAGCAAACATGCAAGCACCGAATGAAAATAAAGACTATATGTTAATTAATAATAAATTCAAAAAGGAAATACCACAGCTCACAGCCAAAGACTTGCTGCATTTAGGACATAAGGACAAGCATGACATGTCTTATCAGCTGACATGTTATCAGGGCAGGACATAGACGTAAAACTCACACCTCCCTGAGATTCTACACAAACATTTTCTAAAGTTGGTAGATTATTATAATTTAGGCCGGTTAATGAAATTTCCAGGAAATTAAAACATGTTCTAGGGTTGACACGTAGCAACAAGGAACAACAAACACTTCTATTAACAGAGCTGTGCAATTTAATCGAATATTAATTTACTGTAATCAAGCTTTTGTTGGTTGATGGCCCAGTTCTCCATTCAGAATCGATTAACACCTTTTTAATTATTAAGGTAAACTTCATGTGGCACAAAAGATGGCAGGAAAATAATACAAAAAATAATTATAATGGGACATGACATTTAAACACTCGATAAGTTATTCCGCATTTCAGAGTTTATTACAAAGTTTTAGTAATTTATAATAAGTCAAGAAGAACTGTAAAAAATATAGCTGTTTGAAACAAATCAGACAAACACAGAAAAACTTTTTTTTCAATTACAATATGCCCAAACAATTAAATGAAAGACTACCTATGACTCACATGTCTAGCTATTCGACCCACATCTAACGTTTCACTCCTGCTTTTGGTATGTTCAGCAAGTATCAAATGGCATACGACTCTTTCCCATGGTTCTGTATTGGTTACCATGGAAGCCAAAAAACTTTTTTAATTTGAGTTTGATCAGAGGCATTAAAATCTAAATCAGTTTGAA
This sequence comes from Clarias batrachus, assembly GCA_003987875.1. NCBI lineage: Eukaryota > Metazoa > Chordata > Actinopteri > Siluriformes > Clariidae > Clarias > Clarias batrachus. The sequence goes on from QMIH01000295.1 coordinate 231,272, forward strand.
TTATAAAATTATTGTTTCATGGCCCTGTAAAGAAAGAATTATTACCGTACCTGGGCAGTTTAGAAGAAGGGAAGATGAGCCGCAGTTTACTGTGCAACTCATGGAACTCCTCAAAACTCCTCTGGACCAACGTCGCCCCCTGCTGGCCCTCACGCTCCACTTTCACCACGTAGGTCTAAACCAGAGGGAAGATTTGACATAAGTACAAGCTACATAAAAAAGTAGCACTATGAGTACGTCTGTGGGTTTCTAGCGGACGTACATAACCCTTGTTGGGGCTGTAGGTTTTTATGTGGCGACACACAAACAGGCTGCGAATGAGGCCATCACTTTTAATTGTGTAGACTCGCGGTGCAAACGACAACACGGGTCGCTCCTCAGACGAGGCGAACTTCATTTGGGCAAGGTTGTGGATGAAGAAGTTGAGTTTTGTGGCCACGCTGCCCAGACTGGACTCTATCAACCTGGCAAGATGAGAAAAGTGTTAACTAAACTCAATAAATTATAGTACATTCAGAACACTGTTGTACCCATGTTGTATTTTATGAGCTCCACTTTTAAAAACCAACAAACACAAGGACTTCAATTCTATGGCGGTACCAGGACACGCATTCCAACACATTTTATATTACACTGTATACTTTTTTCAATTTTCAATGATCATTTTGATTTTTTTTTGATGTCTCATGTATATTGCATTCCTAATCACAAGCTACTGTCTGGATATTTGCAAAACAGTTGATAAGCAAAGACAGTGTTGATAAAATTCTGTCAAAGGTTGTCAGCAGAATTGTGTGCATGCCATTCCTATAACTCGTTATTAGTGGAGGAGAGTTCACTGTACAGCTACAAGAAATAAGAGAAAAATAATACATTTACAAAAACTTAATTACATGATAATGTTATAGGAATAAAACTTTATGCCAAATAGTTTTAGCAACAATATGTAATATTAATAAGCTAAACAATAATTTAATAATAATAATAATAATAAGCTAAACAGTCCAAAGGGGGGAAAAAATCAAGCCAAAGCTCAAATTGACAGCCTCTGACTTCATAGCACTATAAATGCTGAATGTTCACCTTTTTCTATGTATTAACTGGTGTAACATGCAGATATTCAATACATACTGTGAGGTCAATAAGTATTTGATCACCCTGTGATTTTGCAAGTTCCCTTACTTAGAAATCAAAAAACTGGTCTACAGTTTTCAGCATAGGTGCAGTTCCACTGTGAGAGACAGAATCTAAAAAGAAAAATCCGGAAATCACATTTTTTAACAATTTATTTGTGAGTTATTGTGTCAAATAAGTATTTGATCTGAGCAGAAACTCCATGTTGCTCAGCGACAGCCCCGAAACCTGAAAGATCTAGAGAGGATCTGTATGGAGGAGTGGGCCAAAATCCCTCCTGCAGTGTGTGCAAACCTGGTGAAGAACTGCAGAAACCGTTTGACCTTTGTAATTGTTAACAAAAGCTTCTGTATCAAATCTAAAAAAAAATTTGACTCAAGTGATCAAATACTTATTTGACACAGTAATTCACAAATAAATTGTTTTTAAAAAATCATGCAATGTGATTTCCGGATTTTTCTTTTTAGATTCTGTCTCTCACAGAGGAAGTGCACCTATGCTGAAAATTGTAGACCCCTCCATGATTTCTAAGTAAGAGAACTTGCAAAATCACAGGGTGATCAAATACTTATTGACCTCACTGTATGTTCATTTCTAAATGTTCTACTATAATTTTAGAAACGCATCCAGTGCTTACTGGAATATTACACAAGCAAAATTCATCTCATCCTTACATAGTCACATGTATTTTCATTGATAAAATCCACACGTTACATGAAGGGGTGGGGGGGGATGGGGGATAAATATGCTCTTGTGTCTCCTATGTAATGCAAAGAATCTAAACTCTCATGTTAGAGTCAGCAGCAGAAAAAAGCAGGAGAACAGCAAATGGTTATAGGTGAAATTTCAGGCTTTACCAATTTTCTCTAATGAAAGGACTCATTTTTGGATAAGTACATGTAGCAGAGCCTCCACTGCCCCACACATTTTAGATAAAAGTGGAGTCTGGGATGTTTATCACATTTTGAAAATTAAATACTGCCAAACCGCAGACATGCTTCTGTTCGTTTTCCTCCTGTCACGTAGTCTCATCCGACACACGGCTTTCTTTTTTAAAATCTTTTTCCTCATACCACAGATTTTCATGTTTTACATGCCAAAGTGAAAACCAATGAATGTTAACCAGTCACCTGCATATTATGAAGATAATACAGACAAGCACTGCAAGATTTCCGTACATGAAATATGGATTAGTTGTGTGAAAATATACAGGTTATTTAATATAACTATATTCTGTTTAATAAATGCGTGAATTAATATTTAAGATTCAGTCCTGGCCCCTATCTAAACCCATATTTTTTGGACTGTGACTGAAATATGCATAGAACTGCACTTAATATGCATGCTTTTGGAGAGTAGAAAGCCTTTCTGTGTTTACTTAACTGAACAGAAACGGCTATAAATCAGTTTCTTTTTGTGAAACTCATGATAAACACATCCGGTCTGTACAACATCAGACAAAAACTGCCAAAAAATGTGTTTTTCTGGAACTGAAATGGAATTAACTGTGATTATACATCATATATCTATACAAAAATGCCACTGAAAAAGTAAACGGTTGTCACAACCCCCAAAACTGGTATAAAACAATAAAAATAAATAAATAAATAAAAGACAGGGCTCCTTTTTAAAATCTTGCTACAGAAGCATTTCTTGTCATTAGTGCTGCTTGTCAGGAGCTGAGTTTATGATTCTAGTTTACTGCTCTATTTTATCGCCAGTGGAAAAAAATCTTTCAATTCGGTCACGTCCTTGTAGACAATTTAACTTTAAACCATAATTAATTCAAAACTCATTTATAGGCTATATTAAAACATTTATCCAGCATGCTGTACGTCCCACAGGTATGTACAGTATGTCCTCTCTACAGAATGCAATTCAGAAATCCCTATCCTCATGATGATGTTTCCTAACCTTGTGAAGTACATGGTGGCATCCGCCTCAGACTCGTGTGGTCTCAGAGCGTCATAGACATACTTTAAATCCTCTTGATCCGAGAGCTCAGGAATGCCACAGGACAGCATCTGCACAAGAACACACAATGACTCAGCACAGATGTGAGAATGTAGATAATATGCAGAAACGAAAGCATGCAATTTACAACAAATGCATGAAAAGACAAAAGTAATACACTAGCAAATGAAATAAAACATTATCTGATTTGTAGCTTACCAAGCCCAGCAGGTTGAGGAACAGATGAGCGTGTTTCCTGATGAGGTTGTACGCCTCGCAACACAAGTCAACAAAGTCATGAAAGCGACTCGAAGGCTTATCACCCCCATTAATCACGTAAGCCATGTCAGACGTAAAGACGAAAGGAGCCCGGTCCCTAAACAGCACAAAGAGTAAAGCATCTTATACAAGACCAATAACACACGTCACGTCACAGATTTTTATCTTGGAGGAAAAGGTCAATTCATAGTGATGCCTGTAAATGCAGTGCTTGTCTGTCCAGTGTAAACTGGCGTAAACAGATTTTTCGCATTCCTCATTTCTGATCTCACCGTTTGATGTTGCCAAACATCTGCGCGTGGCCCAAGAATTTGCCAAAGTCAATATGGAACATGTGGCCACTGCTTTTTAGCATGATGTTGTCATTGTGCCGATCGCAGATGCCCAGGATGTAGGTGGCGACGCAGCAGCCTGCACAGGAGTAGATGAAGTTCTCTACGGCCTGATGAAAAAGAATGACACGGCGTCATTGGGGTAAAGCCTGGCCGAACACCGAAGTGCTTTTTCTAGATGCAATTTGTTCTATTATATCTATATCTATTATTATAAATTCAAATATCTTCAACATCTGTGTATGGATAATTGACAATTCTACGCTGTATCTATGCTGTGAGAAACTCTCCTGTCAGTAGGCATTCGTTTCAAGAGCACCGTAAATCTTTAGTGTGTATCAAATTTGTGCCAAATGTGCTTTAATAATTGATGCCTCTCATTCTTTCACTTGCACTTATTACACTCCACTCTGCAGCACGTTCCCTTTAAGCCATTAGCACAAATCACCTTGATCCATTATCTCAGAACTTTATCTCTATCCAGAGCTCCCAAACAGCTGCATCAACTGCATGACAGCCTTCTTGATAGTATTCTGCTAAACCACATAAATGTGAATTTATACAAGGATGAAAACTCCGGCTGCTCACTTTCTCATACTCGTCCTCAGAGGGGTTGTGTTTCTGCAGCCAGTCAGCCAGTGGGCGGTCCTTGAAGGATCCAGTGACTCCGTGCTCTACTTGGATCTTCCTCAAGGTCTCAGCATTCGGGATCATCTCCACCATGCCTAGGATAAAAAAAAAAAAGAAGAGGGAGAGAGAGAGACGACATTTAGACAAAGCTTTCCAACTGTTCGGAACAAGCCTAGCACTTGTATGATTGTGCAACGTCCTGTTTCGGCTAAAGCATTCATGTGCACCAAAGACACACGCGTACCTCGGCTCCTGCCGGTGGAGAAGCAGCAGAAGATGACCATCCTCATATCCAAGCCCTCCTGGATCCAGATTTTGTTCATGATACGGATGATCTGCAGAGTGAGCATGTCCTGCCGCAGGTCATCTCCTGACTGAATACATAGAAACATCAGTAACGATTCTCGCACCTTTAGCGTCACTAACAGACTTGGCAAATGAGTTAAGACCTTAAAGATGACGTTGATGTTGTCTCCCAGCGGGTCCATGTTCTGGAACGAGAGCTTGAGTGGCACAGCATTGGAGTTGAAATAGGAGCAGGCCTAGAGGGAATAACAAAAGAGGGAGGGGGATGGGAGGGACAGAAAAGGCTTGAGTAGGAGAAAAGCAAAGAGATTGGGTTTTACTGGTGTTGAGATCTGAAAGAGTGCTAGACAGCACACAGAAAGGCACAGAGACGAACATGAGACAACACACCATTCAGCCAACAGCAGTCAGTTTTGCCACAACAATCAGCACACACCATTTTGGAACTCGGTTATGAGACTCTGGAGAATGTAGTTACTACAGAAAACTATAATATTTTTCTAACCAAATGTCCAGACATGAGTAATTACTTTCTTTTTGCACCAATGAAAGTTGTCGCTGTCACCAACATAAAGGAGTTTTGATTGTACGCTTAAAAATCAAACTAAAGCTGGTATAAAAACCGCAACACAATCATGGTAATGGCGTAGTGGGCAATATATCCATCCGTCTGGTCGTTGGTGAACCTTTGTGGTTGGATGACTTGAGTCAGCGGAAACACCCGCCGCGGCAATAGGAACAAGATTGTTGGGGGACGTAGTGGCCCCGGGAACCAAATTATGAAAATAAGGAAAATAATGAATTAATAAGAAAAAGCAGTAAGAATGAGCATTTTCCTCCACCTGATCCATGTACCTGTATGTTAATGCCCTTGACTAGGAGGCCAGGGTTAAGAGGGAGGCGACAGCTGCTGTTTATAGAGAAGAACTGCTTGACCTCATCCAGTCCCTCTCTCAGAAGAGCCTAGAGTGGAACACAAAAGAACAACACTTACCATCTCACTTCACAGTAGACAAATTAAACAGCCTCGCAGCTGCTCATGGTTCGATCATCAGTACGGGAGAAGCAGCTTAATGAAGATGATGAGAACGAGGCGGAGGAGGTTCTGACCTGTCTCGATGATGGCGAGGCGTCTCGGACACGCTGTGCAACTTTAGCCAGGATGCTGATGAGCCAGCACTGGCGGTCGAACTCTTCACGAAGACCTCGGCCTGAACAGCAGAGCAACGCGGCCAGCAGGTGCTGATAGCGGACGCTGAACTGGGAGTCCTGCAGTGTGTCCTTCAGCAACCTGTAAAAGTTCAGTATACAGTAGTTCAGTATTATAATGCTAATCTGCTTTGCGCAGATATAACAATACACCAGTATAACAAGGATAACAATACACTATACAACTTGTACGGAGTGTGTACAACATTAATGCTGTGAATCACAGGGAGACACTTGATATTTTGGGCGTTGGGATTTTCAGCAACTCAGTGCAATTAATCAGCACTGCACTCAGCACAGTGTTATGCTACACATATTTCAATTTCAGAATAGTTAGAATCATTGTGGGAACAACCTACAAATGCAAACTTCATCCGTTCCTTTTCAGTAACTACCTTCATGGTGGATCCCAGTTGGGGTAATTGAACGTAACCAACCCATCTACAGGCACAGGTTTTTAAAAACATTTTTTTTAGAGGAATCTGATTCATTGGGAACTCAGAACACAAAACTCAACATGAAGAGGTGGGTGTGTACAGTAGCTTTCTAGTTCAAATCATGGCTGTTCTAGAGTTGTTTTCTGGGTAGGCAAGAAAGCATGTCTGTAATTTATTGTGGATAACAATGTGGTGAAACACACACAAACAGCACGCAGTAGACGACAAGGTATTTTTCAACAACTTATACAATCCTCTACACTCTAGCAACCTTTGTAACCTGTCACCCACAATGCACAAGGAGCCTCTGAGACAGACATTGAGGATGGATCTTTCCAGCAGATGGCGGTATAGCTGAATGAGCAAGTACACTAAACAGTGCTATTATGAATCTCAGATGTACACTCGAGGCCATATGCAACTCAATATGCTTTTTATTTCAATGCTGGCTATTCATGTTGCCCAGGACTTGCCATGTGACACTGACAGGTGTGCATGTGTGTGTATGCGACAGACACACATACTATCAGATTTCAGACTGCGCTGATCTCAGTATTGCGTGCAAAAGAGAAAAGTGGACGCACCAGAAAAGGCAGTGACCGACACGCACATTTCCAATGGCTCTGCGCAAAAGGAAGCGGACTAGAGGACTGTCCAGGTAACACTCGTACTTCAGCGCCTGATTGAGGGAGGAAAAAAAAACAGGAAAGATTGACACAGTACCAGATACAAAATGTCACATAAAAAAAAAAAAAAAACACCAGAGAGAGATGACAGCAAGTCGATGCTACCTGCACCAGCTGTGGGAGGAAGTCCAGCAGCTCAGGGTCAGAAATGGAGTCCATCCACTGGACAGCTGTGCGTCTGCACTCCTGATCTGGAAACCTAAATACACACATAATACACACTGATTTACTTCTCAAAGTTTTACTTCTGGCACAATTCAACAGGTCGGAAAAAAACTATAACGCTCTGTGTCTATATGCATTCTAAATGTAAATTGACTATAGATAGATGGAAAGGAAGACAAAAAAAACAGATGGACAGTAGAAGGACGAAAGAAAATCCAATATCATCAAATGAGAAATAATAAAGCATCATGGTACAAAATGACTGATTATAATGTTAATGTTGGTCAGGTGGTGTTGACAGGATGTGAATAGTGAGCAGGAAACAGAGCTCTTACGTTGCCTGTAGCAGGCCTAGTGCGTCCAGGTGGTTGGTGCATGCCCACTGGCGAAGGAGAGCGTAGATGTCAGGCAGACATGACCACTCCCAGCTGGGGGCGCTGGCAAGGATCATGGGCAAATGACTGCTCTCAGCTTGGCAGAAGGAACGCTTTTCCCACAGCAGACGCTTGTGCTCTGGAGTCAGCCTGACAAAACACAGGAGCGGAGAAGTGACCATGGGTAGTGGAGTTATGGAAACATTATTTAATATCAACCAGTCAACTTATACAACCTTGCAAGAACACATACTGCTAAAATATGCAGAATTTAGTTGCGTTAGAGGCAGAAAGAGAGAGAGAGAGAAAGAAAAAGGCAGAATCATAATCATCTCTAACTAATAGGTTTATCAGATGCTAGAAAAGTGAGATGCTCAGAGACATGCAGCTGGCTTGTACTGGAACCAAAAGAGAAATTTGATGCGAGATTTTACAACATAAAGCAATAATACCTGGCACACCGCGACAGACTGCAGATACACACTCAAGTTTAATTTCACACTTCCCCCCCTCATCCCTGGGACTTTATAAACACACTATAGACAGGAATGTTCTTCCGACACACACAAATCTGTATCACATATTCCTGTTCATCATTCATCAAGTTCCTGTGTGGTAAGAAGAAGAAGAAGAAGAAAAAAAAAAAACTGACATCCTGTAATACAGGATGTGATACAGGATGTGACGCCTATTTTGATCATCCTCGTTTTCTTTTATCTTTTTTTGCTTATTCTACATTCTGAGATTCGCTCATTTATTATGCATACTATACCGAGCGTGCTTTCTTCACTGTGTTAAATATCAGATTAGGCTTCTTCAAAAGCAGAATTTTTTTCCTGGTAATGTATTGGCTTCTGTACATACATGAGGGCTTGAGATATAACCAGCTACGGAGTCTCATCGCAGATAGACTTCAACATTGGCTTGTGTTCACATTTAACACACTCCTTATTAATACACAGAGACAGAAAAGAAAAAAAGAAAGAATAGAAAGAGGAAGAAAGATAATTAAAGTAACCAAAATAGAAATAGACTGAATGAAACAATGCTAGAAGTAAGAACGAAACAAGACCGACAACAAAAAGGAGTTCAGAAAAAAGGCAATGAAAGATACCATGCCAGAACAAAAGATAATTAGTGCCATATTTTTATATTTGTTTAACAAGCTCTCCGGGGTCTCAAAAGTGTGGCTCTAGCCGAAATAGCATTTTTCCTACCTCAAACTTCCTTTATTTCACTCCTTCCCCAAATATGCCATTTCAGTATTTATGTAAATGAGCTACTGCAGAGCCCCACCCCTCCCCCAGATAAGCAGATAAGCAACAAGCGGGGAGAGGGGGTCTTCTTATATGACATCACAATAGGAGATCTACTGTATACTGATTGCAGTGATGCAACCTACAGAACTCCAACTACTGTAGATGCTAAGCGGTACTGAATGGAAAACATGTCGAGAAGAGACAGTGTGTGGAAGTACTGGATAAAGCAGACAAAATGTCTCCTTCACTGATCTTGTTTTGACGTGTTAAGGAAGGTTGGCCTGAAAAATCCGCTTTAAGAAGCTGGGGAGATGAGGGAGAATGAGGCCTACAGTTCGCGGAAAGGTCACCAACGTACCAGATTCCAACCGCCATTAAAAAACAAAGAAGAAGAAGAAATTCTAATCCGCGTGTTTATGCCCTGGGTAGCACAAAAATGAGAAAGGAAAAAAGCTAAATGTTTTTGTATGTATATACACACACCCACACACACAATGTGAATGTCTGAAGATGATTAAAAAGGGCGGGATGATGTCATTCTCATTCGGGAAGGTGCTGCTCTTGTTTCTTTCAGTATAGCTCATAGTCTCAGAACAGGCCTGTGGCTATCCAAAGCCCAGGCCAAAGGAGCAGACAAACTGGCTAACCCGATCGTCTGCTCGTGGCACACTCAGGTTTCACCATATTTTTTTGTGAAAGACTCAAATTTTTAGTAATCTAATTAATATAGTATTAGACCACTCTGAATGCACAGCCAGCACAAACAAGCCTTTTTTTTTGTTCATGAACTCATATGCATATAAACAAAGCCACGGTAGTCACATGATTTCTCTTTGATCTCAACATTCGCTTGAAATTAGAGCAAAATTCAAAGAGGGTATCCCGTGGGAACGAAAAAAAAAATGGAATAACAGCCGAGTCATCATGAGCTAAAAAATTCTTACAGTCTATTAAAAAAAAACATGGTTTCTACACATACTCTAAATGTGCTGATGGAACTATCATTACTTATTCTGCAACATCGCCGGACCATTTTTGACCATGTGTTTGACATACTCACTGTCTATCCCTCTTCATCTTGTATACAGTGTTGCGGGGGGCTGGAGCCTAGCCAAGGAGACCTGGGGCACATGGCGAGGTACAGCCTAGTTGGGGTGCCAATCCTTCGTAGGGCACACACACATACATCACATGCTTGTTTCACACACTACAGGCAATTTGGGAACGTCACTTAGTCTAGCCTGCATGTCTTTGGACTGTGGGAGAAAACCCACAAAGCACGGGGAGAACATGCAAACTCCATGTACACAAAGATCCTGGAGGAACAAAGCAACAGTGCTAATCACTACGGGTGAAATGTGACTTGAAAGCTTGGTATAAAATAGCACTTCTAATAGTTCTGAACAGGAATCTGAGGTTCCTCTGAAGGAGGATCTAAAGATATCAGGCTAATTTTGTCACCTGTTTTGGTATTGTTTTGGAAGTACTACATGTATACTACAACCTCTAGTCCTTTAAATAAGCTTGTTCATAATAACAGTTATCCCTGACTACCATCAGACAATTTAGCTTTACATTTATTATTACTGTGAATGAAGGTTTCATAATATAGCCATAACCTCTTCCTTGACCGATGGAGCTTGTGTAACTCGGAAGGACTGAGAAAGTCTCCTTAAAAAAAATTGCTGTGGTCAATCAAAATCTGACCCAAACATCAACATGTATAACGAGAGCCAGACAAGAAAATTTAAGGAAAAAAAAAAACAAAAAAATAAAACCATAAAAAGTTCATTGAGACTCGTGTAATGATGAAGGCCAGTAAACTAGCCCTCAGTAGGCGCTTTCATCATCTCTTTGCCCTTCCCTGCTACCTTAAAAGTCACATTTTGGGAGCGGCTCTTTCTCTTGGGATGCCAGCTGCAGGGCAAGACCCCTGAATCATATTACCACCCGTGTGTACTGAGCCCCATCCATCAGGAAAAACCATGCCCCTCCTTCAGTTTCTGGATTTAACCCAGAATACCGTAAGTGAACAATCCCATAAGCTTTAGAACTGCATTCTTTTCTGCATTGCAGTTCACTCTTATTAAAGATGAATAATGTTTAATAAAAAAATAAAATAAAGGGAAAAATGAAAAACCCTTAAGTGTCCTGGATTTAATACAAAATGTATCAGGTTCACCGAAACAGCAATTGTTTGCAGTTTATGGATCTGACTTTGCTCAATGGTGCAGAACGTGATGCCCTCACTATGAACTGCAAGACTACCATTACTGAAATACACAGTTTGTAGCAATGTTGTGTGTGTACTTCACACATTTAGTGGATAGACATTCCGTTTCAGAGTTGACCATGCTGCTGATTCAGCAGGACGTAAAGTGAAAACACACTGTTAACATACAGTACTGCTGAAACAGAAACATATTGAGCCACCCCCCCTTTTCTTCATATTTTTGCTTCCCAAGAGCCAGGCTTTCTTGCATTTTTAATGTAGTTTTGGGAATCATTCACCAGGCCTCCAAAAGGACTTTTTGGCTCTCATTTTCAGTCCAGTCCCTGTACCTGTGTCAGCACACATTGACCTATGAAACATTCAAGCACAAAAAGAGTCTAACTTAAGGCATGAACCAGAGGGAAACGGGTGCAGATGACAGGTGATCAGGCTGGTGATGGATTTACTGCTGATGCTGAATGCTGTGTGATTGGAACAGACAAGAGGGGAAAAGAGATGGTTTGCTGAGGTTGTTACTGTACTTAAACAACCAATTTTTATTTTTAGGCACTGTCATAATAAAAAATTTGTTCCCATTTATTAATTTTTTTTACCTTTGCACATTTTTTTTTTATTTCACAATGCACAGACACACTGCAAAACTGATCGAAACCATATCTGTATCTCACAGCAGCAGCTGATAAGAGAGCACACGCCCAGCTCAAACCCTTGACCTATGGTCGGAATGACTGATATGTGACTTAATACTTCCAGGTTTCTTTAAACCTCACACACTGTAAATGTTTAACAGAGTATTTGCGTATCTCGGTAAAAGACCTACGTGGCAAAATGAGGGACAGAAAGCTAGAAAAGGGGTGGAATAGGAAAGAGAGAGAAAGAAAAAAACAGAGAGGGAGTACTAGACAAAGGAGTGCAGAGGAAGAGAAACCAGCTGGGAGGATATCCACATCACCCTGTGTGCAGCTGAATGTAATAAAATAAAAAAAATTACACTTTGGGGGAAAAAAAGAAAACAATATATGGAAAAGGCTTTAAAGACTAAAACATCATCAAACATCACTAATGAAGTCCTCGCTGAGCTTTTGTGTGCTGATGAGAATATGCCTAATGGTTCAGAACGGTATGCCAATGTCGTTTTGGGAATGTGGGAAGTCTCATCACTTAAATGTGACTGGAATGATTGATATGTTTGGAACTTCCTAACGAGCTGTTGCCAGGATTATTCTAAATCCTGACAGAGTGCTTTAATAAAACGCATTTAATATCTATCGCCTTCGACATTTTACATTGGACAGGCATTTAACAATCAGCTGTCAACTGAATATAACAGCTCCCTCCTAAAAAGACAAAACTACGTCCACCAGATGACTTATGAGAAGCCACAGAGCGGGAAAGATGTGCTCCAGCTTCTTGTTTCCATCTGCAATACTGTAGTTAGCAAGCTTGCTTGGAATGATTCTCTCGCCTTCCCATTAGTAAGTTAATGCTCATTATTTTAGTACAGGTGTGGTTCTCACCAGAAGAGAGACTTCTTGTTCAGGATGTCCTGCAGCTGTCTCTGGCTGCTCTGATCCAGTCGGGAGAACTCGTACTGAGGGCTGAACTCGGCCGGTGGAGGGGTGTTAAAATGCACCTCGAATGAGGATGTCGGAAAGTCCACCTGAACAAATGGGTAGGGGGAAAGGGGAAAATGAATTTTAGGACAATGGTGTTTACAATGAAAAGACATAAGAAGAGAAGATTGATCATTAGTAAACTAGAATAAAAACTAATTAATACACTACGTAAAAACTAAAGGTACATTATAATAGAACTTTGCTTCTTGGATTTAGTCAAAAAGTCTAGTCATATGACACAGGAAAAGAAAGTGGGAAGGCAATACACAGCTTTTTTTTTTTGTCAACAACATATATAGAAGTGTTGGCGTTTGTTTCAAAAACAATTCAGCAAAAAATATTATACTTTTTAACATCATTTTATAACATTTTACGATATAATGACGTTCAAAAAAGCATTTTGTAGACCTGATCAACACCGGGTCCAACAAAACCCCAGAAGAAAATTGTCTGTGAGGTCTCCTTATCGCTTTCTTAACCTTCCAGAAAAACGGTTAAGCACTTTTTTCGTTAAACAGAGCATTGCGCTTAGTGTAGAGGTGTGCGGTCTTTTCTATATGGCAGACAAAAACAAAATCAGCCAAATTTGAAACTTGTGGGACAAAGAAATGCCACATGTGTATACTGAGCATACAGGGCTGAATAGACCACTTAGTGCATGCTTGTATTCATCTTAAGTATTTTATCCTGGTTAATGTGGCTTACATTCCAAATTTTGTTACGTTTTGGAAAACGCCAATTTTAATTTGTTAGAAAATATCATAGGCAGGTGCACGCAGTGACAAACTTGGCGGAATTGATAAGAATTCTTTCTGGAGAACAGTCGATCACACACTTCCAAATCAATCCTCCTTTATCCTGATATAAACAATCAGTGGATATAGAAATTAAATCTAGTTCTATACTACTGTATAACATGCTCAGAGATCATCCTAATTTCGTGTCAATAAAAAAGGATTTTTAAGAGAAGGGTAAAAGAGACTGAGAATACAGCACCTGGGTTTAGCCTCGTTATCAGCTGCTATAGTTCACTTTAAGGCTTGACAGCTGTGTCAACAGCTGTGCTGGGCAGTAACAGAAGCTCCTGATACAGCACAACCCCTCTAACAGTGGGGCCTTCCACCTTCACCATGCCAAGTCAAACACTGAAAGATTCACTGCTATCTCTCTCTCACGTACATCCGTGGCCAAGCAATACTCAGTGCATGTGTAGAGGAGCCGAAGAGAAACACAGAAACAGTTGATCGGGAGCAAGGGAGGACAAAGACAACCAGAGTCGAATTTTTAAAAAGTCGAGATCAACTGAAAAAGCAACAGGGCTGGATTGACGGTGGTGGGGGAGGAATGTGAATGATGGGGTGAGAATCTTAAATAAGTCAGTCTTAAATAAGGCCCAGGTGTACTATCTGGTGCCAGATGTGCAGCAAGGGCAGTCAGGTCAGGAAAAGAACACCTCCATGCTGTCTTTCAGAAGGGCCGAACCAAAAGCTTTGAAAAGGCTGGAAGCTGTAGTCCCTCCAACTGTTGCGCGAGTTTCTGCTGCACAACCCACGTGCCCTCAGACAAAGCTGTAGCCACCAGGCACACGGCACAGCTCTGAAACAGCTCTGAGAATTCAGTCTACGTCACATTTGTGCCTTTCTGTGCGACTCATGGAAATTTCAATGCATTATCATGATCTCACTTGACTTTGCTGTAGGTCAGAAAGAGACCAGCAGGGTTTGGTGATTTCTTGGCTCCAAATCGAAATGAGTTCAGTCGGGCGTGTAAGAGCAGGGAAAGAACCCAACTGTGCTGAGCTCTAGCCAGATAGGACCGGAGGACTGGAGAGAGAAGGAGAAGTGGCTTTTCAAAGGCCACTGCAAAAAAAGTGTCATGTTTGGTTGTGTTATGACGTGGCAAGTTAGTGTAACAGAGTGTCTAAGATGTGCATGGGTTTCTGTGAGAGACTGCGGGTGACAGAGTTTAAGTAGTTGATGACTGAGCTTATGTGCGCGCGTGTGTGTGTGTGTGTGTGTGTGTGTGTGTGTGTGTGTGTGTGTGTGTGTGTGGGCATGTCCTGGAGGGGATGTCCTGCAGGATGAGATGTAAAAAGTTGTTCATTTTTTCTGGCCTGTTTCCCTCATGCTCTTTCTGTCAGAGAACTGACCTACTTTCCCTCTGCAGCAGGACACACCCCTTAGGAACCAAACTTCAGCTAGACCTCGGCTCTCCTGGATAGACTATAACCAAGTTAAGCAAAACCCCGAACAGACCACTTAGTGCATGCTTTTATTCATCTTATGTATTTTATCCTGGTTAAGGTGGCTTACATTCCAATTTTTTTTACTTTTTGGAAAGCAGGCCCAAATGCCCTGCTTTCTGGAATTGATGCTTTAAAACCATCACAAGACTCCTACTACAGTCAGTATATAATCAAACAACATAATGTATAATGTAAAATACGTATAATATGTAAAACAATTAACAAGTCAGAGTGTTGCACAGATTTAAGGAAGAGTAAGTAGTAATTTGTAGTTTAATTTCACTTCTATTCTTTGGAGTCATTTGTACTTTCTCTTCAGTCAGTAAGTTCCTGTTTCCTCAAAATATTAGTCAGCTAAGATTAAATTGGTATCAATACTGTTTTGTTTTTTTCTCTGAAAGCGAAAAAAAAAATTATCATTAGTAAAAGACCTATTTTAGTATATTCTGACAGCTCTGCTTGAATTATGAAGCCCAGTTTCACCACCGTTTTAGATTCCGAGTATCTAGCAGGTAGTGAAACACATTTTGCTGAGGTCAGCGTCTACAGTATATGATGTGGCCGTGTATGTGTGCTAGTGTGTTCATTATCTTGTGGCTTGTAAGTGGAACGCAAACGGACCACAAACAGCACATTTCTCTTAACCTCTCATTTTTTTGTCAAGATACTCATAAAGTCCTTTCTGAATTAAATTTAAAGATAAACTGTCCTCTGCACTTCATCCACTTTCTAGGGGTTACACTTTGAAGTGCAAAAAAATTATAATTTCATTTATCTAGTACGTCCTATTACAAGATTACAATCAACTAAATCTCTGGATTATATTTTATCAAAATTATTATTATACCTACACTGCCTGTCCTAAAAACATTGTATAATCTAATATTCAGTTCCATCACCTTTAGATTTGATTACAGTGCAATGTGGAAGCCAGTCGATGTTCCCAATGCTCCCAGAAGCACTCTTTCAGGATTTGTGTCCTGGAATGTGACTGTGCCATCAGGGAAGTCATAAATAAGATACATAAATGAGACTAGACCTGACCAACTGAAGCAACAGAGGCTAAAATAACATCAAGAAATATGCATGATAAGTGTATCGCTTCATGCATTTCCCTCCTTAACCTGATGCGCCCATCACTTTGGAATAGGCTCAATTTAAACTCATCAGTGCACATGACCTTATTGCATTGCTCCAAGGTCAAACCTTTATACTCCCACACAAACAAGTTTAGTCCCAATACTGTGAGTTCTTGTCACACTGCTTTTACTAAAATGCTCTTATTTTTACTATTAAAAATAGCTGTGATTTCTACAATTGATTTTTTTCTTACTATGCAACAGGCATTTAAGTGATCTCTGATTACAGTCACTCATTTTTTCGAACACATTTCTTCTGTAAATTTCATGGCTCAGGTGTTAACAATTTCTCTGATTTCATTAATAGGGGCTTGCTTTGCTTAATGTAGCCAATAATTTGACCGTTCTGTGACAGTGACTTAATTATTGTTTCGGATTGTTCATTAGGGACAAACTGATCAAGCTACATCTTAAATGTATATTTCTGTAAAGCTGCTTTCCGGCAATTCCCATTGCTGAACGAGCTATTAAATCAAGCTGATCTGGACTGAGTTATTTTTAATATTACCATATTTTATATTATCTGGAAACAATTACTTAATGCTATTATGGCACAACAATAGAATAAAGAAACTTTTCCAGAGAAAAACAGAACAGTCTGGTAATGGTAGAGGGAAGTGTTTCTGCATTTGTAAGAATACAAATAAAAATATTCTAGCAGACAAACAGACTGATGACAGTAAAAAATAAAAAATAAAAAAAAGAGAGAGGTATGAAGCCTGAGGTGCATGTTCTGTACATCACACTAACCTGCAGGATGACACTATCAGGCTGGCTGAAGTTGGGAGTGCTGGACCGGGTGTTTCCGCTCCCTGGCGTTGACGGCCAAAGACCCAACAGCTTCCTGCCACAGGTCAGAATGCTGCAACACAGGAAAACACACACAGCTCTATCCCATCAACATTTACTTCTAAAGAATCATAACAACAATCTCAACAACAACTGTGGCTTTGTAGTAATAATATTATGAACGTTCAAGTCAAACCAGGACGTGTGATGACATTTTTCATGAATGAATGAGAAAAAAACTATTGAGGTTTATGTGAGACACATTATGTGAGACACAGTACGAGGCAGGAGAAAATTGAATGGAGCAAATATTTTAAAGAAGGCCATGAGAAAGAAAGAAAAAAAACTGCCTGGTTTGGTCACCAAAGCCATTCTGCTTTTGTGGGGCAAAGCACAACCTCATAGTACCCACTGCACCACTTGCCCATTACAGGATGGGAGTCATCTGCCACATCCACCATATTGTCCTGACCTCACGCCATGTGATTTCCACATGTAGGTCATGTAAGGGGTTCCTGGGAGGCCAGTGTTCCAGACATGAATCAGTCAGTCTGATCACGGCTCTGTTGTACCGAGAAAACGTTCTACCACTGGGATACAAAAAGAAATAAAAATTCCTTATTTGACTTGAACGCCCTTCTATTTTTTTTCTGCTTCCAGTATGTGTTTTGAAATAAGTGTTTACACACAAATTATTGAAAACAATGCTATTTAAATGAAGCTGGAAGATACAGGTCATGATTACACTTTTGCTGTTTGTATTCAACAAATAACCAATAACTCTTTTTTTCAATTAATTCAAACTTAGCATTTTTTTGTTGTATTTAATGCACATGCTATTATTTTAAACATGGGCAGACAAATCCCACACCCCTGTAACAAGCAGATTTGGTACTTGAGCTATTCATAGCCGAGTGGTGATAGCTGAACAGATTCAGTAATAACAGCAGGAAAAAAAATGTACTCCCCACTGACTGTCACCAAAATTAATGTGTGACTCGGGTACAGAAAATGTGTGTAAAATGAATGCACAGTGGTGGCTGTTAGTGCTGTAATTATACCCCGATCTCTGGGGCTCACCATTCGCTGCAATGCACATCTGAGTCAAAATGTAATCTGGGAAATGAAAGGTATGAGGAAACACTGACTAAACAAAGCCATATAATGATCAGCACTAAGCGGTCATATAACTCTATTGCTTTTTCAAAAAGCACACAGTTGAATAAGTGGTAGGTAATATGCAGATATGTATATGCATCAAATATGCAACTTAAATCCATGGAATTGGACAACGACATGTTGACGTTTTTTTGACAATTGCAAACACAGTGCATAGCTGATGAATGTATGACTACGTATGTACGACACGTATCCCCCTGAAAAATCCCAAACTTTATCAGATTAGATAAGCTTGGATTAACCCTAAACCCAGGCGTTTCATACATTTAGCTTGATCTACAGCATCTGCAGTCACTTGGCGTTCCTATCACTGTTCATCAAACTTTATTTCTCACTCGGTTACTCCCACTCCTTCAGCAAAATTTACTCGCGTGCGTACAGTGTGATAGTGCTGAGTCAAAAGCAAACCTGCTTTCCACAAAGCAAACCACAGAGACAGTTTTTTTTATTCTGGATGTTGTTTGTGAGCACAGAGGAAGTGCTGATTTGCAAAATGTGCACGTTTCTTCTACATTTACCCTTTTAAATGCTCACAGTGCAAAAGTGCACAATTTTGCATCAGGGGACCTTTGCTCTTCTAGCCTTTTAATGTCAAATCAAATCAGAAGCTTGCTTCTGTTAACATGTAGTAATTCCATAAGATAGCGTTTAAAGTGACTATTCATTATATTTCATGCGCTGTTAGTTAGTTTGGACGTATGCCAGGCATACACCATTATTCCTCATAACTGACTGGTGCACAGTCAATTGCATGACTGTATATACTGTATATGTATACAGAGTTACAATTTGCTACAAAAAAGAGATTTTCGGTCAAGATGTGGCATTTTCCATCTGTGACCTCATAAACTCATTTCCCACACTATGACTTATAAGTAGCTCTTACTCACAAGCTGGCGAAAAATGTATATTTTACAGGTCATCCAGATCACCATAGCAACCACCACAAAGCTGTTAAATCTGAGTAGAATCAATAAATCCCTTCTGTCTCCAAAATGTGAACAGGCTTTTATGACTGCAAATGAGTTTGTGGCAAACAATTACAAAATATACAACAATCACAATAAAAAATATAGTTGCAAGCAACAATGACGGGCCCAAGCACCCTTTGCCATCGCCACCCCGGACGCGCCGCACAACCTGTGTTATTTGAGTGTGTTAAGACCTCGAAAAAGCCATCGTCACTCGGTTGCACCGCACAACCTGCACACGTCACACACTATACAGGGCTAATATCAATTTGGGCCCTAAATATTTGTTGAGTGCGTTAGTGTGTGTTTGTCGTGAAAGAGGAGTGTGTGTGTGTGTGTGTGTGTGTGTGTGTGTGTGTGTGTGTGTGTGTGCGCGTGCGTGTTAACATTTTTGATGTTTGTGTACAACAGGCCGCAGATGCCGGAAAACGTGATGTTCCTGAACGTGATGTCACTGTATATAATGTCACTCAATATAATGCCACACAAAGTTATTAATCATTTTTTGGTGTAAGTTTAAGACATTATCACGGCTGGCCCGTTTAAGATATCGAAAATCCCTCCGCAATTTTGCATCCTCAATGTCTGTAGATCTGTTCGGCACGGTTTGGTGGCCATGGTATAAATTCCTTAGGAGGAGTATATCAAAATCCATCGGGTGCGTTTTTGCAAATGACCCAAAATAACCTGCCTCTTGTTAAGTTGAGCCCAGGACATGCAGTGCGAAAGTTGTTCGGCTCGATGAGCTCTAAATGTGAGTTCTAAATGAGTTTCGTGAGCCTACGTGAAGGTGTGTATGAGCTATGCAGCAAAATCTCGTGTGGCCACGAGACTCAGGCATCCTGATGGCAGCAGATTCCAACCTGTCTGCCAAGTTTCATGAGTTTTTGAGCATGTTAAGACCCCCGAAAAGTCCAAAAGGGTGGAAAAAAAAATCCTTAGGAAAACAAGAGGGTCCTGCGCACCTTATATGCTTGGCCCCTAATAAACTACAACTGCTTAATAATTAAGTTATCCAATAAAGCCAATAACAAAATGTTTATCCTCATGCAGATACAGTTCAGGCATTTCGATTCAGGGTCAGTTTAAAGATCAGAATGGAGGAAAATAGGATCTCAGTGAATAGGATCTCAAGCATGGCATGGTTGTTGGTTAGAGATGGACTGTTGAGCTCCTGGAATTTTCTCACACAAGTATACAAAACGTTGTGAGGAGAAAAATGAATCCATTTTGGTGGGAAAAAATTATACGAGAGGCAAAAGGAGAATGGTCAAATCAGTTAGAGTTGGCAGGAGGCCTAAAGTTACTCAATTAATCATACTTTACAACTATGTTGAGCAGAAAAGCAACTCAGAACATGCAGTACATTTGAAGAATGAGCATAGACCTGCAGAAGACCACATTGGGTTCTAGTATTATCAGATAAAAACAGAAATCTAAGGCATAGGACTGCCAAAACCTGACAGCTCAAGACTGGACAAACATTTATACACAACATACTGTTCAGTTTTAGAGATCCTTTGCCCACTGTGGATCTTACAATTTTGAGGTAGGAGTACGTCCTAAAGCAGGGAAAACATGCAAAACTTCACAAAATGAGTAAAGTGGATGCAGGTTCCGACCATGGATATCGACACTATGAGGTGCTGCACCACCATGGTGTTCTATACAAAACCATAATTCATTATTCCTTGATGCACTTACTGTCCAAAGTTAAAGAGCGGCATTGTGACCCAGCCCAGCGCCTCCATGTTGCGGGCTTTCTGCTTGCTCTTGTCGTCTGCTCCTCCAGGGGGTGGTAGCGGCGTCGCATACAGAGTCACTGTCAGCTGAGACTCTCGTGGCAGCTGGTTGATCTGCACTGGAAAGCAAATCCTATAATGTAAAATGAGAAGAAGAGAGCAAAGGGGAAAACAGGATCAATCAACTTCATGGAATATTATCTAGCACGCCTACTACAGCAGCTGGCCAAAACGGAGTGCGTGACAAATGGTTATTCATTACACACAGAAGGTCCCGAAATAGTTACAGAGGTTCCTCTGAGATGAAAGGAATGCCCCTGAATGCACTTCATATTAAAGCACAACAGGTTGTGTCTAACTGGCTATCATCATTACTATACCATAAAAGTGTTCTCCAAGGAGACTGTAAACTTATTGTATTAATTTAAGAATATTATGTCTGCGTCCAGCAAGTGTTCTTATCGTATCAGAGCAAACTAACCCGGATGAACAAGTTACAAACCTATTAAAGTCAAATGGTCAAAAACATCTGCAGTATATAAGCTATACAGTACTGGGCAAGTCTTGAGTTACCCCTCATTAAAAATTACGTACATTAAATAAAAAAAAAAACAAGAATATTTTTACTGCAACAGGCCTAAACATACAATGCAAAATTTGGTTGTTTATGTAATAACCGCAACATCAACCTCATTTCCCCTCTCATCTGTTCCATCCATCTATGCTTGAATGATTCATGTGGGCATTGGTGGCTCAGTAGTACAGTAGGTCTCACCTACAAAGAGTCAATGGCCAAACCCCAGCCACTGGATGCAGTGCCAGTCCCAAGCCCGGATAAAATGGGAGGGTTGCGTCAGGAAGGGCATCCGGTGTAAAACCTGGGCCAAGTTGTTATGTGGATCGAACGGCCCACTGTGGCGACCCCTCGACGGGAGCAGCCTAAAAACTAACATGTTTCAATGATTCCTCTGAAACTGAACCTAGCCAATAATGAGAGCCAAAACCTGGAGAACTACTCCTTAAGACTAGGTCCAACTAGGCCCTTTGGAAGCAAAATATAAAGAAATGAAAGGTGGCAGAAGACTTTTGCATAGCACTGTATTACAGTACAAAAGCACACTTTAAGCTTTTAAAGGAGCTGAACAAGGTTTTAGATCAGCAACGGGTGAGAACTACTAACTGGTCTCAAGCCATGTACATCAACATATTCAAAACACACCAATATGGCTAATGGGGAAGAATTACAAATTTAAAGCTTCCATTATAAATAGCTTGTGCGTATTAAATTACATCTATTGACCAAAATTCCTATTGTGCTCGTCAGGAAGTGAATAAAGTATAATCCTCAAAGAAAAAAGAAAAAACATCAACAGAATACTGTACTAGTTCTTATTTCAGGTTACAAGCAGAACATAAAACTGGAATGGGAAAAATCATAGCTGTTAGGACTTCACTGGAGACTCACCTTTGGTCCCAAACCACCAGATGGAAAAGGTATTTGCTGACTGACTGTTTGCTTGTGTGCTGGGGGGCACAGAGTTCCTCTCCCCCATGGGTGAGAGAACACGACAGAAAGAACCCTTCATAACTGTGAATGAAAGAAGGACAAAGAAGAAAAGTTGGTGTATGTCAGATAGCATAATTCTCTGAGAATGTCCGGCACCGTCTGAACATAAACGTGTTTACACACACACTACAGGCTTGATTGTATGATGTACCATGCTGAGTATGAAAACTCTATTGGACATACAAATTTGATGTGTGCTGCTTAGTTTGAACAAACTCACAAGTCTATAAAATAGTTCTTTTGCTCAGATCTACTGTAAATCTCAACACTGGCAGACATCCAAGTTTTTTTCCCCTCAATTTGTAAAGAATAAAATAAGCAGAGCATACTATTGATAGGAAAATAATCAAGTTGATAGCCATGTCATGCTGTTCTGCTAAATATCAGCTCTGTATCTGTGTGTGTACTCTACGTGTGTGTGTGTGTGTCAGTATGGCAGAGCGGAGTTTGCTTACATCTCTGGCGTTCCTTGTTAGTTTTCTTCTCCATCTGCTTATTTTACTTTATATAAGTAAGAATTCTTGATCAGGGTGGACACTTGGAAACAGTTGAGCAAGTATCCAGGAAAGCTGAACACCCTGAGTGTGTTTTAATTTAAACCTTGTGTATGTATTAAAAGCATGACAGCTGCTACTAAGGCAGGCTCATCTTAAAAGGACACGTTAAAAGGGTAATGGTGCAAAATTCATTACTGCCTTTAATACAAACTCTTTCTCAATCTGCTTTTACTGAGATATTCGCGCATTTCAAGCAAAACAGCACAACTTTGTGTGGTTCCAATGTTGAAACATTTATTATCAACAAATTAGTTTGTTGCAAATTAGGAAGGGGGAGGGGGTTTGGCCGATCTTCTCCCTAATTTAGTCGTTTGGGCACTCCCCCATCAATACTACTACCACCAGTCAGGGAAGGCCTGATAGAAAACCATCATGTGTTTCCTCTGAGCCAAGTGACGTCAGCCAACCGCATCTTTTCGAACTGCTCACTCACGTTGTGTAACACTTGGAGGACAGTGCTATCTGACCCTTTCACTTGCACGAGCTCATGGACATCCGTGATTGGCTTAGAGCCGCGACTGATTTGAGAGCACAGAGTGCCTCCCATCCTTCCCCTCTGAGCAAGCTCAGATCAAGCAGCTCTCGCGTGATCCCCCCCCCCCCCCCCTCTGAGAGCTCTGAGATTGGCTCAGCCAATCAGCTCTCTCCCCCCCCCCAGCTGCGAGAGGCTACACCAACATTGGGAATCAAACTCGCGATCTTTGGATGATGGGGCAAATATGACTGGCAGAGCTGGCGACCGACAGTTAATGTAATTAATATGAGTAAAAATAGTTTTCATTTCTTCCTGGTACTATGTAGCCAACATATGTAACACTGTATGTATTGTGTTAATAGTTAGTTAGCTTTGTAGCTTGCCTTAGACAAAAATAAAACAGTTCATAAAACGACTTAAAAAAACGAAGCAATGATTAAGGACACAAAGCATTGTTAAGATGACAAATTTATCAGATCTGTTTCCTTAAATAACCAAATCTACAGTCGGTTTGCTTTTGTAAAGTCATTACAAAACGATTCCCATTAAAACGAAAAGCCAAGCAAACTTCCATTTTCTGCGTCTCTCTGACAAGATGTCAATTTTTTTTCACATACTCAGACTTGATGCTTTCTAGATGATTTCTTTATCTATTTTTAGTGGAACTATTGCTCAAATGTCAGCCTTCCTCCACATGATATATTAGTATATTCACTGTATTCCTGGCGTTATCTCCTATTCCATCAAAGCTGCCATTTTGCTTTTTCTTTATTTATTGCCTTCCCGTGCCATTTGTTCATCATTTAGGACATTTGATTTATTATTTCTCTCAATACATAGATGTGATATTTATCAGGTCAGACGCCTGGCAGATTAATACTAAAATATGTATGACTGATATAACAAAATAAAAGCAATCATGCGACCATCACAATCTTTTCACTGCAACCATGTTAATGTGGAAGAAGAATTAAGAGCTATTGCAAAAACATAAACAAAATACTCTCACAGGCACTTGAACTGCAAAGAAATGGGTCAGGAGGTTCTTTTTTAATGCTGTGTTCACTTGTTGAGACTAAGGGAATAAATTCCTAGAGACTACCAAGCAAATGTTTCAGCCTTTCCATGTCTTTAAATCTCTGGTTCTGGAAACAGTTTGGAATTTTGAAGCAAAGTTTCGAACTAAAATCCAAAGGGCAGGAGTTCTGTGTGCTATTCGGTGCCAGCAGAGGAACAGCTTTCCATCCCGGTTTCATCACAAAACACTGAATTTCCAATTTTCCATCAGCCAGCACAGCTCATATGTATGTGAATGTAGTATGGAGCAGTCAAGCCACGTCAAACCAAAGTCAGTCCCACTTTGTGTAATCCCCAGGTTACCACTGGCTTTCGTGCAGTCTTCATTAAAACAAACTTGAACTGGAAAAGTCTTTAAAAGGGAAAGGGCCCTTAAGAGATGGTTCAAAATAGAAAGAATAACATTCGCCAGCTAACTGGAATGCCAGATGACTGAAACAAACAGAACAGCTAGATACTGTAAATGTATATTCCTGCACAAGAGCAAGAAAGATGCTTAATCCCAGAGCAGGAAGGATAATTCAGAACTTCCTGTCCACCCTTTACTCGGCACCGTCAGCAGATGGCATGCGTCAACGCTGCACAGGTGCTTAGCACCCCGGCTTGCCCTCCACCCTGCCTCCAAAGGGGTCGAAGGTCACGACGAGTTCCCATGCTGCATCCTTTGTGGTAGCTCCATATGCAAACAGCATCAGTGTCAAACGAGACAAAGGACACCGGTCTATCACGGGCCATGGGAGGAAGAGACCATTTGCATGGCGGATGGGGTATAGGGGGGAGGACAGGCCTAAACCATTCTGGAGTGGTGAAAGATCGTGGCACTTATCATGGTTAGTATTTGGTGTTAAATGTAGTTGTATGGGTGCTCAATGCGCTTAGCACTCTGTGTGTTCTACATTGAGCCCAGTGTGTGCGTGTGTGTGTGTTGGTGCGTACTGGGAGGCCCATAGGAAGCAGAAAGGGCCTGGTCATTTTCAGAGGTTCCCTCTGCACCTCATAATACCATGTAATCCTAGTGGATTACACCAGGGCATGTGTAACATAGGACAGCTGTGTGTGTGTGTGTGTGCGTGTGTGTGTGTGTGTGTGTGTGTGTGTGTGTGCGTGTGTGTGTGTGTGTGTGAGCAGTATATCAGAGCAGTGTTTACAATTATCTCTGGCTTTCCTCATTAGTTTTCTTCTCCATCTGCTTATTTTGCTTTTTATAAGTAAGAATTCTTTGACATTCTTTTGGGTGGCCACTTGGAAACAGTTGAGCAAGTTTCCAGGAAAAACGGAACACCCCGAGTCAATGTGTGTATTAATTTAAACCTTGCGCATGTATTAAAAACATGACAGCTGCTGCTAAGGCAGGCTCATCTTAAAGGGACTCACATGTGCCAATGTTGTTAACAATGCAAAATTCCTTACTGCCTTTAGTACAAACTCGCACCACTCCTTTCTCACTGTGCTTTTACTGAGATATGAGCAGTTAAATACCAAGGATGTTTTAAATTTTAAAACAAAAAGGTACAAATTGTTCAAACTGCAACAAAGAATACCAAAATGAGCAGAATAGAATGGTATAGTTTGGATGAAAGCACTTTCACAAATCTGGTGAGAATTCTATGCTGTTTTTCTTTAAAGTGGCTATAAAGCATCAAATGACAGAGTCAATCAAGCTCATGGTGCAATTATGCTAAGGAATGCTGGCGTGTTTGTGTTACCTGGCAGCCCAGGTGATGGGGACACGGTGGGCAGCATAAATGCTGAAGGATAATACGTTAGTAATCATGCCCGCCTCCTGGATTGGCGCCGTGGTCCGGCTGCTGTGTGGAGCCGTGTGGAAGTTAGCGTTGAACGTGCTACAGTAGAGCTCCACCAGATCCAAGATGGCAGCCGTCAACCGTTCAACTATTTTCTCTGTTGAGGGAAGCAGAAGCAGGAGTAGAGATCAAAGACTTTTCTATTTAAGCCCACTGACATGACTTCCAAGTGGCTCGGGATGTACATGAACAACACATACCCTTATGCACACAAACACCTAAATAGCTTGACTTCCTGTGTTCCTTCCCCATTTCAGTATGTACAGACAATGTGTGAAAGCTGCTAGCAAGCAACAATTAATAACTACTGTAAAAATAAAAAAATTAATTAAAGGCATGCAATCTTTGCACTGGATGGGCTGGCAGTGCATTGCAGGGCACTACGCATGTGTCGGAGTGCACACACATGCACACAAACTTATACCTAGGGGCAGTTTAGAGTAGCCAATCTAGTGAGCTAAACAAGACAGGACAGGGAAAAACATATGTGAACAAAGGCCAAACTCCACACAGACAACATGCTGCGCTCAGGGATAACCCAGCTGTGAGGCAGAAACACCTACTGTGTCCACATGCAGTCATTATTTATTTAAAAAATATATTATTTATATATTATATTATTTTATTTATATATTAATGAATTAATTAAGGAAGTCACACACTATAATAATAATACTGTAATAATAATAATAATAATAATAATAATAATAATAATAATAGCTGTTGTTGCTAGTTTTATATCAAGAATCATGGCTAATAATTGTGTGTTTACCCCCAGATTTGCAATTATGATCCTACAGGCCAGATTTATTGGGACAAACAACTGATCAAACAGGAGTACAGCACATGTTTATGAAGTAAAGTACAGTAGAGGAAGGCGAACAGTGTGCATCCTGACGCCAGACATGCATCCTTCCTGTTTATCCCAGTAAAGAAGCAGACGTCCTTCCAGCAGGAGGTTTTGTGACACACTCGCAGATTATGAATGTACTCTCACACACATGCATAAAAAATTATATATACACACACACAGACATATATATATATATATATATATATATATATAAAACCTGAAACACCGGCCTGAAACACCGGCCAATTTAGTGTTGGCGGTTTCATGGCTAAATTTGACCAGCTGGTGGCCCAACTTCACTAATTGCTCATTCTACCAGTAAGGGCAGAGTGTGAAGGTTTATTTAGCAAAACACAGTTTTGCTTAAAATATTACAATGCACACAACATTATGGGTGACATATCAGAGTTCAAAAGAGGACAAATTGTTGGTGCGCGTCTTGCTGATGCATCTGTGAGCAAGACAGCAAGTCTTTGTGATGTATCAAGAGCCACGGTATCCAGGGTAATGTCAGCATACCACCAAGAAGGATGAACCACATCCAATCCATGGGTGCTAACCCAGACTGTAGCCAAAAAACATAAAACCACAGCTGCCCAACTCAGAATTAAACAAATTTCCTGTTTCGACCAAAACTGTTCGTCGGGAGCTCCACAGGATCAATGTACATGGCCCGGCTGCTATAGCCAAACCTTTGGTCACTTGTACCAATGCCAAACGTCAGTTTCAATGGTGCCAAAATCTTGGCACCATTGAAAAAAGTGAAAATCTAAAAGTGAAAATCTTGGGCTGTGGACAATGTGAAACATGTATTATTCTCTGATGAGTCAACCTTCACTGTCTTTCCCATATCCAGGAGAGTCACAGTGTGGAGACGCCTCAAAGAAGCGTACCACCCAGACTGTTGCAGGAAACGTTTTTCTCCACTAGCTTCATGTAGTGACCTGGCCAATATTCTGCAAGAAGTATGGCCCAAAATCCATCTGGCCACTGTGCAGGACTTATCTGTCATTCCCAAGACGAACTGATGCTGTATAAGACGCAATAGGTGGCCCTACATCATACTAATAAATTATTGTGGTCTAAAACCAGGCGATTCAGTTTCATTGTCCAACCCCTGTATGTGTCAGTCAAAAAATTTACACACGTCAGGAAAAGAAAAATAGTATGATGCAAATTATATTAACATAATATTAATAATATTATCATATATTTTAATATATACTATATTGGCCACCTACCTTCACATGTATATGAACTTGGGTAACATACAATTCTTAATCCATAGGGTTTAATATGATGTTGGCCCACCCTTTGCAGCTGTAACAGCTTCAACTCTTCTGGGAAGGCTTTCCACAAGGTTTAGGAGTTGAGAGTTTATTGGAATTTTTGAGTTTTCACTCTAATTCATCCCAAATATGTTCTATCGGGTTGAAGTCAGGACTCTGTGCAGGCCAGTCAAGCTCATCCACACCAAACTCACTCATCGATGTCTTTATGAACCTTGTCCCCATGCTGTTCCCACAAAGTTGGGAGCATGAAATTGTCCAAAATTTCTTGGTATGCTGAAGCATTAAGAGTTCCTTTTACTGGAACTAAGGAACCGAGCAACTCCTGAAATACAACCCCACATATTCTCCCCTTCACCAAATTTTACACTTGGCACGATGCAGTCAGACAAGTACCGTTCTCCTGGCAACCACCAAACCCACACTCCTCCATCAGATTGCCAGATAGAAAAGCGTGATTTGTCACTCCAGAGAACACACCTCCACTACTCTGGAGTCCAGTCGAGGAGTATTTTACACCACTGCATTCGATGCTTTGAATTGCACTTGGTGATGTAAGGCTTGGATGCAGCTGCTTGGCCATAAAAACCCATTCCATGAAGCTCTCTATGCACTTTGAGTTAATCTGAAGCCCACAAAGTTTGGATGTTTGTAGATATTGACCCGGCAGAAAGTTGACGACCTCTATGCACTATCACCTCAGCATCCGCTGATACCGCTCTGTGATTTTACATGGCCATTTCATGGCTGAATTGCTAACGTTCCTAAGCGTCACTTTGTTATAATACCACTAATTGACTGTGGAATATTTAGTAGCAAGGAAAGTTCACGACTGGAGTTATCACACAGGTGGCATCCTATCACAGTACCACGCTGAAATTCACCAAGTTCCTGACTATTCTTTCACGAATGTTTGAATGAAACTTTGAATTAAATATTCTAATTCTAATTTAAGATAATATATTTTTGATGTTCAAAAGCTATAAACTGCAGTCATTGAAACTAAAAGATTTTAAAGATTTGACTATACATGTAATGAACATAGAATATGAGTTTCACTTTTTAAATTAACTTTTTCCATAAGATTTTCACTAGTTTTTTTATTAGGTGCACTCTACACACACACGTTAGAAGATAATCAGTGCTAAATCAGACTTGCTTAAATTCAGTAATAGTAAAATGGCTTCCATAGGAAGAAAAGTTTTAATAAAAAAAAAACAAGTAAAAAAAATCAGCAGCTGCATTTTAACTGAGTGAATAAGACTCTGGCCTGATAATAAATGCTGCAAAACAGTCCCAGTTAATTAGATAACATTAAGCTAACTGTTGGTTCGTTTGTTTTAATGCTTTTGTACACTGAAAAAAAGCTTACTGAATTTATTTAATTTAAATGCATACATCAGATCCACAGTATTTTAATTGAGTTCTATTAATACAATCTGCCTTTATGAATCCAAGTCGCTTGTGCTGTGAAACAACGGGCAAACACTTTCTGCTGTGCCATCACACTGCACTTGGTTTCATCAAGTAATAGATTTCAGTCTTACTTTGCTTTTGTGGCAACATCTTCCTGAGATTTCATTGAGTAATGAGATGACATTTGTCGACTATCTGAGACCACTGATGACTTTGTGTATTGATCACATTCACTTAAAACAATTAACTTGCCTGAATTAAATATGTATTTATTCAAACTATGTTCTCTTAGATTTAACAGACTGCTTATTCTTTTTTTTCAGTGCAGACATGAATTTTTATAAAGAGCAAATAATAAATCCCTAATTTACAGTTGTCTGTAACTTTTACAAGGACATAGAGGTTGTTCCTTCCTAGCATATATACAGCAAAGCCTACTTGGTTTCATAAAGATCATATAATAATCATCATTTTTAAAACATCTAACATTACATTTTCCAGTGATTTACTAAAAATTATTCCTGCAATCAAGAATCCCTAAGCATGTATCTACACTGCATTTCCAGAAACTATGTTTTAAATTCATATATGAATCATTATGTGATATATCGAGTATATAATCTCAAAATAGACAACTTGAAGTTTAAGTAGTGAACAGAACATAATGATTGAAGTGATATTGTCAGTAAAAGTAGGTCACAGCAGGAGTGACACACAGACACACAGAATACTGGGGATGATGGTAACTGTACCTCTGTTTTCTCTCTTCGCCAGCACGCTCACATCCTGCAAATCAGAAACACACACAGTTAGAAAGCAGATGAGACAACCGCCCTAGGGGAAATTTCTGCAGCATCAGTGTTTTGGCTTCAAAGGTTAACAGTTTGAGAGAAGACGGTCGCGTGTACAGTTTGTCCTCATTCTGTTCCAATACCGGAATGGCTGTTTATAACAGAACCGCAGAACGAAATATGGTGCTAGCGCAGCGTGCAACTCAACAGACCAGTTCATCACTGTTTTCCAGTAGCTCGTCCACATTGGCTTTTCAGCAGGTTCATACATTGTGTTTATTTGTGTTCACCTTCTGTACTCTGGGCTGCAGTCTACACGGGCAGGCGGGCAGCTGATTCAGGGCCGAGGTGATGTCGGGAGTTTCCACAGCGGCGAGCGAGCTGCACAGAGCCTTGACTGACTGTACCAAGCGCTCCACATGCAACTGGAGTTCAGCCTGGAGAGAAGAGAGTTATTTTTAAGAGAGATTAACATAAAGTTTACCTATTTACATAGAAATGAAAGGTCTATCATCTGTATCATAGGTTCATTATAGAGGATGAATACAGAATATCAACCACAAATGCATAAATAGCACATGATGCAAAGATTATAAATTAATTTGCATTGCACAGAGGTAAGATGTTTCTTGTAGTTGGTTCTCAGGGGGAAATTTGGTCCACTCTTCTTTACAGATCGTCTCTAAATCCTTAAGGTTTCCTACCAATCGCTTGGCACCTCAATGTTTCAGCTCCATTCATATATTTTCTATAGGAAAAACGTCTGGAGACTGACTAGGCCACTCCATGACCTTAATATGCTTCTTCTTGAGCCATTCCTTTGTTGCCTTGGGAGTATGTTTTGGGTCATTGTCATACTGGAAGACCCATACACGACCCATCTTCAGAAGGTTCTCACCCAAGATTTTACAATATTTAGCCCCATCAAATACGCCCTGTACCTTTACAAAATCTGCAGGGGATCAAATTTTATTTCCTACACTCCATTTCAAGAGTGTTGAGGTGCAGGTAGGTTTTAACGTCTGTCATCTATACACACAGCTGACGCATTATGGACTATATGAATGCAGTACACATTACATAACACACCACTGACACGCTCCTGTTCTCCATCCAAACTCATCCTACCTCTGATAACACGAACAACTCGGCCTCATTATGAAAGGTGTCCAGAAGCAAAGTGAGTGCTTCCCTGTTAAAAAAAAAAAAAAAAAGTTAGGTACAGTGATGACAATCATACCTTCCTTTATATTTTAATATTGTGAATCAGAATATATAAGTCATTGCACAAATCGGATCGACACTTTTTTTGTGATATCGTATATGATATGGTGATTCCCATGCCTGTTGGCTAGTGTCACAGTGATTGACAGAGCATGCCATATCGCCATGCATATGTGGCCTATTTTGCTCTATTGACTAATGACATCACTGGGAGTCAAATTTACAATCTTGCAAAATGTCAAATAGAGTGCACTTCTGTTGAGTCACATAAAGGTTATAAGCATCTTTAATTTCCTTTCTTTAAATACTGATTTATTGATGCTTTTTCCGTCCCTCACTTTGTCACAGTCTGCTTGATGGGTCTCTCCTGCAGCATGATACTGTGGTTCAGGGAGGAAGGTGTCTCGTCGTCCTCTTCCTGCAGTAACATGAAAAAATAATAATAATTAGATGCAGCACAGCGGTGCACAACCTAGTGAGTTAACATTTGTGACGTCTACATTCTCAAAACAGTGATTTATATGGTCAGTGTTGTAAAGTTACCAAGAAGTTTGGGGCTTAATGCAAATCCAATACTGCTAATACAAAAGTAGAGAAGTAGCACTCTGTTGAATTTCACAGAAGATTGGCCCAAGTTGACAAGCTGGAAGTGAATATTTATGGGTAATTTATGTGGCTTTTATTGGATTTACTTTTGATGGGAATTCTTACTAGGAATTGCTAAGCACCTCTGAGGTTTGGGTATGTGAATCTAATCCCACATGTGCATTGAGTTTGCATATACTCCTTATGTTTAGTGGGTTTTCTCCAGGTACCCTGGTTTCCTCCTTCTGCTCAAAGATATGCAGTGTATGCTAATTTCCATTTACAAATTACGCATAGTGTAGTGTAGTGTGTGCGCGTGTGTGTGTGTGCGTGCGCATGTGCCCCCTGTGCCCCCTGTGCCCGAAGATGGGGATGTAAACTGCCTTGTGCCTGACGTTCCCTGGGATTGGCTCCATTGTCTCACCTCATGACCCAATACAGGACAAGTGGTATGAAAAATAGAAATAAAAAATTTTTTTTAAAAAACAAGAATAAAGGTTACACTGCATATGCAGTGATGCATTTGCACCATTATTGAACTCTCGAATCCTCTTTGAAAATCCCCTTTGTCGCAGTTGATGTTCTCCCACTGTGCTACAGAATGTTTCTGGAGATTAAAGCACTGACGAGAGCAATGTGCACAGACGCATGAAGATGTTTAAAAAAAAAAGAGGAACCGGCATTGAAGACAAATTACGTAGTGGGAGATCATCAACTGTGACAAAGGGGACTTTCAAAGAGGATTCGAGAGACGGGTGCGAGAGATGATAGCGCAAATGCATCGCTTGTGATGTAACCCTACCAACACAAATTGAGTGATCTTTATCAACTGATAAAAAGGTTATGCCCACTTCTGCGGTACTGTCTGTACTGCTCTTGTATTTGCTTTGGATCAGTTAATATCTGAATTCATTAATCACAAGCTCTGTTCTTGCTCAGCCATGGAAAAAAAAAAAAACTTGTCAGTATTTATTCTTGTTAATGCAGTTTCTCCCTGGAGAATCGAGCTAGATTGATTCCTATAAAGAGAGGTCGCTCATTCCTCTCTGTACACATGGTTTCACTATTGTAATGGCTTTCATGAAAACTCAGGTCTCGGGTAAACATGCTGTGTTGTGGTACTCACAGTGCGAGCTAGCTCCATGTTAACAGAGCTTCTCTTGGTCAGGAAAAGCTGGACGTCCCGATCAAACTTCAGACACTGCTGGATGTATTCAAGTCCAGCCAATGTTTGAGAGCTGAGAGAGACAGAGAAAGAGAACCAAAAGAAGTCAGAATTAAAAAAAAAATAAACTTAACTTTTAAGTGTATTTGCACTAAAACCTGTTATGTTTGGTTTTTATCAAGAATGTGATTTGCCTTTCAAATGAGTCAAGTTGAAATATGATATTATCGATGTTGTTTTGAAAACCACAACCCATTTCCCTACGAGTGAAGTTGTAATATGATTTTATTTGTGTTGTTTTAAAAACCACAACTTGCTACCCCTATCCACAGCCACTTCACTTATAATAGCGGACATTCTCCTGCATTCCAGTGTTGGTTCCTGCCAGCAGTTATCACCAGAATTTATTGTTTAACCTCAATTAAAAGCAGGCTACTATTGCACAATAGTACACTTCTACTCTGTCATCAACACTGGTGGAATAATAACAATGCTACAGACAGGACGTCCTTCCCACTTTGCACAAGCTCAAAATTATCAAAACGAGACACATTTCCGGGCCAGCTGCACCCTTAGTAAAAAAACATCCACTTCTTACACATACTACTTGTTATTGTACTTTGTGAGATATGACGGGTTGACTCGCATCACTGTGTAATACATTTCAGTCTGGCACTGCTCTCGACCATGCTGGTCTATCCACCAGCCAATCAGAGCAGATAAAACACATTTAGCATTACACAGCTGGTTAAAGGTTGTCACAGTTCTGGGGAAACCCACTGTGGTTTTATGTAGCCACAGAAATAAGAGCATCAAGCTGCCTTTTTCTTTTTTTCGTTTCTGAAGGGCCCTTAGTTGAATGACAAGTCTATTTGTACCACAAACCACTAAGCAGACATTTTTCTTTTGGAATCGGCCCTTCTTCCGGCCACAGTGCTGGCAGCAAACAAAGTCGAGGAAAGAAACTGCCTATACAACACGCCACTTGTTATATTGTCTGGGAACTACTTTTCATGACTGACCCAATACACATTTTTTTAAAACATTGAGTGAGATCTGGGCTGGATGCCCAGGACTCTGTGCCCAGTGTGAGGTGGGCATTATAGCCACAGGGAAGGGGGAGATGGAGAAAGGGGAGAGTAGAGTCCATGATGGCAATGGAAAGCCATTACAGGAGGCCTTGAAATGGCCTGGTGCCAAACTGTGTGCTGGCCTCTTGTCCATTTGTATCGTTCACCATGTGCTTGGGATGCACTATTATTGCCACAGACAGGGATCGGGGGAAATGACTTGCACTGTACTGCATTTAAAAAATGGCTCATTCCTTAAACTGACACTGAAAAATATCTTTATCAAAGAGCATTAGCATTCATCAACTTTCAACTATCCATGATGCAGCCAGTCATGTGTTTTTACATAAATTATTTATTTATTTAGCCGTCAGCTCAAGCTGCGATTGGATGTTTAAAATTTTTTTAAACTAATGTTTAACTCAAGGCAATGCAAGGCAACACTATGGCTTGCTAGACAAGAAAACACAAGGGACAAAATCTATGCATCATATTTAAACCACGTCTTGTCTGTGGCGTCTGTCAAAAGAGGTAATGAAGCGGGCTCCTGAGATGTGCCATGGAAGCGCATTCTCCTGATCATCCAGAGATTCACACGTCTTGGAAGAATCTCTGTCTGCCCTTGATGGGAGGGAGACGGGTGGAAACCGGCTATGACCAAGTTAGGAAACTGACACTATAAACCAAAACATAACTACTTCAAGGTGTCTTATTTATAGCCATTAACTAACCATTAATGTATACAAATTAAAAAAGTGACTTATCATCATTCAGTAATAGACTTTTTCACATAACCTTGAATACCTCTGATGAAATTCTATTTTGCACTGAACAGTCAGGAAGCCCACTGAAGTCTGACGTAGGAGTCGGTGAATAATAGGAAGGTGACAATGGGGGTGGGTTCGGAAAATCCAGCTCAGGACAACACGAATAAGCGGCATGAATTTACAGGGAGGTGTAGTTTTCATTTCAGTTCAGCTGTAAGGGTCTTTTTCTACATTTGTTTTTAATCACATAAATACCATTTATTATCAAAGAACATAACATACCTGGAATCAGTCAAAACAATGAGTGTTCATTCATACTGCATGCGTCTGCAACATTCCAAAGCCAACAGCTATTAACAGTAAATAAATTGCTCAGCCCCATCAAATGCTTTAGAATTGAGAAAAGAAAACGCAATGGCTAATTCCTAAAATCCACAAAAGCAAGCTGTTTTGCAGAGGCTGCACTACCGCTTCTTGAGGTTCATGATGAGCTCTTACTTGTTGAGATACTCGGCTTGGCCGCACACTTTCATTAGGTAGTCATCTACATCCAAGTCCAGGTCATCATGGGCGTAGCACAAAGTCTGGTATATTAGCAAGTCAATGGTAGATGAAGCTAAGAAAAGAGGAATGGATGTGTTAAAAGCGGTTCTGAAACAGCTGGATAATTCAGATAATACAAATGCAGGATTTTCATTTCAATTGGTCTGATTTCTAAGAAATTATTGGGGGAGTATGATAAAGAGACATACCCAACGTCCACTATAATAGGAATACAGGGTTATCCTGTTTTTTTATGCAAGTTATCCAATAATACAGTCATGTGACAGCAGCACATATAGGGCCTTTAATGTTCACATCAAACATCAGAATACAGAAAATTTTAATTAATTACAGCATGGGCGTTGGTGCTAGATGGGCTAGTTTGAGTATTTGAGAAACTTCAGATCCCTTGGGATTTTCACACACAACAGCCTCTATGTAATGTTGGAAAATGGGAAATCCTGTGCATCATTCTATGCATTAAGAGTTTATGATTTTACACAATGAACATCTGCATGATTTTATTCCTTCAGTCCACATGATTGAATGAATAGTTAACTGCGTAAATAAGCATACAATAGAACCTCGGTTTGCGAGTAACCTGGTTTGTGAGCGTTCTGCAAGACAATCACTTTTTTTTTTAAACAAATAAACCTTGATAAACTTGATAAACATTTTTTATTGATTATTTTTATATGAATACTTTTGGGTTGTGGAACAAATCGTGAGAGTTTCCATTATTTATTATGGGGGAAATTCACTTTGATGTACCAGCATGCGCCTGGAATGATTTATGCTCACAATCCAAAGTTCTATTGTATTTACAGGAGTTCCTATTAAAGTGGTCAGCATGTGTATTATGCCAGTCTGAAATACAATACAACTTATATCAATACAAGTTTCCACGTGGTCACTTCCTGTCCACACATTTCTACAGAACAGCCAGCAATCTGGAACAAGCCACTAAATATCTCACTTTTATTCTTTCCACATACTGCAATTTTCTTAATTAAATAAGAATATTATAAGTGCCTTTTTTAGAACATTGATTCTTACACAGTCCAGCAAAGACCACTGATGTATTACACCTGATGCGATGCTAATACAATCATAAAAACTCCAAGGCCAAACCTATAACATGGATACACGGGCTGAGATAAGCAAGCTGAAAGAGAATGTTCAGCTTGCTTGGTTTGCTCTTGCTTACTCAGCCAAGGATACCTTCCACTTGTAAACACAGGGATGACTCATCAAGTGTATGGAGCAAATACACTCCATTGACAGGAAGGGAGTGGAGGATGGATCACCACATTCGCAGAGAGACGCGTCTCTTCTGAAAGTCTCTGTAATTGGTTTAACACTTAAATAACAACATGCATGGAGCTTGCTGATCTGATTATTGTACACTGGCGTTCTGTAAATATTGTCTAGCTTGAGTAAGACTTGATCTCAAGCCAAAAAATTGCTTTATTGATCCAATTTATAAAAACGACATTTCCATTTTTTTATTTTTTATTTCACAGAATCTGTTGGAAATTGCATTTGGCCCACGACACTTTTAAGTAGCAATAACTGACAAATCATGTCTTGCCAGTTCTAGAAAACAGTCAGATGTACAAACGCATAATGCTGTATTTGTTGCAAAACCATGAGCCACAAAATAAAAGGTCACATGTTAAGGCAGTAAGCATAGGATTTAAAAAGAAGAATTGTTTTAAAAAAAAAACTATCCATTCCCAGCTCTCTCTCTCTCTCACAGGCTCTCTCCAATCCTGCCCTCTCCCTTCTTCGCTTGTGTATACATATTTGTGTGCTTGCTCCTTTTAACTGGTTGAATGAAAAGCTGGCTATTTTAATTGAAAACACAAAACAGATGGCTGGCATGCTTTCCTTTGACTGTAATTCCATTAAGAGAATTCAAAAGTGAAAGCCCTTGCAGTCTATCAAATGAGATTCTCTAGTCCTGGCCAAATGTTTCTGCTGCACAGGAAGAAAAAAAAAGAAAAAAAAACCTGGTACACAGCTCGTCAAGCTCTGTACATAAAAACAAAGACCTGGTTTGGCAAGTTTTTTGTGAATCATGATCCCAAGGCCTATTAAATTGACACATTACGATTGTTTCCTGAGGTGTAGATGGGGGAATCTAACACACCAGATTCCACTTCTCAGGAACATACCAAGCCAGTGTTAGAGAAAAGCGAAAAATGGTAGTGGACGAGTTTCCCAGGACAGCACCTGACCCAAATTCCAAGAGCTGCTTCAATGAGCATACTAATTAATTATGTTAACAGATATAGTGACATTTATGTTATAACGTCATACATCAAATTAAATATATACATATATTAAACAATATACTGAAATATACTGTATATAATTCAATTTATCCCATAGTGCAACTGATCCAGCCAACCCAAACACTGATTACTTTCCAATGATAGCATGCCTCATAGTGTTTTACTATTCGCATACCAAAGCCATTCTTTTTTTTGTAATCAAAGTTACCCCCTGTCTGAAAAGTTAAAAGGAACAGTTTGTTACCTCCAACCGCTACAAAGTGATGACCGTGGAGACTACAGAAATTATATTAAAAAAATATCTCGCACAAAACATAATCCACCCAACATACAAGTGGATGTTATAGTAGTAACATTATAGTATGTTATAGTACTACAGTATTATACATAATAGTGTACTGAAACC
Source organism: Clarias batrachus (assembly GCA_003987875.1). Classification (NCBI taxonomy): domain Eukaryota; kingdom Metazoa; phylum Chordata; class Actinopteri; order Siluriformes; family Clariidae; genus Clarias; species Clarias batrachus. The sequence continues at coordinate 269,837 of QMIH01000295.1, forward strand.
AGAACATGAATATAAACCTGTGATTATCCTTGCAGCAAGAACGACTGTCAGACCTGTAGTTACAGAAAAAAATAGCAAACCTGGAGCCTAACACATTATTTCTGTAGATGACTTAATACTCGGACATTACTCTCTGACCCTGGACATAACTCGGTCATCTGCATTTTGGACATCTAAAAATGCTGAATGGAATTTGATTCTTACCATCACAGGTGAAGATGAGTGGCTCTCGGATGTGCTCACCGATGACGGTGACCTTTACGCTGACCCCCAGAACCTGCTGCTGCTCCTCCTGCGACACACATGGGCTCCATACAAACCCTGCGTTCTTAGACCGGTCTGTGGACGGGTAAGCTGAGCGCAACCTGCACATACCAACACGGCATTAAGAGGACATCATACAGGACGATGCTGACATGATCATTACAGGAGGATGCCCCCACTATGCTCCATTGCAAGATAGATTTTATAGGCCATTGGTTTAAATGCCAGTGCATATTAGATACATGAATCGATTTTTTTTAACTTGAAATTATTGATTGAAATTAGAGATTATTCTGAATTGTTCGATAATAATGTAGCTGACTCCTGATTGTCTTGCTTCAAAATATAATATTTAGTCACAATGCCTCCATTTATGTAGCCATACGATTCAGGCTAGGACAGGCAAGACAAGTCACATTTGTCTAGGTATCCTGTAACAGCACTCTCTTGAGCAAATACTGTACTCAATTGTTGTTTTGCATGATAGATATTTAAAGTATATTTTTTAAACATTTGTACACTGTTTGCTAATGGTGAGCTCAGTGATCCCTTCTTTCTGAACGTAGTAAATGGGAGGCATGTCTTTTATAAATGGGGGAAAAAATCTATTCAGTTATGAGTTATGATTCTTGTGTGTGATGATTCAGGTATTGCTATATTGACTCCAAAATTAATTTGCAAAGAATTCTTTACATTTATTTTAGAGATGCACTAGTCGATCAGCAAGCTGGCTGTTTTTCAGCTTAAATCAGCCATAGCTGATTCTGTACTGAGTACATGAGCTTCTGAATGGTGTAACAGAAATTAATTTTTATAGCATTACAGTAACATAAGTTGAGCGTGTTAAAAAAACTACCTCTAAACTGCCGTTTTCTCTAAACTCTGCAAGGGAATCAGTCACGAAACCCACTCATTACACTCATACACCAGTCTCACAACACCATGTGAGCTAATTAGTCTTGAAACACGCACATTAGAAGCCGTGCACGCCCACGTTAGAAGCTGTGTGCAGCCACATGCGCAACTCTTTGGAGGCAGTAAAACATCACTATTTCGTTATATTCCAACAGTTGGTTCACTCTGAACTATTCCCACACTGGCATCCCGTGTGGTAGGAGTGAATTATTTGCCACTTTAGAAATAACAATTATGAACTACGAAGATGTGTTTTTTATTATTATCTGTTAAGTTAAACGTTAAACTCCTGTATTTAAAGTTAGTTTGCATTGTTTAAATGCTGTCCTGGGTTTCTAAGTAAGAAAGATGACTTTATTTTTTGTAAAAGGTTCAAGGTCCTAAAATTGTAAGAAAATCTGTAAAAATGTAATATCCAAATGAGGGTATTTAGAAAATTTGTTACGCTCAGAATCGTGATATTAATCGAAATGGCACCTCGGTATCGAGATGATATTCTATGGGGTGGTGACTGGTGAGGCCCATCCTTAGTGTCTTTCATGACATAAAGCATCACCATGACAAAAGTCATCTTTTCCCTCCATTTTCTAAGTGATGTCAAATCAACATGACGGAGCACAGAAATCAACAAAGGAAAACCACTTACATTCAACTGACTTATACTGTGCATATTAATAGCTTCAGATCAATCAACATATCGACATATTCGTTTGTTAAATCTAAAAAAACTGACTATACAGTTTGTTGTTGAGAAAAAAACTGTACATCGCTCATTGGAGTTATCTGCCTAGCATGTTGCTAACATCCAACGGTATTAATTTGGATAAGCGTGCCATTACATTACTACTGCTATTATATGACAAATATATCTAGTTTCAGTTTAGTCATCATTGCGCGTTTTACATGTTAAACACTATAACCCCATCTGCATTCTCAGGGAAAGGCAGTTTAATGAAATGTTACTGAGGCTTCTTGTTCCATGCTAGGACATCACAGCTTTGATTTCTCTACCTGTATGTTAAATGTAAAATGGACTGTTTTTTTTTTGCTGACTTAATTTAACAGACTTCACTGCAATTAACCTAATTAGCCTAAAGATGTTTTTAACTTGAGGGTTACACCTTAATCTGCACGCTATTAAACAAATTATTGTTTAAAGGCATTACATAACCATACGCTTGTGGAATATCCTAGCATACAATTTTTAATGCTGACATTCTTTCATTGTTTTAAGGGTTATATAGTTTTCTGATGAACAGTACATTTCTAAGCACAAGCCAGAACATTGAGAGGAACTCACACATCGAGCATATGACAGAAGGCAGCCACCTCCTCGTCACGCTCCTCAGAAACCTGGAAGAGCTCATAGCCAAATCCATTGAGCCTGGAACGAAGTGATACCTACATGACAGAGAGGTAATGCTACGGTATAATAAAATACACATGCTATATACAGTAATTAAGCCTTTTTTTTGTAATTAGTCTAAGGAGTTGGTCTTGAAGCAGTGTTAATGTTAACAAACTAGTGTTAATTTCTTACGATTAACTCTTTATTAACCATCAAATCACTGTATTCAATAAATCTCTATTATAATCACTGACATGATTATTTGATTAGGTACCAAATCTGACACAGCTGGCACGATCATGACTTTTTTTTTGTAGTACGTACCGGATCAGCTGACACCCTGCGGTTGTTTCTGGCACACTTTTGCCCAGGCAAATAGGTGCGAGGTGGCACCTGAGGGGGCAGCGTCTTGCTGCGAGCCACAGGCTTCCCAGCTTGGTCACCACCTCCTTTTAGTTGCCTGGGTGACTGCTTACCACTGTTGACCCTTATGAGGGAGTCGTTCAGGTTGTCATAGTTTATGCCTTCTCCGGCGGGAAGCTTTGGTTGGTCCACCTCAGGGGTGAAAAGGTTCACGTCTCTGGGAGTTGATGCCCTGCAGAGGCCGAACGAGTCTGGTTGAGGTATTGGATTCCTTGGTGGAATTGCTGGAGGGGGTTCATCCGGAGGTGGCAACCCTTTGGAAAACCCTTCCGTCATCCTCTCGTAATCATTCTTCCCAGGATCTTCCAGGATATAGAGGGGCTCCTTGCTGTAGGCATGTGGTTCCACATTAGACCTTGATGGGCTGGAACCTCCAGGTTGGATGAGGTGGAGAAGTGGCTCAGACCCAGACAGTCCTTGCCGCAAGTTTGTCACAGGTGGGCTAGGGATACGTCTAGAGTGTGTATTCCTGGATGGCACAGTTTTGCTACTGTCAGACTCATCCCTTCCAGTGGGATCTTTGTCCTGTTTAAGGCGAGAAAGAGCATCATACTCCATCTGTAAGGCCTCAGCCAGAACCAGCTCTCTGGGACTTAAACCCAGAGACTCCAGGCAGCTCCATCGCTGCTCATTGTCATTCTGTGTCTGTGCTGCAGACATGATCCTGTAGGGAACAATGCCACTATGTGGGGTAAAAAAATAGGGATCTGGAGAGAGACAAGGTGTCTATGAAATCCGCAGGAGAACCATTGCACCCTGTAGGGAGACAGGAGAGAAAAATAAAATGAACAGTCAAATATTTACATCCCTTTGTTTATTAGCAAATAACTTACCCTAGCCATATAGTCCTGGCTTACCAGCAAGCATTCCCCAATATGACACGTATCCCTTATTACATAAGAGGCTAATTGCAGCAGGGGCAACAAATTCAAACACATACTACACATCAAAAAAAGAATGAAAGAAAGACATTTATACGCCATTCAATTCAAAGATGATAGCAGTTGTGCTTTCAATTACAGTCACTGCATTTATCTAAGGAGAACCCCAGATGGGTTTTGTTTTAGAAGGACAGTCATCTGGATTCAATTAACTTTGCTTGTTCAGCAAAAATCAGGCTGCTGCCTTTTGCCTCTCGTACACTGAACATGGCTATCAACACACTGCAGGCAGTAAAGCATAGAGTCTTTTTCCTGGCCCCAGCAGACCTACAGAACAGTCAGACTCCAGGAGGTCACTGGGTTCTTTATAAATATGTAAGAATGCAACTTGTATGAGTGAAGTGAAAGAAAAGTTGACAGCTCTCTGTATAGCCATCTATACCAGACCTATTGTAGGAAACTGTCCTCCATATAATCTAGGTAGAATAATACATTGTAGTAGTATTATAATAATAATAATAATAAAGTGGTGGCTTAGGTGGTTGGGCCTCTGATTTGCTGATCGGAGAGACAGGGATTCGGGCCACACCACCAGGTTGCCACTGTTGGACCCTTGAAAACAGCTATTAACTCTACGACCATATATAATACCCAGCCCCTGGAGATGCAGTGCAGGTTGATTAAAGTTTGCTAAAACGTCTAACAAATAACACCTTACACTACAAAGCCATGCTAAACGTACTAGTTGCTACAAGCGGAACAACATTTCAGCCTGACATACAACAGGTGTCCACCCTCACACATGAATTTGAATGTGCCCACCAGTGACTACGTAAAACTAAATAAAGGTTTCACTTAATGAGAAAGAAAAAAAAGTGGATTAATACTGCTTACGTCACTGTTGACGTGAATCAACGGTCAATACGATACACTTTTGTCTGTTGTCGTGTTCGATAACAGCAAAACGAAAAATGATCACTTAATAAATATGTGCCTCAGGTTTCCATTTTCAATTGATTTAAGCCTTTAATGTTATCAAAGTACAATAACTGGAAGTCTTGATCGACCAAACTGGGTTGCCTATTAAGAAAAATATAGTTGATATATTGATAAAAAAAAAAGACAAGAAATAGCTTGGCCTTCATTTTACAGCCACAGTACTTTTCCATAAGTTTAATTCAGAGCAATTGATCGTTCTTAATAAAACAAATAACTTCATTCTTATTTCATTTTATTCAAAACACTGTATATAGAAATTCATAATTTCTATTAATGTATTCCATATTTAAAATGTAACCCTGAGAAGTATACTACAAAGGACGTTCAGTCACATTAATATTTTACTGACAAACTCAATATGCAATTTTTTAAAATGATTATTTATTTATTTATTTTATCATAGACATGTTGAGTAAAACACAAGATTCAAACTAGGCCTAAAGAATGAATTTCAATATTCAAATGAATGACCTACATGGCCTAATATGGGACAAACTGAAGTTTTGAACACTGCTTTAATATTCACATCCAACCAACCCTTATAATAGCCAACCTGGAGGCTTTCCAGCAACTTTTTATTTATTTGGGTTCTTTGTCCTAAATTCCTCCTGACATTTATTTTTTTCACATATACCAAGCCAGGAAATCTGCCTTCCATTCCAGGGTTTACTTTAAAGTGCAGGGAATGTCAGTTAAGGGAACTTCCCTCAACAAAATTCCACCATTTGGAACACAATGTGACATCACCAAAGCAACAGACATCACTTCCTGTTTGTTTTACCCTGGTAACTAAAGGACCTTAGACAGCTGTGGTGCTACTGTGGAAATTTCACACTACTATAATTAATTATTATTATATATTTACTGAAACAAAAAACTGATACCATTGCAAAACATGTACTATTGAAATGTGCATAAGACATGATTTGGTTAATTTATAAGAACGGTGAAATTATTGTTGTAAAGGGTCTTTACTGTTCGTTCTTTTGTTGTTAGAGATTACTAACCCATGTAATTGGAAGTATTTTTTATTAAATATATTTAGAAATTTAATTAAAATACATCAATTCCTATTGTGACATACGTCATCCTCAGTAATAATGATAATTTAATTTTTGAGCTCCATTTTTCTGCACTCCAGCAAGGTACAATGAACGCTGGGAAACTTTGCCACTTCCCTACATTGTTTCATACCTTGCAGTTTGGAAATGTTTTTAACATGGCTGAAATCCCTGTGCAGTCCACTTTGCAGGCAACTATTGAATGCAGCTGACCAGACCAAGATGGAATAGACCAAGATGGAATAATTTATTGCCATATCTACATTTCATGGGAATTCCACATGTTGACCTCAGTTTTCACCTTCACTAACAACAAGACTGACAGTGGGTTTTTCCCTGTGTTCATAACAATGACCAGGAAATTCTCACACACTCCTACCCACTATACTCCACACAAAAAGGACATAATGTGAGAGAAGGATGGAGGAAAACAAAAATGAAACAGACATGTGACACATGTTCCTCAAGACCTCCACACTTTGACCCCTTTTACGTGCAACCTGAAATGTATAATTAGATTTTTTTAGAGGTTAACGGCACTTTAAGAGGGTCTGAATAAAGTGCTATAGATCTGGTAGGCCCAGAAACAGAGGGCTACTCTCCCTCCTCTGAGATTAGCTCTCTTTTGGCATTTTGTCAACCACTCTATTTGGCACCTGTTTTTCCCATTTGTTTGCAGATGAACGTATGTGTACATACAAAGATGAACTGATACAATGCCTATAAGAATCAGATGCAACTGAACCAAGAACTGGGATAATCTTAAGTAGAAAAGCGGACTATCAGAGATAGTCCAAGATTTCAGAGATTATCAGGCTAAAAGGATTGAAAGTAGATTCACAACTCAGACGTGTTTGTAAACAGACAGCCTAGACATCAACAGATGGATCCATAGAGCATAGATGCACTTAGCATCAACTTCCAAGTGGCATCTCTGTGGCTGGCCTCCTTTTCCCAGGAGTGTGATTCTCCCATCATCTCCCCATTCTGGGCACCAAGGCCTTTTGGCCGCAGGGAAGCAGGAGCGAGAGGAGGGGTGGGAACCAGGGCGGAGTCTTCATTGTTCCAGCCCTGGGACCCTGGAATCAATCCCCTGCCGAGATATAATCCCATTCAATTAGGGGTGGCTCCCAGATTGGCCAAACAAAGGACGCAGAGAGGGGGACAACACGTGAGCCAGGGCCGGCACAGACACGTTCACACGCCTCCAAGAGACGAGAGACAAAGAGACCGCTGTCATCTCCGGCCTTGCTCCCCCACACACACACCACCCCCCCTCCCCCAATGACACCCACTCACCGACCAATAAACCAGCGCCCTCTTACATACAGCTTCCATCACAACCCGAGCGGGAAAAGACACCCATGCTGCCAGCCAATGTGCAAGCATATAGTGATATGGATACCAAGGTGAACTTCCCTGAGTTTGTCAGTAAAAAGTAAATGCAGTAGATGCTTAATGCTAGGTAAAATAATCGTCAATGGGTGGTAGAAAACTAAAAAAAACATATGTTTGATAAAGCACTAATATGAGAGATACTATAGACAGTAGTCATGTCACAGCTTTGTTCAGGATGTGTTTTGTGTCAATTAAAAATCACACATCATTGACCTGGAATATGACAGTGATACTGACACACGAGAATAAAACTGGAACAATCCTGGAAATAAATAAAAAACAACCATTGTGTCGGTTATCAAAACTTGACTTTACTAGATCACTTGTGGCTGATGTGGCTCTCCCTGTGATAAACATTAGATCTGAAGCTTTTGCTCACATTTTCTTGATTAGTAACATCAAAGGTGAGAAATGTGTCAGGTGACTGGAGTAAAATCAAGAGACATACTTTAAACTGCACATCTTTTAACAACAAAAGAAATTCCAAAGGAAAAATAAATAAATTATAATAATAGCCACTACCTAACAGCTGTGAAAACTAGTTAATACCCAGGCCACAGTCAGCTGGAACACGATACTGAAACTGAATGCTGAAACTGGCAAGAGATCAGCTGTGACTAGGAGAAAGGATTACAGATACATACTACAGTGGTTTCTCTCTTGCATTGGGGCAGGAATGGGGTTTCTGCTGTGTTTGATGAGCTAGAATGCATTTTCTGCTGTGTGTCAAGAGTCTTGTGTAGCGAGCTGAAAATGTTTTCTGTCATGTGCAGCGAGTTGGAGATTGTTGTGTCATTTGTAGCGAGTTGGAGAGTGTTTTGTGTCATGTGTGGCGTGATGGGGAGTGTTCATCATTTTCAGGGACTTGGAGAATGTGTGTCACAAGTAGCAAGTTGGAGAATGGTTTATGTCACAAGTAGCGAGTTGACAAGAGTGTAGCGAGTTGGAGTGCGTTTTGCATCATGTGTAGCGAGTTGGAGTGCGTTTTGCATCATGTGTAGCGAGTTGGAGTGCGTTTTGCATCATGTGTAGCGAGTTGGAGTGCGTTTTGCATCATGTGTAGCGAGTTGGAGTGCGTTTTGCATCATGTGTAGCGAGTTGGAGTGCGTTTTGTATCATGTGTAGCGAGTTGGAGTGCGTTTTGCATCATGTGTAGCGAGTTGGAGTGCGTTTTGCATCATGTGTAGCGAGTTGGAGTGCGTTTTGCATCATGTGTAGCGAGTTGGAGTGCGTTTTGCATCATGTGTAGCGAGTTGGAGTGCGTTTTGCATCATGTGTAGCGAGTTGGAGTGCGTTTTGCATCATGTGTAGCGAGTTGGAGTGCGTTTTGCATCATGTGTAGCGAGTTGGAGTGCGTTTTGCATCATGTGTAGCGAGTTGG
>QMIH01000295.1:290124-350518 GCA_003987875.1 Clarias batrachus
GTGTGTGTGTGTGTGTGTGTGTGTGTGTGTGTGAGACTGTCTGCCAGTCTGTTTTTGTGGGTTTAAGAACCATGGTCTCTCTATGTTTTTGGTGTGTTCAAATTGATCTGAACCTCAAAGAAAAGATGCAAATTGATAGTGGGTGTAGGATGCGTATTAAATTGGTTTATTTAAATGATCTTTAAAGAATTAAAGAAAATGACCAAGGGACACCAGGTTTCAGGATGAAATAATGATTCTGTTCTGTTATTTTTCATATAGAAACAATTTAAATGAGTCAGAAATCAGGATCTGAACACAGCGCAAGAGTTAAGTTGTAACCCCTTTGGTTTCAGCAAAAATAAACAACAATTTCATCCATCTACCTCTTGTTTGGCCACCTTACATTCCTTCAGACATAAATCACATTAATATTGTTTTGCTTATTTAGCCTTCTGTAAATAAGTGGTAGATCAAACTTATTTTAAAGACAAGCAGGCCTTTTAAAGATTGATCAGATATTAAATGACCACTTTAATGCTTTAATGTTGGAGATAACCTGGCTTCATATTGCATTAAAGGCTTCACTAAAAATGTTAACAGTCTCACAATACTTCTGTAGATAACTTGAATGGAAATTCTGAGAAATTACTTAAATGTGTGTGTCCTACCATGCACCACTGAAAACTACAATTTTGATGATTCACTTCAACTGAATGAAAAAGAAAGTATATCTAAGAAATATCCAAGAAAGTTCCAAGCAATGTTCTTTGAAGCATTTTAAGGTTCATCAGGCCGATTTGTCAGTTTACCTGCTTGTGGCAATGGCATTCATTCTGTCTTAAGATGTTGCACTGTACCTCAAGACTTTATTAAGATAAAATGTGGTAAACCTAAGGTCTCACATTAAAAGTTCAACTACAGTGGAGTTAATTCTTGTAAATCATGCAACATCGATCCTGTAGTACGTAGGCATGTATATCAGGTAATTTAGAAGTGGAATTTGCCTGTAATAGTAGGTAACAGTGCAAAAAAAGTTAGCTGCCAAGGCATAAAAGTCATTGGTTAGATTTAAAAAAGCTAATTCTTATGAGTCTGATGAGTTAGATGATTACTGCAGTGATTAATATTTTTCAGTTGGCAACAACTTTTTAACTCTCGTTGATTGAGTAGCAATCAGACTGATCAGCTTCTCTTTTGTTAAACAACCATGTAAGAAGACGTACAGTATCTGTGGTTGTGTATAAGATTTTACTGTGTTTTAATGCAATGAAATTATTGGCCTGCATCAGAAATTATTGCCCTGCATCAGAAAAGATTGTCCTGAATCAGAAAACAACTGAAATTAATGGAACTGGGTTAAGAACTGTGCAATGCATTGTTAAAACCAGGAAGGATAGTCCTGAGCCATGAATTTCACAGAAAAGATGCAGTCAGAGAAAAAGATGATGCGGGTAACCTCTAGTTTCTTGAAATTTTACCAAAAGCTTATTTTCTATTGTATCCCAAACACATGCTCTTTACAAAATTTACAAATTTTTTTCACATGATTTGAAAAGTGGCATCAAAGATTTTATTTAATATTTTACTTATTGTATGATTTTAGAAATTCTGTCTGTTTTACATGCATCATTCACAGTATTACATGTATCCATTCACAGTATCTTGGGTTAGTGCATGACCCTTGCACAAATCACAAATCCCACATGTGGAGAGATGGCTATGCTCTCTGCATTCCACACAAAAAGAAAGTTACTGCAATAACCAATGAAGAGCACTAGAGGTTGCCCTTTTGTTGTTCAGGGTGGTGACATGTCCCTACTAGGTAACTCTGGTACTTAAGATTCACATCTCAATGATTATGAGCTAAAATCTGCTATTAATAAATAATATATGCTAAATAATATCTCGTTTTAAATCTGTTTATTCTTAGGCTTGGATTATGGGGCATGTTCTCCATACAAGTCATTGCATGAGTTGTTGCTACAATAAAAATTATTTTGGTTATTTTGGTTTGACAATGTTAATATACACCTATTTATTATGTTAAAGTTTAAATATTGTAAATGCTTTTGTAGAATATGAATCAACACCATCTAATTTGAGAATTTAGGGGGGGGGGGAATTGTAGAAAAACGAAAAAGTATTTGACTTATTTAAATGTGTCACATGCCATATGCATGATGCTTAAAATTCACAGAAGAAATGTGTCGGAACTAGCTGTCTTACTGTATACTGTACAGGTGTGCAATCAAAGGTTTTGGCAAATTAATTTTACAGAAACAAAAGTACAAATATTTCATTTAATTGAACAGGATAAAAGAATAAAGCATTTAATAAACCTGAATGTATAAAAGTTTAATAAACTTTAATGAACCTGTGAATATGTTTATGAAAGATTATTCTGTGGACCACCTTGTGGAGGAATTTCTGAACTCAGTCCCACCTTCACACTGTCAGAGGAACAAGTGAAAGGATGGAGTCTTTGACCTTTGCTGATTTGATTGACTATTATCTATTGACAGCTTTGCAATGAAACACTAATGCCAATTTTTGTACTGTAACAGATGGGTTGGAGTTTCACAGACACAGTTATCAGTTTGTGGTGAAAAATAATACAGATGGGGAACTGTACAGACAATTGACCATCAGCATTGGGGTTCGTGGTTTCTCTGTAGTCTGCTATTTTCATTGATTGATCTTGCTAGTTGTCATGAAACTATGCAGTGCAGACAGCTTCTTCTTAAACACATTCAAAATAATAGAACAAACGCACCATTAGAACTAGACACAGACACAGAAGTTATGAGGGGAACTCAAAGCTAGGACTAGCATGAGCATTAGCATGATAGCCCAAGAACTGAACAGAACGTGAGGTAACACAACAGTAGGACAACAGGGTTTTGCTTTATCTCCTACAAACCTCCTCCACGTTTTACAAAATTTGACATGCAGCATATTAAGGTATGTTTTCGGACAGGGCAAATCATTTGTCTGTGGTATGCTAACAAAGATGGTGTTGAAGCTGCCATCCGGAAGTAGTGCTATAATACAGTATCTCCTCAATAATTTGTTGCTTTCTATTCAAACTTGTAAACAGAGTGCCTGCATCACCCTGGAAGCAGTTTCAAAACAATCAGCCACTCCGCCGCGGTATTGCAAATTGCACACAGCATTTTTATGTGTAAATTGCAAAAAATCACCACTTGGTGGCGCATTTAGAATTTGGAAGCTTGATATTGTTAATTGCGTTAGTCCCACTTGGTGGCGCTATTACGCATTGCACGATAAAATGCTAAAAAGAAGGGTTTGCTATATCTTCACAATTACCCAACAAACTTTGTATTTGTTTTAACCAGTTGTTTCTTTCTCTCCTTTATATTTTGGTAGAGAAAAGCAGGACTTTTTAATCTGTGTGTATTTCTCCATTTGGTCGAATACATCCACACACAATTTGGCACAGGTTTTTACTCCAGTTTCCCTTCCTGATGTAACCCTGTCATTTTTTTCTGGGCTTTAGACTAGCATTGCATCTAATGGCTAGAGTTTAAGCATTGGGTGGTAATTTAACCTGGTCCTTTCTGTTAGTTAACAACCTCTCTTGCTTCACTTAGCAAATAAACCCTTGTAAACCTCATAAGCACTGTCACCTTGTACCTCCAGGTCCTGGGTTTGATTTCCGCAACAGGTCTGTGTGCATGGAGTTTGCAAGTTCTTCCAGTGCTGATTAGGCCACATGCAGATTAGGCTAAATAACATTAATAATTCTGTAATTAATTACATATAAGGTGAAAGCTTTTGGTACTGTTTCAGACGCTGTATGACTAAAACACAGGGTGCTCTAAAATTCAACTGAATTCAATTTTATTTATATAGTGCTTTTAATGGTCATTGTGGCAAAGTGGCTTTACAGAATCAAAAGGAAATTACTGTATGGAAATGAGGATGAAGAAATCATTTTGACAATGTGATGCATAAATTATTTCCTTAAGTATGTTATGTTATCGTAGGGCAGTGGTGACTCAAATGGGTAAAGCTGTAGGTAATTTGGTTTATAAACAGAGGGTCAGGGGCACTGTATCCTGGCTGATCCTTTGCTCTGACACCAGCTATGTGAAAAAATTATTTCACTGTGCTGTAAGGTACATGTTACAAATAGTTTATTATTATTATTATTATTATTATTATTATTATTATTATTATTATTATTATTATTATACTATCATCAACAATAAACATGACTGTCGTCCTCAACTAACATTCACCTGTTTTTTTAAAAAAAAAATTTTTTAATGGTTTTATCAGATGGTTTCAGTGATCATATTTGGTCAATAAATTAGATATTCCCAAATTCCTATCAGGGCCAAAAATTCGATTAGAACAAGACAGCCCCTTGGAGTTAACACCTGTCCACCAGGCATGCGCGTTCCCGATCCACATTCACTTTCACTGAGTGAGAAACGGGAGCGCGCGCGCGGGATGAGCGAATGCGCGCTCCGTTGAGGAAACGGCCGTTTCGAAGACAGCCAGGGACAAGAGAGGACATCCACAAGGCTTTCATTAGTACCGCATCAAGCCGAGATCTGCGCGTCCAGCCGTACATCTCGACAGAGGAATACGCGGTGAAGTCGGTGCTCTGCAGGTGAGCCGCAAATCGTCAGTATTGCGATCATTCCCGCAGTTCGTGTGTGCCGGCCGCAGCGGCCTCACTAAAAGAAAGCAGGTGCACGGATACACAAAAAAAAAAGGACAACACGTAAATCCTGTGATTCAGCAATTTCTGTCCTAAAAACGGGGTGTGATGATGATGACCGAGCTGATCCGGTAATCCTTAGTTTTTCCTCCTCTTCATCCTTGCGCATCGCTCCGTGATGCGGTATCATCTTTTGCTTGCCTGCGCAAATTATAAACAAGCAGCACTATTCTTAGAAATGCAGTGGCTGGGCGCAAGCAAGAGTTCGAAAAGCTTGTGTGATGACTTTGCGAACGGAACAGTCCCTATAGATACATAGGTGATTATATAAGGCTGATGAGTTGATTTTGAGGCCGAATGCAGCCGCATGCTGGGAGGAGGGGAGAGGGGAGGATGCTCGGAGTCAAGACTACTAACCCGTCTGTCGCTGCGTAAAAGCGGCCTGTAGTGATGGAGAAGCAGAAGTTCCTTACACCATGACTGCAATGAGATATATGATTGAGATCCTTCGAATTTTCATTTAGACTCGGTCTTGACTACGTAATATCCTGTTTAGTTAGCATTACTTTATGCAAAGGTCAGACATGATTTCATGATTGTGCAGTTTATGAAGACATAAGGACCAGGTAAAAGAACTAATGGACTGATTTAATGCATCCAGGAATTGTTCTATTCAGGACGCTGTCCACTAGGCCTGTAATCTTCGAACATGCCAAGATTAAAAGGGTGTTTCCCCTCAAGATTACACTTTTTGAACATTTAGTATGCATTTTAAACCTATAGGTATGGATAATCAGTATGTCTATGTAATGTAGCTTAGGAAAATGTATGAATAATGTAAATTGATGTTGATATGATGCTTGATGTTGTATTCACAACATTGTGTTTTGGGGTTCATTGTTAAACGTCATCAAATTGTTGGTAATCATAAGTGTCAGTCTATCAAAGTAAATGCAATTTTCAAGCTTTATACTAGAAAGGAATTGTAGTCAAATTATCTTCATAAAATTGTAGCAATGTTAACTTCTGATCTTGGATGAACATTGGTATCAGGTTGATTTTCTACATTCTAGATTTCTTTGTTCAAATGATGCCGGAAGAATGCTATATCAGACAGGAGAAGATCCTCTCTGACTGCTAATGCTATTTCTTCATCACTAAAGGCAGAAGTGTAACTAGAAGTTCTGGTCCCATTGAAAACATATTATCTAATATACGGGCCACCCCCAAACTTGATTATACCAACATGTTTCATTAGCCATAGTATTTTGAGACCCCCTGTTACTCAGGGTCCCTTGGTCGTTACTTTACACGGCTGCCAGTGAGCAGCACAAAACAACTCCCCCAATTCAAAAATACTGCTTCTCAGAACTATAGTTAAATTTTACGCGTTCATTCAAAAAAAGTTCAGTTTATATACAAAACAATTAAGAGGTATATTTCTAAAAAAAAATGAGAAAGTTTGTATAGAATAAAACAGTTCTGCTAGAATATTTGTATGCAACAATATCAATATGTGCTTGTTAAAAAAAATAGGGTACCTTAATGTGAAATTTGATAAAGCTGAAAGGGCTTAAAAGTCAATCCATGGTCATTCATTCAAACATTCAGTTAGTTATTTATGATCTGTACTGTTCATTTAGAAATGCCAAATGAGCAATTTGGAAATGTCAATCAACCTACGGTTCATGCTTTTCGATTGTGGGTGGAAGCCCAGTGATCACGGGATAGGAAAAACAACATTCAAACGCCCATCCTGGAGGTGCAAACCACTAAGCCAACATGGTCAAACATAATCATGGATAATGTGGATGAATTCGCTTTTCCTTAACACAACCACCACTGCCTACTTAATTAGGTTACTAGTTGAGTTATAATACATGTGGACCTAGACTTGCCAATAGCTAACATTTCAAGATGACAACCCATTTATATACTGTATGTTTCTAATTAATTGTGCAATGGGTGTGCAATGCATGGACAATTAAACTTCTCACTGTTTGACAAAGCAATATCAGTCTCTGCCCACTTCTCAGAACCCTCGGGGATTGATTCCCCAACTAGTACACTATCTGGAGTAAAGTGAGGTGGACAAAAGGAGAACTAACAACAACAGCAAGCGTTTGCAATATAAGCTTGTCTAAGATGGAATTTAGATGCTGTAAAATTATGTTGATAATGTTGATAATTATGTAATAATGTTGATATTATGCTGTTTTTTTAAGTTGTATTTATAACATTGTGTGTAAACATCAGTCTATCAAAGTAATTCTAACTTCGATAAAAACAAATACCAATGTCCACGTGTCCAAGATTAACATTGCTACAACACTATAACAACCATGCATAACACCTCTGCTAGAAGGAAGGTTGAAAGTGTGGCTACTCATACAGATAAGAGCATATTACTGTCTTTCATAGTATCAGTTTACAGAAGATGCTATTAAATATGGTGGAAATATGCAGGAACAAGATGCATACCTGATCTCATAAGAAATTTTTATCACAGTTAATTTTGTATGAAGTGATTTGTGAAAAATTGTTACTTATGCATGGGATATGTTGGCAGAAACAGTGATAGTCGATTTGTTCGGTAAGGAAAATAAAGAATATTTTTATTTTATTATTGGCATTCTTAAGAAGCTTTTTGCCTTTAGTAGGTTATTAAATAATGTAAACTTTTCTTTTTTCATATGAAACTAATACTTTTGATTTAAGGAGTAAAAGTGTAAGGCATGTCAGTTTTTTTTAAAACAAGCAGCAGGCATGTAAAAAAAACATCCAACTTATACCTTTTATTATTAGCAAATAGTCAAAGTATTTATTAAATTATGAGTGATCCAATTTGTAATATATTTGGGTAATAAAATGAATGCTTTTTTTTTTTTTTTTTAAAAAAATATTTGATATAGTATGCTTTCATAGTTGCCATCTATTATTGGCCTTTAATTCAAGGTTCACAGATATAATATCCCCATTTTAAATTATTTCAATTAACATGGGAAGCATTAGCTTACAAGATTCACTCAACTGAATGAGCATGAATTAAATATAGAATGACGATTGCAAGATTGTATCTATAGCCATGTGACCTTGCCATATTCTTATTCTCACAACTCCCAATGAGCTGGACCCTTTAGTGTGAAGGACTGATAGATGTACAGTACATTTCTAAGGGATGTACATCATCTGTAATCAGACTGTAGTAATATTTAGTTCCACTGAGGCCTAATTCACCATAAAGTGAAACGTGACTCCTGGTGTCTGATCTCAGAAGGTTTGACTGTTGACAGAGGTCTGTTCACCTGAATGGGCAAGAAAGGATTCAATCTATTGTTTGATGAGAGTCATTCAGTCTATTGTGTGAAGTTAATTAGAGGAATTATTTTATTATTTATTCATGCATTATTCATAATGCAAAAATAATAGTAGATCATAGCAGGTATTACCATGGTTAGAAAATTTTTTATTTTTTAGATAAAAATTAGAAATGTATTCTCTAATTAAGACTCTTATTCAATAGGCATTTGCTCTCATGTAGAAAAAAAAATCTGACATTTTATTGTTTATTTCAGTGCCTTAACCTAAAAAACAGGTAGTGACTTGGCAGTTTTCCTGCTTGCTTTGAACTGCAGTACCGTGCATCACCATTAGATGGTGACATTTTAATCACATTGTGTACCACGAGAAATAATATCTGAGTTAAATTAGCAGGGGCTGAATTATCAGAATATAAAAAAAGTAATATTTTAAATAACAGCATCCATAGTAGCAGTGTGTTCTATTTCTTCTTATTATTTTTAAAAAAATATTCCTCTGTTGCTTGAGGACAGGGGAATTAAAAAAAAGTTTCACTTGTTATGGAAATTTTTTGCCATGTGGATTAATTTTAAGTAATCCTCCTACCTGGCATCATGACTATGATATTCCATAGACTGGCATTTGCCCTTGCATGCTGGTCACGGCAGGCAATGGATGCCTGCAATTAAAACAGCATTAGAGGAATCTCATTTCATTATGGTTTTATGGGGGAAGAAACAGTCTCAGATAAAATAAAAAAATAAAAAAATACCATCAATTCACACTCCATAGTACAGTAGGTGTTTAAATGTAGGATATGTTGTATTTTATTATACAACATAATAAAATGTCATAGATTTGTATGTTTTGTTATGGACATGGCATTTAAAAAAATATATATATATATATATATATATAGGACATTGCGTGAAATACACCTTTCCCCCAAAGAACATTCATATCTTTAAATAGGATTATCTTTTCCCCTTCCACCCTAAAGCCAAGTATCATGCAAGCTCAGGTTTCTCACTGCAACTGGATGCACCCCTTTTAGTTTGCTGCCCTTTGTTTTTTTTCCAACGGTTTATTTTTAGCTCTGAAACAGCAGCTTGCTCTCGACGAGGTTTGAGTTAGTGGGAGAAGGGTGCGTCTGGAGCATGGCATGATTAAAAAGGATCACCAACAGCACTCTGCTTGTTTTTACAGAATCTTGTGTTTTGCTAGATTGCTCTTGGGCATTGGAACAACATCGAACATGGCAAAGCAGTAATGGAAGACTTGACGAAGCCCAAAAGGCCACTATGTCTGTGTTTATACTAGTAAATGTGCTGTCTGGTTATGGATTTAAAAGCATAGTTAAGCAAGAATAGATTGCCATCTGTGTCTGGGCTTGAATCAATGCATTTTGGCCTCTGGCATATGCATGGATTTCTTTCAATTATTTAGGAAGTCTGTATTGTTACCTAAACCATTTACAACATAGATGTGCTTTGTTTGTGATGAAGTATAGTGCACCCACGTTATTGGATAATGCTAATATGCTTTGGTTTTTTATTTAATTTGTAATAACTTATTGATTCGAATTTCAAAATCACACTGGCTCAAGTGTTGTATTAGTTGTAGCTTCATTAGTCAAATAAGGTTTAGAGCATGTTTGTGTACAGGTAATTCTGTCATTTAGGCATGTCTGTTAATTATTTACTGTTTCCTGGAACAGAAGAAAGAAAGACAGTAGTTAATCCCTTTTAAAACTACTATACCATTTCATATTCCTATAAAAATGAATAAGATATTGATGCAATGTCATTTTTAATAAATTATTTGATTCTATCTATACTTCCAGGTCCTGGGTTCGATTCCCATGTCTGGTCTGTGTGGATGGAGTTTGCATGTTCTCCACGTGCTTGGTGGGTTGCCTGGATGGATGGATGGATGGATGGATGGATATTTAAAATCTATATTGTCTAAATGACAAAAATCAGCAGTGAAAGAAGTAGTCATGCTGAAATGCATGATTTGGTAAAAGATTTTTATTGCAGTATTACTTACTGCTGGTAGTAGGCACCTTCTTTTTTTAAATATATATGTGTGCATATACAGTAGCTTATACAGTATGTATATTTTTATTTGTAGCCGTTATTATGTGGAATTCTTACCAAAACATTTCATGAATATTGCCTCATGCTGTCTCTGTCCTCCTGTTTGACCTTAAGCCTGTCATGAGGGTAAATTAGCTAAATCGTTTGACATTGGAAAAAAAAAAAATCCGTGCTTTAATGACTTTAATGCATACTGTATGCGTGCAGTAATTGCCTGCAGAGGGCTTCCTGCTTTCATGAATATCTTATTTCATATTCAGGGATTTTCTCTTTAGCCTCGGTGCATTAAGGAGAGAAGAAAAATCTTTCCTTTAATACTTGTGAATTATGAGTGAAAAATAATTGGACTTCAAGGGATTTTTAGCACATACTTTGAAGATTTGTGCAATGGTGTATTTTGTTTGTGTTGAATTGTTATTTATGATTGATAATACAATATCTATGCCCTTAACCTCAGATACTAAGATCAAAGACCCGTTTTTTCACCCTAATACCACAAAACAAGGAAATTTGTTGCTTTTTTGTGCATCATCAAAGCAAGGCAGCCATCTGGCAGGTGGAGTGTTTTTGTTTAATATTTTATGTTCGATTTAATATTTGGGAGAGAAAAGCATAGTAAGATATTAATATCAAGCTAATGTTTTTTTTTTTTTATTGTGTGTCTGCGGAAAATTAGAAAAAAGAGACTGTATGTTCTTTTGTTTATCTAAGGAGTATGAGTTATATTCTATATTGAAAATTTTAAGAAAAAAAGGGGCTAGGTTGCAATGTATTGACCATTTATGATTACACACTATTAGTTGTTGCTACAGTAAAGGAGTAGACATACTGTACATCTAGATATTCGTTGTTTTTTGTTGTTGTTGTTTTTTTTTTAATCACACATTTAATATTACTATTTCTTTTGGTAAGTCAATTAATTATTTAAATTGATTGATTGTTCACATCCAAGTTATTTTTAAAACACTTGATTGATTATTTCAGCTTAAATTCTTTATATCAGAATTTAAGTGCGCCAACATTTAAATACACTGTCTGTTGCGACTGTCTGTTTCAAAAGTCCATAATGATTAACAATAATCAGTTAATTGTGGGTGCACAATATGGGTATATTTAATGTCCTTTCATTTGAGCCATTGCTTTGTCACCCTCAGTACATAGTCGAGTCAGCTGTCCATAGTCAAGTCAAGAAGAAAAAAGTCTGTGTCAGTAAGGAGGCCCGTAAAGCTGAATGAGTTATACCAGATCTGTCAGGAAGGTTGGGTTACATCAAAGTATTGGTAGAAGCTCGTGGAAGCTAGCCAGTTAAAAGATTATTCTACTGAATAAGTCCGAAGTGCATTGGATATAGTGAACAAAAGCTGAAATAAATCTGTTTCTAAGCTTCTTTTGAAATGACATCTTATGGAAAAAAAAAACAGATAACTTCTAGATCATGGCTCGATAAGACCTCTGGGTGGTGTGCTGTGGTGTCTGGCTCTGGGATGTTAGCAGTGGAACCTTTTGGTGCTCTGGCTTACGGAGTGGGGTATCCATTTATCAGACTTGTTTGTCTGGTGCATCCTGTGGGTGCTCGATTGGACTGAAAGCTACAGTAGGGAATTTAAAGGCCAGATAAACAATCTTGGAGTCTTTCCTGCTAAGCCCCGTACACAGCAAGCTGTGATGCCCTGGATGTCTCCATAAGCACACTGTAGATGAGCCTTGGTTGCTCATGATCCTGCCAGCAGTTTACTGGTATATAAATGATAATCAATGTTATTCAATTCACCTGGCAGTGGTGTTAGTGTTGTGGTGGATGTGTGTACAGTATGTAAACATTTGGCCTTAATGTTCATTAATCATTTTTGTGTAAAAGTATATTTACACATTCTTCCGCCCCAAAAAAATTATATTGCGTTACTTTATCCATTCCCCCCATTTTGTCCTCCTGTCTATTATCCTTTCATGCACATAGCTTTTCACATTTCATTGTTGTAATAAAAAATTATATTTAAAAGCATCCTAATTTAAATTATATTTAAAAGCAAGTCATGGATGCATTTCTTCATTTTTGTATAAGGGCACACTTGCATTCTCTCTCAACTAAACATAATCTTGCATTATTCATTCTCTACCCCTATCCTACCTAATCTGTGACTCACCAGTGGCATGTATCTTAATGGTTGCAGGCAGAATTATAAACTGCCAATTTGTTGACTTTATATTAGGACAGACGCTACCTAGACTGAATTTCAAGTCAGGCTCGATTAGATTAACATCCCGACATAAACCATGAATGTGCAAGTTCTTCTTTTCTGGCTCTAATGTAGGTAATTTGCTAAATATGATGTATATTAAGAGATAAGGAACATAAGCTACATTATATAAATGACTACTTTGTGGAAAGTCCAGGCTTGGAGCTCAGTTTATTTATATATGACTGTCTTTTTACTGAGATCATTTTTATGTAGCAAGTTGGCTTTAAAATTCTACCCCTTTTTCCCCCAAATTCTTTTTTTTTTTTCGTATTGTTCATGGCATGGAATATGTTAACACAGAGGGTTTGTTTCTCTCTTATTTTCTGTATCTGTGTATCTGCGCCCCGGGGCTGCTTATAACCTTTGTGCAAAGTGTTCTTGGCTACGACGAAGGCCATTTCAGCTCTCATTAAAGGGCAGATGTCTAACAAACATCACTTGAAAAACTCACATGGTGTGTGGGGGGACAAACCCATATGGATATCCATTAGCAAGACGTCTTGGAATCGTGCTTGCTTAAAATCATGTCTAAGTATTATGAGATAAAGTATGTGTATATGTATTAATAATTTATTTCATGTAGTATTTTATGTGAAATTTTTGAGACATTGCACATGCAGTATGATAAAAACCATTTAGCGGTATTAATAGAATAAACGCATGCAGGGTAAGAGTAACAGCTCATACAACTACACATCTTACTGTACACAGAACCAGCTTTGTTTACATTGATAAACCCATGACATTGTGTAAGTCTTTGAACATTAATATTCTCTATTCATATCCTTTGCAAATAAAGGCTGAGTGATTAAATCTTGGTGTAGAAGTTGCTTGACATGACACGAATCATCTCGATGCTCGTGTCAGGTTGTTAGCCGATCACTTTTCCTCCACAGGGACTTTAATAATGACCAAGCCCAGGCCTCTGATCACAAAGTCCCACTTGGCCACAGCACCTGCTCTTAGAACAATGGAGAAAAGGTGATGATGCGATACTGAGACCTTTCTTTTTGACTTAATATAATGTTCCGCATCCCCCATCAAACAGATCTGAATAGTCCTGCTGGTCTGTGGCAGATAACAAGCAGTGTTAATAGGGGTGATGTCACTGGGGTCAGAGGAGCAGGGGTGGAGACTACTCCGGCAGAGGGCCACATGCTGAGAGAGCACGTTATTATCTCTAGATGCAGATCAGGCATGGAGAGGCATGGAGATTGGCACGTAACAGACAGCACGGTGGAGTCATAATGCTGGTCTTGTGAAAGTAGTATGATATAGTGGCGAGACGTTGAGATGTCACGGCAACCGGCTCGTTGTGATGGCACACCTAGATAAAAAAAAAAAAAAAAAGATTTTCTTAAATGTTTTAAGAATTGTGAGGAGCATTGGGATTTAATTGAGAAGGTTGTGTCTATTGCATGTATGTACAGAATGTGTGAGGCAGGCTCTTAACAGCAGAAAAGCTTTAGCTTCAGTGGAAGATCATGAGTTTGAATCTTGATTATGCCACAGCTGTCTATGGTCTGAAGTCCAAGAATGCAAAACTGCCTGTGCTCTCTGGATGAGAGAAACGGCTTTACTGTCTCTTTTGTTATTTTGAGAAACACTAACCGATCCGCATCTGGAACGACATGTGCCCAAACAGGGCAGTTAATGCTTTCCTTCACATGTGTTATGCTGTATATGTCACATGATAGGGAAGAGCTAGCATAATGGGCGGGAATTGGCAAATGCCCAAATTGGCAAATTGTGAGAACAATGGGGTTAAAAAAAAAAAAGAAACAGACAAGAAAACGTGTCTGAGAGGCGGTCTCAGATGACAGCTGACAGGGGCACGCTTGCCTGTCTCCAAAACAATACGGAGAAAAATGCAAGTGATAACATGCCGATCACATTCTGTCACTGTCCATAAGCCACTCTGGTTCACATTTTCCCTCTTTTGCTCCGCTCACCGGCAGATGGAGAGTTGGAGGCTCAGCTAAAGCAGTTCTCCTCCGGGTCTACCCTCGTGTCCTCTGTAGCCTTTTGATATTTAAACTCGCCCAGCTTGGCCCTCAGGGAGACACCCAATTGTTTTCATTGTTGGTCCAAAACTGGGGCAAAAGGAGAGGGAAGTGCGGAAGGGCTATAAGATGAACAGAAAAGGGTGGGTCTGATCGTGATGATACATGGAACAAGAAAATGAGCTTTGGCAGTTATTTTCAGCGGCTTGTTAAAATTTCTTGAGGGGTGAGCAGAATGTAAATTGCGAGACGAGACAGAGGGGTTCACATCCCAGAAGATTCTTCATCCTGGAATGTTTTGAGTTGAATCGAATTGCTTCAGGCAATAGCGATCACAAGGGTTGGCAAATGGGTAGAGAAAGAAGAGTGTGCATCTGTGTATGTGTGTGTGTGATGTTCCCGGGTGGGGGTGGTCAAGAGTGCTGTTCCACCAACATGTAACACTGGCTACTTGACTCTTTGTTGTTTTCTATATA
Source organism: Clarias batrachus (assembly GCA_003987875.1). NCBI lineage: Eukaryota > Metazoa > Chordata > Actinopteri > Siluriformes > Clariidae > Clarias > Clarias batrachus. Next base: position 304,915 of record QMIH01000295.1, read on the forward strand.
TATTGCTGCACAAATTAAGCACATTTTTTTCTTTATAGCATACCAACGTAATCAAATTCTCTCTTGCCTATTCGCGATGCATGAAACTCACAATCTTTTCTTTTTGAGATGTTTAGCCCCACTCCATGGGGCTTAAATGGTACAAAAGAGATTTATGCAGAATATGTACACATGCTGGGGTTTTTTTTTTTTTGTGTGTGTGTGTGTGTGTGTGTGTGTGTGTGTGTGTGTGTGTGTGTGTGTGTGTGGCAAAACCAGTTAGAACTTCACGTGCCACATTCGACACCCGTCACATTCTGTAGTATTGTGTGTATTAATGAGACAGAGCTGCACAAAGCGATATCAGTCAGACAAATGAAGTCTTCAGAGCAAAGCACTCAGCTTGAGTGACTGCAGCGTGGGGAATGAGACCGCTAAAGGAAGATCCGAGGAAAACATACTGTAGGATTAAGGGTATCGTACAGTATATAAAGATCAGTGACTGAATATGAAAGGGTCAATAAGGAAAAATGGATTTTAAAATAACGGGCAGTTTTATAAGAATATGGCAATGACAATTCAAAAACTAAAGAAACACTCAATGTATATACAGTAGATGAACATACAAAATATAATAGTAAAATAAATACTAAATAAATTTTTTTTTTTTTTTTTAGTTTGACTTAAATAATTATTAATATTTTATAATCAACATGCTTTTGGCTGTGTGATGCAATTGTTGTACCGATTCAAATGCTGATCATAAAATATTAAATGAATAACCGTACTGTGCAGGTTATGCACTTCATAATGACGTTCTATCAATTAAACATCCAGCCAGACAGTTTTATTATTTTTCTAAATGCTGACAGTATAGACTATAGGTCAATCTAGTTGTTAAAGTGTCCCTAATATGTTGACCCTAGCTCATTACAGGCTACAGCTACAGTCTTTAAATTGAGCTGCAATGGACAAGGAGTTCATGCGATCAGACAGGGAGAGCAAAGGGCTTTCCTCAACAAAGGTCAAGAAGCGACGGTTGTGTAGATCGAACTCCGTGCTTAGGTCTGAATCTGTTTCTCATTGTCCTGGTTGTAAAAGCTGCTGATTGCTTTTTCTCTGATGAACTCCTTTTCTCCACTTGAAGGTCACATCCTAAAGGTCATTGCCTCTTTTGAAGGTTGTTGCAAAGGGAGAAACAAATTGAATGTGGGTCTATCATTTTGCACCAAAGTGGTCAACACCCAGGCAAGAAGTGCAGAATGATTACAGCCTAATGAACCGTACTAGATTAGTGGTAAATGTCAGCATGTAGTACTGAAAACTAAAAAGTCATGTGACATTCAGTTTAGAGTTGCTATACCTTTATGTTATGTACTGTGTAGCAGTGCGGGGGTTTAGTGAAGAGGACACAAGGGGGATGGGCAGAAACCCTTGAAGAGCTTCTATGAAATATTTATTTTGGCATGGAGATGATATATACAGTACTGCTTGTATCGCCCATGTGTGCTCCGAATCGTCTCGGATTACTCTATTGTAGTGTTTTCATAAACTCCTTTTTCATCTTCGTGCATCCTGCATGTCAGTAAAAGATTTCCATAGGAAACAAATTGTGCTGATTGGAATTGAAGCAGAATGCATTTCTGTTGAAGGAATCAGAACCCGGTTAAACTGTCATAATATTAAATATACTGTACATATTATATAATATAAGCACTTTTGCCACCTCACAGCTTTCAACTTCTCACGTTACTGTTTATCTAGGAGTTTTTTAAAAAATTTATTCTCCTGTTTTCTTCCGCTGTTCAAAACGTGCAGGTAGTCAGATTGCCCTTGCAAAATTGCCTGAGGATTCCTTGAACACTATGTGTGACAGAAAGAGACAGAGCTGCACAAAGGGATATCAGTCAGACAAATAACAAGAGTGTGTATTTCTATTCATGGGATAGGTTCAGGATGTCCGACAAACCCGAACAAGATAAAATAAAATGGTTACTTTCCTTATTGCCCTTTTTTTTTGTTTATGAAAAAACAAAACAAAAAAAAAACAAAACATTTGAATTATCTAAGGTCTTTTGGATGACACACTTCCTTTTGCCTAGATTTGCAGCAGTGAAGAGCTTGGGTGACCCACTGCCTCAACTGCACATACACTTGGACAAAATTGTTGGTACCCTTCGGTCAATGAAAGAAAAACTCACAATGGTCACAGAAATAATTTTAATCTGACAAAAGTAGTAATTAAAAAAAATCTATGAATGTTAACCAATGAAAGTCAGACATTGCTTTTCAACCATGCTTCAACAGAATTATTTAAAATAATAAACTCATGGAACAGGCCTGGAGAAAAATGATGGTACCCCTAGAAAATACTGAAAATAATGTGACCAAAGGGACATGTTAATTCAAGGTGTGTCCACTAATTAGCATCACCAACAATTTTGTCCACATGTGTAATTACAACAAAATTAACCGGTTCTGTAAAAATTGCAAGCCAGCAGCGAACCATAATTATTGCCTTTAAAAATAATAATAAATAAATAAATAAATAAATCCCTAACCAGCAGCAATATTGTAGTAATGCATGATGTTGGGACTATATTAAATATAAAAAATATATATATATATTTAGCTTTTTGCTATTTCATAATTTCAGAACGCTGTGTTGCAATAAACCTGTCAGATTATATATAATTATTAATCAGGCTGACAAATAAGAGAAAATCCTTTAAAAAAAAAAAAAAAAGACAATTATCATTAGAGGCGACAGTCATCGACAGTGAATGTCCCAGACGATGAAGCATGAAAAATAGTATCCATGATTTTGGAGCAAGTGTTAAATTCGCAGGAATAATAATCATGCCTCCAGGTGTTTCACTGAGGGGATTCTGCTTTCTCATGCATCATGATGTCTCCTTCACTGTACTTTCCCATGTCTCTTTCGGGAATAATAAGTGCCAACATGTTTCCCTGCATGTCTTGACATGCATTTAGTCAATGAAGGGATCATCGTCTCTTTTTTTCTCTAGCCGAAGCCCCAACTCTGTGTAGCAGAACTCTCAGAGGCATGCTCAGTGTAACAGAACATCATTAGTGTTTACATACAGAACAAGTGTTCATTGAGTCCTACAGGGAGGTGACATCATCATTCAGCATCAGCATCAAGTATCGTTCTGTCGTACAGTAGGCGAAAAGGCGCGAGTCAAGAGTATACTTAAACCTGACATATAATCAAAGAGCAAATGAGAAGTATACTAGGTTTCTTATTGATTTCAAGCAGATGTTTGGTCTATACTACAGATGGCTTTTCTCTTGTCCATAATTATTTATGCGGGGCTACTTTGAGCTCTTGCTGTCCAGCTGCTTTGCTCTATTGTCCCCTGAAACATTGTTGTGTGTCTGTTTTATGTTTGAGAAGGGGGTGCATGAGCACACTGCACTGGCGGGAAACCAAGGCACGGTCCAGACTTCTGCAGGCTATACAGGAGTCTGGCCAGCAATTAACTGAAGCAATGACATGACCTCCTGTTGATAGGGAGGCTGAACCCACACGCCCCAGAGAGAGAATGAATAGGTCTGCATGTGGCAGCCATTCTGTGACTGACATGCAGGGAAATGCCTGCGTTATTGTTATCTCAGTTTCAAGGTTCACCCTTTTACTTGGCGTATAAAAAGTATAAAAATAGGTCTGACGAATGACCCCGTCAGACATCAAGACAGCAGTTGGAATACTGAGCGACAGCTTACTAAATCACCAGCTTCTGTATCCTAACATATTCTCTCCTATTCATCTCTTGTATGTATGTCATGTTTTTTATTTTTGTCCTACTGTAATTATATTGTTTACGCTCTATATTGTCGTGTTAACTCACAGTCAACCTGTAGCCCAAAACAAATTATTTAACCTGAACTTTCGTAATCAGGCCACTCTGACGTTTTACCTTTCCAGCACCTCCTGTCGTATTGGATCCTAATTCGATTTCCAAACTGATGTGTGCCCACATTACAACGAAAGCGCTCGGGGCATGCGGAAAGGATCCTTGGACACTCAGGGTCCTGCAGCTTATATTGGTCTCAGCTTTGTCCTTTTTGTCTCCGGCGTATGTGACATCTGCTCTTGTAAATGGATAACTTGCTCGTAACTTCTGACCCCATTCATTGCCCAGAGGTTACATTCATTATTGGGTGGCATGTGTTCTGTTTGTCATGCACTTCACAATTCTTTAAACATTCTATCTGTTGTGAGAGGATAATATACAGACATGTGACAATATGTAACGCAAAATGTTTTCAAACCCTGAAAAACCCTTAAAGCAAATCAAAATGATTGATTCATCACTTCTGAAGTCTGGAATTTAAATAATAAAAAAAGTGATTGAAAAAAATATATAGATTCATTAAAGAAATGGTGGAAGAGGAAGACAGGCGGATATGATAGAGCCTATTTCGCCTGCGGCAGCAGCTGCTTTCGACTGCTGCCATTAATCTGACCCTTAGACCACTCTTAAGATCAATTTAGAGAAGAGGAGAGACAGAGAAGGAATAGTGGGTATGGGACTGACAGCAAGTAGACCAGCTGTCGCAAATTCAAAGGCTCCCTTTTTATTCGTACTCTTTAAACTGAATGGCTGGTTGTGTATGCATGGTTGAATTTGGTTCCATAGATGCATTGCTCACAGATTTGTTAGCTTTACTCAAATATGCCTTTGCAAACAATCATTTAGTATTTGAACTAAGCATTGTTCTCTTCAAATTGCCATGAGCACAAACACAGCATATATATCACCATAAAGCAAAGAAGCTGTTCATAATACCACATGGTCTTGTTAAAAGGCAGGTGGGTTGTAAAAAACAGGTGGAGAAATATTAATATTAATATTGTGCTTTCTTTAATTAAGGCGAGCACACAAACATACAGTAAGCATTCTTAAAACGACCAAAATTTAGTGATGGTGCTTGAACAGTACTTAAAACATAATGTGTGCCGTTGCTCAAGGCAGTGTAATGCATTATACAGTCCCATGTTCCAAAAGTCTCCATATATAGGGGGGAAATTGCAACTTTATTAACAAAGCATAATTTAATATTTGACCATTTCTTAAAAAATAAAAACATTCCAGTCATGATGGACTTGTGTAAACACATCTTCGAAAACACTCGACTATGAGGCTGGTTTGGGACTCGGCTGATGCAGACAGCTGTTCTCTGATGACGCGTGACAATAGTTACTCATTAGTTCAGGCCTGAAACCAAGAATGGTATTGAACCTGAGCCTCCAATACCGAAACTAGACTCCATATTAACTTAACCACCTCTACTGTTATACTTGATCTTCCAGCAGCCTAACACAGTATGACTGCAGATCAATCCCTGCTGTCTGATTTCACCCAAATAAGGACGCGTTCCCTGTTGAGTCTGATTCGTCTCAAGGTTTCTTCCTATTGTCAATTCAGGGAGTTGTCCTTGCTACCATCCTTGATCATTTTGATTTATACATATTTCCTCATACTTTTAAAACTAATTTCCCTCATTTTCTTTTGATTCTGTAAAGCTGCTTCGCGAAAATGACCATTGGTAAAAGTGCTATATAAATAAAGCTGAATTGAAATGAATTTAACATCTGTAGTGCACTCTAGATGAATGAATGGTGAATTACCCAGAGCTTTCCCAAATGTCCTATTAATGGAATTTGAGGTTGAAATGTGTTGGACTTCCTGTTTTTCTTTGCTGTGTTTCGATAAGATGTGTTCTTGTTGTTATTTGCAGCTTATTGTATTCATTCTACAGGACAGAGGAAGACTGTTACCATGTTTCATGGCCATATATTGTACTTTCTCAAGCTATTTATGCCAGCACTAAATTTACCCAGCATCCAGGGCCTGGCTTTGGGCATTGGCTGGGAATTGAACCCAGGTTTCCTATATGGGAGGTGAGAAGCCAATACTGAGTCACCAATGCCCCACCTGGCATCCTGGTTGTATAAACATTATTATCATTGCCTTTGACTGTGCTTACTCTTGCATTGGCTGTGTTAATACAAGTTTATGCCGAGCAGCACGCTGGTAGGGATTGCTTATGTAGCTAAAATTTGATTGTTTCAGTGCAGAGTTGGTGGATATGAGAATTAGATTGATGACACTGGCATTAGGGATTTCTATCTTTGGATCAAATGCTATAAAAAAAAAAACGTCTAAGAATGCCTTTTCACATACAAGCGAATCATTTATGAATTTAACACTTTATAGTAAGACAGACCACTCGATGAGAGGAGCTGAAAGTCCAACAACAACAGTAAGACATATCAATGTTCAAGATCTACTTAGATAATTGGCACATACAGTAGCCTGAGTCTCCCAGAATGGACAACGTAAAAACTGATCAATGAAATTAATGAATAAAATATTTTTGAACATGTGAGTGGCATGAGTGATGATTTTCCAAACTTGTTCTTTAGCACTGGGTTTGTGTTTGCTCGAAAAGCCCTGTCTAAAAGAACCTCCCTACTTAGTATTCACCATACAGACTCTTCTGCTCTTCTGTATATCTTTTGTGCTCACTGCACAAAAAGAACATATAGTTAATGGGAAACAATGCCATCATAATAACTTGCTGATTTAAAGCCCAGCTTTAATATACGTACATTCAACCCATGTGAATGTAAATATATATCCATCAACTGACAGATGGGGTTATTATCATTAAATGAATTTTGCTTGTATACCAAGGGTCACTCCATAAATCTTATTATGTATTTCAATAGAAACCTAATGTAGATTCATCTAATCTAATCTAATCTAATCTAATCTAATCTAATCTAATCTAATCTAATCTCGTACTGTACTCAATTGTTGAACCCCAATGTTTATAACAACTAATGTCAAATGTTCTTACTGTGTGTTAAGTAATATACTACATTTAATCAAAGATATACAGTAAATCATTAACATGGTTTTTCTACATAGTTCTTTAACTAAAGAAATAAATGGTCTTATGCTGTTATTTTATTCATAAATAAACATTTATAAGCTATGAGAATGAATATTTTTTGCAATGTTTGTGAGTGTGTATGACATGCACTCAGGATCAGTATGATATTTAATGTGGTCACACATAACCAGTTAAACATTTGGCACATGTTCTAATTCCATGGTCTTTCCTGAAACAAGGTAAAACAAGGCTGAAGGCCTCCAAAATGTGCAATAATCTACTTTGAACAGATGATAATGAGATGCCTTAAAGCCTTCATAATGGCTCTAATCTAAGGTGCTGTGTGTTCATTGGTAATTTCTGAGGCTGGTTTCAATTTAAAGATTTAAATGAACTTCTCCTCTGTAGCAGAGGTACGTTTTGGTCTTGCTTTCCTTGGATGGGTTTCATCATGTTACTTGATGGGTTTTGCAAAAGCACCTGACAAATACTGTAGTGTTCTTAGAACTGTTTCAGAACAGCTGACTTTTGTTACTTAATTGCCTAATTCTGTGTGTGTTATTTTGTAATTAAAAAAATAAATCCAGTACTGTTCTAGAATAAATCCAGACTTGTGTCCAAACCTTTGACTCTGTAAATAATGTATTACATTGATTACTATGTTTTAATGAACACAAAATGAACATCCAGAAAACCACAAAAACAACAAAACGCACACAAAAAATAATAATAATGAATTAATAATTGAATCAATCTGTTTTTGGGAACTTGGTTACAATTTAAGTATTTGCTTATATGCACCAAATTGTGTCCACTCCAGATCTCTCTCTCTCTCTCTCTGTCTCTCTCTCTCTCGCTCTCTCTCTCTGTCTCTCTCTCTCTCTGTCATTACCCATGCTTTTGAGAGTTGTGACAACCAGGTCATTCTGTCCACTAGTCCACTGTGCCTTTGTTTTGTATCTACAGTACAAACACTGAAGCCCACACAATGGACGTCAGCAGCAACGAGGGAATGTAAAACATCTCCCACACTAAGCATGCCTACACCACGGTCAATAGAGCTCTAACTGTATGACTGTAAAAGAGAGAGAGAAAAAAACTCTTTACAACAGGTAGTGTTTGTACGTACTTAGCATTCCTCTGTTTAAGAGCTCGAGAGAAGCAGAGATGGGGCACCTGTGTGTTTAATCAAGCTTCGCATGAAAATGAAGCATCCGGCTATGCGTCTTGATGTACACTGGGCGGTATTTATTTATTTATTTATTTGGTTTTGGTGTCGTATTCACAAAAAAGAGACCTCGCCATAGAGTATCAGCCAAAACACAGTATCGGTGCTGATTTTTTTCCCCTTTTACAGTATAACCCTATACATATAAGAAATTGTGTGTTACAAAGAAGTTACTTCTGAAGTTTATGCACCAATTTTGCTTCAATAAAAAATTCTAATTGCTCATTTCAAGTTGTTTTTGAGAGATGATTTTATATGCGCCCCCAAAACGGCCATTTTGCAGCGTTATACTGTCTTGCACCAAACAATAACTTAAGATGCAAATGATTACTTAATGATACTAAATTTGGTACAAGCATTATAACCTGTAAAATGGTTGCTTAAATAGTTTTTTGGCAAAATTTTTTTTTAATTTGTAGTGTCCGTAACCACGTCAAATTCATGCTGCAATAACTTTTACAGCAACAATTTTGCATTTTTGAATAATACACTTTTTCAAGGTTATGTCTTTTCATGTGAAATCTAACTGGCCAAGTTTCATTTGAATGACAATTACTGTCATTACAATCATTGAAGGATTTGAATTAAAAAAAAAAGTTACGAAAGGTCATTAAGTTGTAATTAGCAAATATGTTTTTTTTTAATCTGATAAAATATAATGTGTATGCATATTGACAAACACACAAAGCATGGATTGGGAGATAAAAAGCATTAAGTATTAAGGAAAATGGGGTTGAAAAAATTATCCTATCTGAAAATTCACTTTTTCACCTAGGTGAGACAATTTTTTAGCACCAATAGCATGGTTTGGTCGTACAGTATGTAAACACATTCATAAAATAGGGCATTACAGAGAGTGGACTGCTTCTCAGCTTGTCTTTTTTCCCCGAGCTGGACTTTTAGCTTTGAAATAGCATATTAAAGGTGTTAAAGGGATTAACATTTCAGTGTCTGTCTGTTGTCGAAGGATCAAAGGGAATTCAAATAACGTGGCCTGAAACCGATTTAACGATCAATTTGTGCCTGATTAGTGAATACTTATTTACGTTGTTGGACTACTGAATGTTCTTTTCAGGTAGCAGGTTTAAAAGACAGTGAGCTTAGTTAGTTGTTTGTCCATATATTTGCATAAATCTCATGCTCTGGTTATTATGTGATCACTCAGGGTATTTGACCTTGCTTATTTCAGTCTGAATAAACAACACTGAGTGCACTCCAGCAGAACACCATGACGGGTTCAAATCTGAGTCCACGGTGGGTTCATGTTGAAGATTGGAAGATGTCACGTTGTCTTTATTATGGACATATCCCCTGTCCTTGTAAATAAACAGTATAATTTTGTAGTGTCAAAGGCACTGATCTCATACAGCTCTTCCTGTCTCCACATCCAAGATCTACATTCCGTTTTTGGCGTTGTGACACGGATCTATGCCTGGGCACACTGATCAGTCCCGAAGGATGCTTCGCATGTTTCTAACACGTTATTAATTGGCAGAATAAAGGTGTGAGGGTACGGAGACAAATAGTTGAGGTGCAGAGGTCAAGCTTAGAAAGAAATGCCCTTTCATCTCTCTGTTTATTTATGCATCTGATAAGGTGCCTGTGTGTGTGGATGTGCATCCATGTGAATGTATGTGCTCATGTTTCTGCAAGCTGAGGGGTTTTGGGGGTGGGTGCAAGCCGAGGGGGCTGTTTATTATTCATGAGGTGGGCTGGGAGATAGCCAGGCGTTCAGCAGCAGATGGGATCTGTTTTTGCTGTGTGTGTGTGTGTGTGTATGTGTGTGAGTGAGAGAGGAGGAGAGAAATCACTCAGAGTGAGTCCCCAACAGTAGGGATGCCCGAAGACTGAGAGCAGCTCTCCTGAAGCAGCATCAGTAGTGGAACACTTATACACACACACACACACACACACATACACACACAGATACGCATGCTGTTTTTGACTTCTTATTCAGTACACAGTACGGCACAGTGACCCAGACTTTCTGAGCGTATGCAGATTTAAACCAAGAGAGAATCGGCAGCGTAAATCATGCACTGATCACTCGGAATCGGATGAGACGAAGGAATTTAGCGTTACTCAAGATGCCGCGTGGTGTGCGCCAGCTCCGTCTAACCGGGACAGGAAGTCTGATGTGAGAGGTAATGCGTTTGTGTTGCTTCTAAGCCTGTATTTTCTGGTAATTGTCACTTTAGTTTGTAGAGGATGAAGGCAATGAGCTTGATGTGCACAGAGCTGATCATTCCATGGGGCCGTTGAAATTTGGATAATTGTGGAACTGCTTTGCTTAACAAAACCGGACGTTTTGAAGGCTGATATTATGGATTCCAGTCCTTACCCTTTTGTTTCCGAGGTTTTCTTTCATCTGTTATTATGTAATTGTGTGCTTGTGAGGAATGCATCTTATTTTTCATGAGGTTCGCACATCACTCCTACCATGCATCTTTGATGTTGCACACTTGCACTGCTGGGAACAACTGATGTGTGTCATACAGTATATTAAATAATACGAAAGGGATATTCAATGGAATGCGTTGTCTTTAATTGAGCTTTTCAGTTTAGACACTTGCTAATTAGATTGTCTGACACAGATGAGTGGAATTATTGAACCAGTGCTGATCTGTAGATTGCACGTCATAAGGCTTATTATTATCTTACAAAGCATCTGTTCTTCTTGATTCTTGACTTTCATACTTCGTCCTTTATTTGTTGCTGCGTACAGTAGTCATTCTTTTGTCAGACTGACAGGTGCCTCTGTTTCAGCTTAAACTGAGCCATATTTTTGTTCAAGCTGATTTTTTTTTTGAATAATTTTTTTTTGCTTTTTAGATTCCTGTATAAATCTGAACAAACAAAAATGGAGCATAATTTTTTTTTAACAACTTGTGGAAATCCAGTGTACTTAGATACAGAGAGCTTTGGTAAATGGAACAACTGGATCTGAGTGTCTTTGTTTAAGGGGAGCTTAATGAGAGAGACTTTTAGCATAAAATTGGCAATGAGTTTAATTAGAATTTAAATAGAATTTCCTTTCACACGTAATTACACAAGATTTAAAATCCCGAAACAAAGAGGAGCAAGTTTTTCCCCTTTCATTCTCTCATTACTCTCATTCTTCATCTATCTTACTGTTTCTTTTGCTTTCTAAGTTTTTTTTTTATTACTCAGTTTTATTTTTATTTTTTTGATAAATTGTGGTCAGGATTTGCCTCAGATTATTATTAGACCTTCTCGCCAATTTGCGAAATGCAATCAAATCGTATCTTGCTTGACTGGTCTGTAGTGTCGACTCACATCTGGATGGGGTGTAGCATCCTAACATGCTTTACCATGCATGCTATGCCATGCGCCTCTTGCCTCCTTTGTCTCCAGCTGTTTCTTACACTCTGAAAAGGCGTGTGTATATCATATCAGTTTATTTAGTAAGTTTCCACTAAAACTAATTCCATTTAAAACCAATTCTGATTGCACCTAGGGTAGACTCTTTTCACAGACAACCCCCTAAAACTACCGATTACACAACAGTGGCCTTATGATGTTGTGTGGTAATGCTAAGCTTTGTGAATAAACTAAACATCTGAACATGGGAGTTGCACAACAGTGTGATTGTTTACCAGAAAGCAAACAGAGGGAAGATTTGTGCATTTGTTGCCAGAGATGGAAAACCCCATCTTGGTCTTACACAAGAGGCTGAGGATTCTGCGGAAAGAGTTTAATAGAAAATTGAATTTAATAGAAGAGCAATAAAAAAAAAATTTTTCCTTTAATTAATCAAATGTTAATTGCTCTTTGTTTGATGAGCCGGCCTATTTCTGTCATATTTATAACTGTGTTCACTTCACTAAATGCTTGAGTTTATTCTATGTATTGTCCTTGTATTTAATGCCAGTTTACTGTAACATGAAATGTGTGTGGTTAAAGTCTAATGTTGAAATGTTGGTATAAACCTGACAAAGAGTTCTGGGATTTAAGAGGTTAAAGACATGCATCGAGGAAAAGGATCTTAGGACTAATCTTATGATATGCATCATAAGATGAACCATCAGGGTTGAAGGTTCGATTCCCGCCTTGGGCCTGTGTACATGGAGTTTGCATGTTCTTCCTGTGCTTGGTGGGTTTCCTCCCACAGTCCAAAGACATGCAGATATGTCTAATTGGCATAGTTTGTGAATTGCCCATAGTGTGTGAATGAGCGCGTGTGTTTGTGGCGTACTTATGGATTGGTACCCTGCCTTGTGCCCTAAGTCTCCTGGGATTGGCTGCAGGCCGTCCATGACCCTGTACACAGGATAAAATGGTATAGATGATGAGTGAGGGAGTGAATTATGTTATAGGAAGATTTACTAGTCATATGGATTTACAGTACATTGAGTCATTTGTGCAGTGATACCAAATTAAGCACAAAGCCCCACTCTTTCCACTTGTGAGCCAGCACTATTAACCAATCGTCCATAATGAGGACTGAAGCACTGATGATTGAACCACTGTCAAGCATTGTTATGGTTTAGGTTTTGTTTAGGTGACAATTTACCATTTGACTCCCTAAAATCTAATTATTCACTCACTATTAACTATGTGGCCAAAACTGTGTGGATACCTAATCAGGAAATCCACATGTGGTTGTTGGAACATCCTGTTCCAAAGGCATACCATTAATACTGAGTTGCCTGACCTTTTGCTGCTAATTCAGTCTTCACTCTTCTGGAAAGGCTTTTGAATATTGGGCATTAGTGAGAGCAGACACCGTTCTTGGTTAGGAGGCCTGGTGTGCACTCTGTGTTTCAACTTATTCCAAAGTTATTTGTTGGAGCTGAGGCCAGGTCTCTGTGCAGACTACTTGAGTGTCTTGAAACCATTTTGTCAACAATGCCTTTATGTACCTTTATGGTTTTTGCACAGATGCATGCTGTGCTGGAACAAGGTCCATTTAGTTCCAATGAACCCATAATGCTGGAGGATATGATGATATTGCACACAGTAGCATTCGTCCAACATTTCCTCCAAGGGCCAACTTTAAATAGTTGGCCCTGACATCATAAAGTCAAAACTTAAGAAAACATATATGTGCATTTTTTTCAACCTTTCTACCACGGTTAAGGCTAGAGTATTGTATATCTTTGTTTTTGTGAGGGCACTCAACCCACAACAAGGCCCTTAACCCTCAACTGCTCATATACTGTATGTAATAAAATAAAATGTACATTGAGGGGTTGGGTCCTTGAGCATGGAGAGTCAAGTCTATACTGAGCCTAAGTTGTGAGCCTCCTTGTGTCTGTGTCATTCTGTGATTACACCGCCAAACCGCTAGCTGGCGGTGGGGTTTCTGTGTCTCAAAGATCAAATATAACATTTGCAAACTTCTCCTATAAACCTATCCTCAATTTAGTTCATGTTCATGCTCGAACAGTGCTGTATCATAGCTGAGCCTGAGCTCTGACCCCAGCTTCCTAACCAGCTGGGATATACAGAGAACGACTCTAATGCGTAATGTAATGTAATATGACAAACAATGGCTTTTTCTTCTTCTTCTTCTACTTCTTCTCTGTAACCCTACGTCCTGATGTCATCCAAAGTGTGTGTATGTTTGCATGTGTGAGTGTGCTTTTGTGCTGTGTAAATGCACATTCAAATTCATGATACTTTGCATGGCGTTCCTGTAAATGTGTCCTTTAGTAGGCAAGTTCAACAGACATGTGAACAGATTTAGGTCAGGCAAATTCACTGCCTTTGTGGTTAAAGGAAAAAAATATATTTTATTATTTATTTATTTATTTAAAAATAGATTTTTTTGTGGAAATTTATTAGAAAATGTCATTACAAGGAAAGGATATTTTTTTATTATTATTCTGCGTTTAATACATCTAATAGTCAGTATAGTCATAGTAACCGGGAGATGTAGGTATAATAGTATGTATTATTTGAACTCATGGTATTTTGAACTCATGGTCGAAAAGGTCCCAGGTTCAAATCCTAACACCACCTAGTTCCTGTTGTTGGGCCCATATGACTCTTAAATATATAATGAGATAAAATATAAGTCACTCTGTACATGGGTGTCTACAAAAGCAAAGCCTATTATTAGTAGTGTATCAGGTTATATGCATTATTATTATTATTATTATTATTATTATTATTATTATTTTAGAATGAGCAAAATATTAGTATCACCGTATATGGATCTATCTGATTCTACCTATTCTTCTTCTTAAAGGTTTTTTTTTAAAATATACAAATTACTGTGGTAATGTGGTTGAATTTCATTTGATTTCATATTAAAATAATGATTTAAAAAGTTATAAGAACAGTTATAAACCCACCTACAGCCCTAACATTACAGTTTATACACCATAAGTGATGTCACATGATGTAACAAGCTTAATAATACAATCTTGCATTGTGCTTTATTATAGGAATTATTTCAGTGGGGGTGTTATTTATTTATTTATTTATTTATTTATTTTTGCCTGGAGTCCATGGTTCCTGCTGATGAATATCAATGAAGTTGTAAGCATGCTGCATTTAGCGGCATAAGTGACAGTTGAGCGAAATACTGGTGTGGTGCTTTTTTGTAATGTGTGTATACTATACAGTACCAAGTGGCAACTAAAGGCATGAAAGCATCAAATCAAAAGGCCATTAAAGAGAAACAGGCGATTTGATTTTTGTCACACAGCCATTCTTACAGATACTTACAACAATTCATCTTTTTCCTGGAAGGTTCCCTGTTGTTGGAAAAAGAACATATCAATGAAATAGCATTGTGATGATGCAAAGCAACATCATACTGTAACTAGGCCATGAATGGGGAAGGCAGAAATAGTTTAAAAAGTGAATAGAATTACAAAAGAAAGAAGAGCGCCACCTCCCTAATTTGCTCTAGGAGGCGCTTCTTGTACTTGTTGTTATGCAGTTGATAGATTTCTAAGGGTTTAATTAATGGATTTGTCATCAGCTCAGCTCTCACTCCCCTTCTGTCACTGCACACACACACCCTGCTGAGCACAGAGACTGCAGGGGTCTCAAGGGACTGTATTCTCACCTCTCGCTTTGCTCCCAAATCCTCCACGTATGGGCAGCGAGTAAAGAGGGAGAGTGGAGGAAAAAGGAGGAAAATGGAAAGACAGGGGTACTACTTGGGTCCCCGGAGATGGCACAGCACAGGCAAATCCACAAGAAGCTTCAGAAAATCTCTAATAATCACTGTAACTCCATGCAGATGGTGCTGTATAAATTAGATCATCCCTGTAAAGTTTCACAACCTAAATCACAAGCCGTTTTTGAATACTGATGAATACATTTATCAAAGGCTCAGAAAATAAGGCTTTTTGTTCCATATTTAGATTGAACATTGTCTTCCAGAGTAGAATCCATATGAAGGCTGCCGAAGGAAAACAGGTCATATGAAATATTTATAAGTGGCCTATTCATGACCTTAATATCCATAAAGAAAACATACAGCAGTAACATGTTCAATATGCTAGACGTTTTACCTCATTTGGTTCCACCTGCATAAATAGCAAATACATATTAGAAATAGGAATTGATAAATAGTAAGTGAGAAAAAATATATGATTATAATAATATATAAATAATAATATCATAGTAACTCTAAAATGCATTTTACAATAAATATGCCAATATCCTTTTTTTATCCTACATTTAGCCAATAGTTTTATTTGGGATTTGACTTTATAACCGAGACGTCCAAGTCTTTCAAATGTAAATGAATCTTAAAAATATCGTATTTTCGGAAAAGCTTTTTAAACTACCCACTTCCACACCACTCCCCTTACCCCACACACATGCTGGTTTGGTGATGTGCATTGTACCTCTGTTATCACACACTCAGCGGGACTAGCTCTCTCTCTCTCTCTCTGTCTCTCACACGCACACACATGCATACACACATTTAATCCTCTCTGACCCAATGCTGTTGCTAAGGGCCCATAACAACCAGGTCTGCCACTATTGGCCAGGGTGGAGTCTGGGATGAGAGAGCTCACAGGAAGTGAGATGCAGTTTGGATAATGAGCCTGTGTTTTGTTCTTGCTTTTTGAAAGCAGGCAGTTGGGGGAAGGGAAAGAGAATGAAAGAGAAAGTCAAGAGGATGAGAATTTTGAAAGAATAAAAATGTATTGAAAGCAGGCAGTCTTTTGTTTCATTTAGTGATGAAGTCTCGTCTTTTTGTCTGAAAAGGGGAAAAGGATGCATGAACCATTGCACAAAAAAATTCATATTAACCCTTTGCGTGGATTTTAACAAAGCTGGCGGCAAATGCACAAAGGATTTAGGTTTATAAAACAACACATGCACAAATCTGGGATGAATATCCATCACCGTAAAACCAAGTCCTTTGGCTTTTTCTTTGTTTCTACACAAAGATAGTCTACTCATTTTTGGAACAATCAAATGACTCTAGTTTGAATTTAATAATGTCTGATTTTCACTTTTAGAACGCAAAAAAACAAAAGCTATATAACAAAGAAACTGTGAGATCGAGGTGTTAATTGGTGAAGTGGTCTTTCAAGTTTATTTAAATAGAATCAATGCACAGAAACACAGAGGAGCAGGAGACAAAATTATGCCCTTTTCAGGAGGAAAATCCATAAAATAATTGTGACTTGATTTGCCTTTGGGTGAACATACATGGGTAATGTTAAACGTATTACATTACCTCTTATTGCTTCATATTGAGTTTGAAAGTCAGATTGTTTAAGGTTGAATCGTGGAAACACGCTTTGGTTACTTTGCTATTTGAGGTCACCAGTTAGTAAACCTCAGCCATATGTGCATGTGCACACCCTATAGTTTGCATAGAGGTAGGCAAATTTCCTTTTTTACATCCCAATTCTTGTTTGAAAACCGATGTGATGTGAGGATGAGAGTCATGGACTCGACTTAAAGATAAAAAAAGTGACAGCAATAGCACTGGTAACAAAAAAACTATCATATTAAAAAATATTATTCATTTATTAAAGGCAATAGTGTCTTTGAAATAAACCGGAAGTTAATTTACAATTCCAGCGGGAAAAAAAATATTAGAAAGAAAAAATTGTGAAGGTGTTGGAAGAATAGGGGACATGGCTTTAAAATCATGAAAAAAAATCAATCACCCAGTGATGTCTAGTTTAAGGCACCAAACAAGTAGTAGAAGTGTAAGGTATATGTACAGTAAATACCGTATAGTAATCAGACTGTGAAGTGTAGTGCAAATCAACTAATTAGCATTAGCGTTTAGCAGAAACCTTTATCCTGAGTGACTCAAATACATGCTTTTAAGTCTCCATCAATAAATATATCCTTTTATTGGTTCTCTAGGTTACTGACCAGAAGTACTATCAGTCAAACACTGTTGGGAAGATTGCCAGTGGCTCAGTTGTACCGACATCTAGAGGAAGTTCATTCCACAACCTTCAGTAGGTGCCAGAACAGAAAAGATTTCTAGATGTATGTTTTTTCTTGATCCCTGTGACATGGTGGGACCAGTGGACCAGTGCTGAAGGATTAAAGAGAAGTTTGCTTTGAGGTAAGTGGGTGAGCAAGCATCAAAGCTTTGAATTTTGATGCGGGCAGTTACAGGTCACCAGTAGAGGGAGCAGACTGGCGGTGTGGTGAGAACTTAGGATGGTTGAAATCAAGTTGTCCAGCTGCATTCTGGATCAGCTGCAAAGGTTGAATGGCACACAGAGGCAGACCTGCCAAGCGAGAGGTCCAGTAGTCAAGTCCCGAAAGACCAAGGGCCAAAACAAGCACCTGACTGACCTGTGTACAAAGAAATATACAAATCCACCTGGTGTTATGAAGAAGAAATTGACAACAGTGTGTAAGGTTAGCAATGCGAGAGGTACTGGACAGTTAATTCCTAAAGGTTACCCCAAGGTTGCAGGCAGTGATGTGATCTGTGACTTGTCCAGGGAGATCATAAGACCCTGATAAGATAAATGAAACACCTGGCATGAGCAACAGTTTGTTTTTGCTAAGATTCATTTGATGAGCTCCCATCCAAGATGAGATGTCTGCCACTCACAAGATCTGTCTGAGGGAGGAAAAGAAAGAATGAGTAGAATTTTGCCTGCATAACAATTGTTTGAAAAACCATGTGAGGACATACCCTCACCAAGAGATTAAGTATAGACGTAGAACAGAAGAGGACTAAGTACTGAGCCTTGTTGGACACTAGTGGAGTGTCTGCCTGGAGCAGATGTGGATCCCTTCATGTTAACTCATATGACCAGTTTTCAATAGGAAGTAAATCAATCCCATGCTGTGCCACAGATTCCAAGGCTTGCAATGATGGACAAAAGAATCTTGTTGTTCACCATGTCCAACACTGCTGAGAGATCCAGCAGGATGAGAACGGTTGTTCTAGTGACATTTCAAGTGACATTTGATTGTATAGAGTGAATTTTGGAAAGAACATAGAGAAGTGATTCCGGCTGGTAGTTGCTGATGTCTGCCTTCTTAAACGAAGTATGAACATATAACCAGGTGAAATGGAAAGGTTAAAGATAGTTGTCATGAGAGGAGGAGACCTAGTGAGATGGCCAGGAGCATTGTGGAAGGGATTGTAATGAGGTGGTGGAATTTGAGGATGAGATAATGTTCTGGATCTTCTCTGTTGTCAGGTTGAAAAAGATGGCAAATGTTGTCAGTAGCCAGGGAGAATAGAGCGGGAGGAGCCAGTGAGTTGACTAGAAAGGAGACGATATTGTGGAGATTGCAAGGACCATGTGCAGAAGCTCTTTGAGCAGTTCTTATTTCTCTTTGATTGCTTCACTCTACATCTGAAATCCAAAAAGCTGGACAAGAACTCTTCTATGGTATAGCAGACAGGCGGCATTAGAAGTCCATGAATGAGGAAAGAGATGAGATGAGAGAAAATATTTCTAATGGTAGAAAAGAAAATGGGTTTGAGGAGAATTATTATTATCTAATATGCATCCATGTTTAATGTATGTATCTGGAATATTGTGATAAAATATTTTCAATCTAATATAGTGATCAACTTATGTCTGTGTAACAGGGAACATTCTCACTAGACGATGTGTTTGTAATTTTGGACTGTAAAAATTGTTGTAAAATTGTTTATGTGCTGTGACATGGAACTGAGTTCCCAATCTGGCTGAGTTTTCGCAGTTGCCAGAAATGCAGAATAAATCAGGCTTAATTTCTCTTTAATAAGGTCCACACTTTTGTGAACTGAACTTTATTGTCGCCATTTCCAGGGAAATTTCACAACAATAGTAAGTGTAATTATTTAAGCATGGATAAAATTTGTACGTAACACTGAGCATTATTACAGGCTACTGAGTGGCGCAGCGGTAAAGTGCATCACAAGTTTAATTCCTTGGTAATGCTATAGCCGTCCATTACCAAGTGCCAAGAGAGAACAGATTGGCCACACTTTGTCGGGGTGGGGAGGGAGGCATGGCACACATGCACGCCCACATCAATCATAGCGACACTAGCCAATCAGGGGCATCTGTGCGCTCATGCAAGCGGAAAGAATCGGATAGTGCTTTCCTTTGAGTAGGAGCGACAGTTCAAAAAGACATGGTCAGCGGCTTCACGTGCGGCGGATGAAGCATGTGTTAGCCTATGCCATCTCTAGTTTTTAGCTGTCGCTAATGTGGGAGTGCCATAACCCAACAGGAAAGAAGTGGACATGACTAAATTAGAGGGGGGAAAAACATATTTATTTATTTGTTTGTTTGTTTGTTTGTTTAGCTATATGTGTGACAGCTTGTAAAAAAATTGATATTGACAATTTCTGCTATACTGCTACTGTATGTAAAGTTGTGAAAACAGCTAAGCGCTACAACACTTTCTTTACCTACTGTATGTTACTCTTTTGTATCTGAATCACAAGTAAATTTGGACTGACTATGCACAATTCAAATGTAAAAAATATTTAACATTGCAGTACATTCATACTGTATTCTTTATATTTATAATCTCATCTATTTATAGAAAAACAATATTACTGACAAATTGGAAAATTAGTTGTCACTTTGATGATCAGTTTCATTCACATTAGTCTGATGTACACTAAAAGTCAAAACATCTCATTATTGTCTCTTCCCTCAACTTATTTGTGTTGCTGAAATGATCTCTAATGAACTTCTGCTGAAAAAAAAATTCTTGTTTTAAATGTTTTTCTAAAGTTGTTTTAACATTTTAAAACCCTCTCACTCTCACTCAGTCATCTGTACAGTGTGTGTAAGCACACATTTTTTGTTTTATTGACCGTGTGAAGGTGTAGGATCGTCACACATGTTTTGCATTGTGGTATTCTGGTTAAAATCTGCATTTACTAGGCTTATGTTGGTTTTGTGATGAATTAGGGGGGAGGTGGATACAGTTAATGCATAGTTGTATTTATTTGTGTGCATGTTTTGTTTGTGTATAATCAATCTAGAAATCTAAAATGGAATCTAAAAGCAATCTAGAAATAATCTATGTTAAACCCTTTTCTCATCTTTTTGGTAAGATATCATTTTTAAGTAGCAGTTTTCCAAAATGTTGATGTAGATGACCTGAGTTTTCCATTTAAAAATCTACAAGTTTAAAAGAAATGAACACATGTTTTTTGCTCTTGACCCAATATTACGCTTTAAAAATACTCTAATTATCATCATACTGCATTAGGCAATGTAATGTAATGATATTTCCCTTCTGTTTCATCAAAAAAAAAAAAAAATTAAGAAAAAGTAGGTGAGTTTTTTGTCACAAGATAACAATTTTTTTTTTCTTTTCTAAGGCTTTGTATAGAATGTTAGTGGCTATATAATGAGAGCGGAAGAGGTGTGTGCATGTTCCAGTTCTGTTGCCACTTACTTTCTAATTTGTCCATTGGGCAGAAGAAGAGCTTTGCATGGGTCAGGGACATGCTAGATTGATTTCTCTTTGATTGAACATGCCACTTGCCGAGGCTTGTCCTTGGGGGTAAAGGGAGATGCCTCGTTCCCTTTTCCACACTCTTCCTCCATCCATCCCCCTTTTACACATTTTTTTCTCCCTCCATCCCCCTTTATGACAAAAACCTCTCTCATCTCCCGCTCCTCTGCACACCCCTTTTGCTCCTCCTGTTAAAACTAGGTCACTTTGCATCATCTAGGGACCACTCCTGTCAAGCAAGAGATCTGCCCTTTGGTGCATTCCTAAATTTTTTTTCCTGAGATCTGTTTATCATTTTAATACATTCAACCTTTGGCGTCCAGAGAAGCTTAATGCAAATCATTATGTAGGAACAGACTTTCCTCTTTAGTTAACTATTTTAATTCTAATGCAATAAAATTATGCCTGTAATCTTCATTAAATGTACCTATATTAGCTTAATTGGCTAATAACTGAGATCAACTGCATTAATAACTTGATTGGAATGAAGCATATTAACTAAAAAGCTTTTATTGTCTTCATTAACAGTGTCACTCGCACAGCTCTGACTATAGTAACACGATTAAAGTCTGACTGATGAAGTTACTGAGTTATGGTCCAAGCTCTTGACTCTGTTCCTCTAACGGAGTGGACAGCTATTGCTGTGACCTCCTGACCTGCCCAGACCCATAATTTACTGAGTCAGAGGTCAGGGCAGGAAACTAGCCCTGGAGTGTGGCAGATGAGAGACGAGACGTGAGTTTGTGACACTATAGAGAGCTAGAGAACAGAACTGGACAGATGGGGACGAAGACAAGATCACTGCGTGACCTTTGTACCAAGCCTCAAGCCCAAGGCAGTGCATGAATACTGAAAGGACATGGATGCATGTGTATCCATGTGTCTTTTACACATCCGTATGGTATTAAACTGTCCACAAAGACAGCATATATAGAACCATGTTCTGAACTTTGTCCTTTGAACTACATACATGGTTAAAAGTTTCACTATTCACTTTTATTTTTTCTCTAGAATTTCTCAAGATTTTCAACTTTCAACTGGCTTATTGGTTAGCACTGTGGCCTCGCACCTCCATGTCCTGGGTTCAATGCTTATTCTTCCTGTGCTTGGTGGGCTTCCGGTGAATGGTGACCGGAAGTCCTACCATGGTCGTACAAATGGGAATAAATACACTGGTCACCATTGACCTCCATGGTCCGTCGTTGTTGGACTACAGAGGTTCCTAAATGGATGGATGGAATATAATGCAAACTCTATCTACATAATACTAGTGCTGATGTTTCTGGTACCAGTGGTGGCTCTCTCCACGGAGACTTAAGACTTATAGTTTACATTGTAGTAATGACGTTCCACAAAGGGGGGTGGGGGAAGGGCCTACAGCATCCCTTTCATTGCCTTGTAACTATACACTAACTATTAAAATGCTTCCCTCAACCCCTATGATTGCTGGATAAATGCTCCAATACTATGTGAAGTGTCTTTTTTTAGAATGTCAATCTGTCCCTAAGTTCTTCCTTTTTAAGAGAAACCATATTTAACTAGACAATATACGAATGTCACATGCAGAATGACTGCTTAGTTATGGAGCCTTGCTTGTTCTTCAAAAGAATACACTGATTGTTTTTCCAGCTAATCAGTTAGCATGGACAGTCTTGCTGACAGAGTGAAAAGAACGGAAAGTGTTTCTGCACGAGAACCCTTCTTACAGGGAAAGATTAGGAGCAGTTGTTGAGGGAGACAGTAACTACAGTACAGTAATATGGCAGTATAAGATCAGTACAAAACAAACTTTATCCTTCAGCATGTGTATAAATGAATAATATCTCATCAAAATCTTAATTTAAATAAACAATTACAATTCCTGGCGGTACGGTGGGGTAGTGGTTAGCAATGTTCGCGTCCTACTTCAGGTCTGCAGGCATAGAGTTTGCATATTCTCCATGTACTCCGGTTTCTTCCGAAAGTCCAAAGACATGCAGATTAGTCTAATTGGTGTTCCCAAATTGCCTGTAGTGTGTGGATGTGTGTGTCTGGTGATGGATAGGTTCCCTGTCCAGGGTGTACCTGCCTCGTGCCCTATGTCTCCTGGGATGGGCTCCAGGCCCCCCGTGACCCTGTATACGGAATAAAGCGGTATGGACGATGAGTGAGTGATTGATTAACTAAATGACAGGTGGAAGAAATAATGCTGAGAAATTATAATTACGTGAAAGTGTTTTATGATAAGTCAAAGCTTGACTTGAAATGAAATGTAATTTAAATCTATTGACAATTATTTTTGCTTTTTTGTTCTCTGTATGTTTGCTGATCATATGTTATGTCTGTTTTACAGGTCTGAGAGTCTCTGCTTTCATCATCCATCAGTCTATGAGCCAATTTTTTCCCCTTGATTTTGTGTAAGTATAAGTGTATACATTTTCTGTACTAACTTTGAAATTTCATGCATGATGTGTTTTCTTTAGTATGTATAAATACGTACAGTAGTTGCATGACATGGGTGTAAGGATCAGTCTTTCACATGATACAGTTTTGTTTTTTGAGACAATGATTTAATGTACAGACCATTTTGTTACCATATGATACGATTCGATTAACTAGCACCTGACAGGTCAACTGGCGGCATAGTGGCTTAGTGGTTAGCCCTGTCACCTTGCACCTCCAGGGTCCGGGTTCGATTCACACCTTGGGGTTCTCCTCATGCTTGGTAGGTTTCTTCTGTGTTCTCCGTTTTCCTCCCACAGTCCAAAGACATGCAGATAAGGCTAATTCTTGTTTCCAAATTGTTTGAATGTGTGTGAATGTTGACTGTACGTCCTACCACTCTTGTAAAAAAGTGAGAATAAATACAATGGTCACCGCTGGTCTCCATAGTCCCTAGTTAGACGCATGGAAGGATAGGTCAGCTATGTAGTAAATTATATGTTCTTCAGAATCAATAATAATCCATAATATAATATATTGATTATTGTTGTTTTATTAAATCAATGCATCTATTTCAATGTTATGATTGTGCAGACCCCAGCTGCACTTAGATCAGTGACCATGTAGCTGGTTCTTTTTATGAAACCCTGTTAGAATTTTAGGACCAAGCATAGCATGTGTGGCTATACAGTACATGTATGTAATGGTGTAAGGTAAGACATTTGTTGCCAGTAATAGCAAAAAAAAGTGGCTTTTCAACCTGATGCTCTTCCAAAATCCTCTAAAATGATACTAAAATGATAAGCTTTTCTTCATCTAAAAACCTCCTAATTCTCCATCGAACTGAAGTAGGGGATGCAGCATGGCTGGGGACCATGAATGAGAAAGGAAGAGGTTAGGACAGCAGTATCTGGAACATGGAGGCCTAAATTTTTATAATTGCCCGTAATTGCCTATGATGGGCGTTAGAGTATTTATAGCTTGGAATTATCATATCTGTCTGTTTGGCGAGGGCTGTCAAAGTGGTGTTATCTCACTGCATACTCTACCACTCTATACCCTATAGGGAATAATATTATCGTAAATACGATTAGATTTTTAAAATAGTATAGTATACCACAGTATGCAGCAATTTCCTCTAGTCAAATCCATTTGTAATTGTAGTAAATACATTTAGGCATTCGGCAGATGCTTTTATCCAGAGATACTTATGTTTTATCTCATTAGACATCTGAGCAGTTGAGGGCCTTGCTCAAGGGCCCAACTTGGTGGTCGTGGGATTTGAACCTGGGATCTCCCGAACCGTAGTCCAATGCCTTAACCACTGAGATACCCCTGACCCCCTGACCCAAATACCACTACAGTATAACAGTGTAAATTACAGCGTACTGTAGTAATTACTATAGTATATTCTCCTATGGGCTACAATGAGTGGGAGAGAAAGAGTGAGATCTAACTGTAGTTTTATCTTACAGACAGGCTAGGGGAATTATTGTTTGTCCTGAGACATTTTATTATTATTTTTATTTTTTTCTTCTTGGTCTGTGCATCTTTTCTCTTCCTCAGACAGAGCCTTCCTGCAGAACTCCCCCTTGACTATAAACTATATCTCATCCCTTTCCAGCATTTTAATCATCCAGGTTTAGAAATTGTAAATGGCTCGAATTTGTTTCCTTTGAGGAAACTACCAGCGTTTTTTAGATTCATGTAGCATTTCAATCCATCAAAATCTCAGACCACAATGTATATTACAGTATGTAACTAGCACAAGAGACAGACATCAAGCCATAAATGAAAGTGAACCGGGTTCAGGCATTATTATTTTGTTAATGTAGATTGCAAGCACT
Organism: Clarias batrachus; assembly: GCA_003987875.1. NCBI lineage: Eukaryota > Metazoa > Chordata > Actinopteri > Siluriformes > Clariidae > Clarias > Clarias batrachus. Next base: position 330,217 of record QMIH01000295.1, read on the forward strand.
CAAGCTTAATATTTCTTCTTACAAATCAGTTTTCCCCCAGAACCCCTTTTAAAAATCCAATTCATTATTGTAATCTGAAAAGTAAAACATCTCACAAATGGAATCCTTAAGAAAGCAAACAGGATTTTGCTTCCGACAAGATTTTACTATCAAATGGAGACATTTAAATATGCAGCATCTTCACAACTGCCTACACTGAATGGCTGCTTCCGCCTTCACTTGCCGCAACTTACAGCATTAGAAATTTATATGTGATTATTTGCAAGATGATTGAAACATACAGCAAGGCAAAACAAATTTGGCGACACCCTTATTTATGCGGTGACAGCCTGCGACTTTGGCACGTTCTTATTCCACATGTTGTCACAGATTGCTTTTAATTTGCATGAAGAAGTTAAAAGTGGCCTTCCACTGTTCCATTATATATTTCTGTTGCAGCTCTTTGTTTTTCTCAGTGTGTTGTCTTGATGGAAAAAAAATAGGAGGGAACCAGGCTGTAATTAGTGGAAAATGTGTGTTGCCCTCATTAAGTCCCGCAATTTGTTGCAATACGTTGTTGTCCATGTTTACACATAATGCATGCTCCCATTTGTGGGGATTAAAGAATTATATTTTGGATGTAGTGTAAATAGAAATATGGTGTGGTGGGATGGGGGGTGTTACAGTTAGTGTAAAACATGTACTGTACAGTTCTGTAGTGGTCATGGTAGGGAAAATGATTAAACTGGCAACCAACATTATTATTATGGGATGTAAAAGTAAGCTACCCTGTTTATTCTGTGCCGATACAAAATGAACAGAAAAATTGCTGGGCTTTCTCTGACCTCTTTTGCATCGGTTTGCATTGAGTTTGCTTTCTAGACATCACATTTGCGCTCTCTCTCTCCCTCTCTCTCTCCCCCTTGGCCTGTCTGTCTCTCCAGCTGGTTTCTAATTTAATGAAACTAGGGCTTTTGTCTCTGCCTCTGATTGTACATCTATCTCCTGCATCTTAGTGTGTCTGGCTACATCATTCAATATTATGCACACAGGCAGGCACGCAGCTTAAAATCTCAACACCTGCAGCATTACATCGATCTTCAGCCTTCCAGATAGACTGACAGATAAAAGCAGGAGATAAGGGGAAGACTGTTTTTTTTCTTTCTTTTTTTCCCTGGGGCGAATTAGGTGTGGTGGGGATGTCATACAGTGAACATGTTATTATGCATGTACAGTATACGGATAATGCAAAGTGCTACATATTTAGTGGACGCCTTAGTTTCAGGTGATCAGCTTTCAAATACATAGGAGGAAGATGGTACACATAATAAGTTGGAAGGCATGGGGCTTTTGTAATGGTGGCTCTCTAACTGACCGTCTCCTGCTGAGAGAAATAGAGAGCAAGTGACAGATGTACTGATGCAGAGACTTAAAACTGCTGATGCAGAGAAATACTCTCTCTCTCTCTCTCTCTCTCTCTTTCTCTCTCTGTATCACTGATGTTCAGTATTTCATATCAATTCTGTTGCATTTCTAGGGCCAGCGCTTCTGTTAATGGACTAGAATAGACTCTGTGTAGCAGAGATTCTCCTCAACACTCCTCGTTACTCTATTCTCTATAAGGTAATACAAAATGCTGTATTACTATTACTATTGCTCCCTTGTCAGAGTTACTCTTTTTTCTTAGTACTATTATACTTATTATTAAAGTAACCATTTATTTTTACTTAGAGCTTTCCATTAATAGTAATAATTTAAAAAAGCATGATGGAAATAATCAATAAAAATAACAGCGGAGATGCGTGTTATCACCACAGAACAGATTATTTCCCTATAATTATCTGTTTCTAAATGTTTTACATTGTGCTTTTAAACCATTTATTTTAGCATTTAATACTGGTACAGTAATATGCACCTATTGTACATTATCACAGCAATATAAATGTAATGCCCTACAAATCCCTGTGAGTGAGTCGTTACTATAAAAACGACAATAAAGTATCAGAAAGAGCAGAATAATATAATCCTCTGATTTGAGTAGGTTGGTACTATTGTCAAAACTGCGTTTGTGGAAACACTTCCTGATAAGGTTCTAGAATACAATAGTTCTGTGGCATTTAGCAAACCTATAGGTATTATGTGACTATACTCAAAGTATAGTATATTATTATGTGGTAACAGTAAAATATATTTTGTAGGTGGTTTTAATTCTATTTTTCATTAAATATGAAGAAAAAAGTTGATTGAGCAGGGGTGTTTTGGAGGCAGAAGGGGAGCCTGCTCAATATTAAGCTGGTGGTGATAAGGTTGTGTCTGGTGCATCATGTTTCGATTGCGTTTCAGTTTAGTATTTCTCAAAAAAAATTCTATGTCACATGTCATGTTACTTAAGTATATATTTAAATAATATATAATTAAGGATCATATACAGCATCATATAATGCTTTATTATATTTCTAAAATAGGTCTTAGTAGGAACCTTTGGTAGATATGTACTTATGAAATGCTTTTGTTTTCAATTTTAGATCAAAGGTGTGCGACTGAGTCAGTAGCGGTGTGAAGGTTGGAGCCAGCCAGTCGCAGGAGAGAAATGTGGCCGCAGGGGCAGTGGGCTCCTCTGGCTGTGTTGTCAATCATCTTGCTGCTGTCGAAGGAGGCGACTCTCATCGATGTGCCTGCAGACCGTGAGTCATAATCACACAATCATAACACAGACACATACTCATCACCGCTTATGGAGAAAATAATTATTGGCATAATTGGTATGGTAAAAATCTGATGGCAGTCTGTGATCACTAATGGATGACAGTGATTGCAGGAAGCAGTCTGATATGGAGGCGTTAATGCTATGATAATGTTGCGGTTCATGTGTCAAGGGTTTCTTTCTGCAATGCAGGCATTGGTGGAATAAATCTGCCCCTCCCATCTCTCTCTCTCTCTCTCTCTCTCTCTCTCTCTCTCTCTCTCTCTCTTTCTTGCCCACTCCCTACCTTCTCTCACTTGAATAGCCCATGAATGTATTTCTGTAAATGTATAAATCCTTATCTTTGGTTCTTTATGCTTTCAATTAGTTTCTGTCACCACCAATAGCACCTGTAATGTTTTCTTTTTAGTGATATTGTACCCATGCCTGATTTCTCTCTTTAACACTCTTTTCTTTTCACTATACTATTCTCTGTTAAAGAAATAAGATGAAAAATGTATTGAGAGATAATGTTAAGATCCACCCCCACCGTCTCTACCATTTCAGACAATGAGAGGAGATTGAGGCTGCACTCAGCAGAGACTGAGCTGACCGAATTGTCCTAGTGTATACAGTCTGCAGTCTTTTTATTTCTGCTTTACAATTTGCATGATTTATATAACAAAGCATTTATACCTAGTTTATTGGCTGCTTGGCTCATTCTTCTAGCCAATTAATCAAGGCTTACTTTTTCTAGAGCACAATTTGATACTGTACAGTACTGTATTCCTCACCTCCTGTTTTCCTATATTTGTCACATTAAATGGTTTCGATCCTCATCCACTGTGGACTGTCTAGTCTACTGAACTCAACAATTAGCTAATTTTGGTTAACTGGTTGAGTAGCTAAAGGGTTGAATGATTCCCTTCAATTATTTCTTTCTTAGAGATATGAAACATTTAAATAAACCTCAATCCCATTTTTTTGTTATTGTTTGTTTTGGTTTGTTTTGAGATACACTGATCACCCATAACATTAAAACACAAAACATTCTGTCCAATATTGGATGGGTTCCCCTTGTGCCCCTGGGGCCGCTCTGGCCCTTCGAGGCATGACCTGACAAGACCTCTATGGGTTTGCTGTGGTCATCTGGTTACCTAGGTTGGTAGTAACAGGTCCTTTTGGTGCTGTCGGGGGCAGGGTGGGGCCTCCGTGGCTCAGGTTGCTTGGCGAACTCCATGGACACTTGATCTGGATTGCGATTTTTTACGTACTTTAGAAGCTGGAACTTCAACATTTAGCTCTTTGTCTGCCAAGCACCATATAGAGAAGGCTGTGATGCACTGGGTGGTCTGTTACCTTTCTATCATAGCCAGCATTCTTTCTTTTTTTTCAGCATAAAAACTTGACGTTGTTTGTGGGATTGGACCAGACTGGCTAGCGTTTGGTCCCCACAAGAATAAATGAGCCTTCCGTGCCCATGATCCTGTCACCAGTTTACTGCTATATAATTGATAACCATTGTTATTCAATAAAATATTGTCGTGGCTGGTTGGTGCATGAGTGAAAATATAAACTATGCTTTAGAGTGTTTTTGTCCTGGTGATGGATTGCAGATTTGCTCTTTCTCTGTGGGTAGCCATTCAGTTTTTCCCAACCCCCTCCTCCTTCCTCTGAGACACCTATTGATGAGGCTTCATCGCCTTCCAGCTGACTCTCTCTCTCTCTCTCTCTCTCTCTCTCTCTCTCTCTCTATCTCACACACACAAACATCCCCTTATGATGGTGGTTTGACCCTTAAGTCTCTATCGGCTTTTATGGATGTAAGATGATAAATTGCATAGAGTTGCACCTGTCGCCACATTACTATCAAGCGACAATGAAGATATAAATGCCTCATGGTAAAAATGTCTTACCCCTTAAATGAAGGTCATCTTTTATAATAACGGTGGCACAATAGAAAAGCAGATCGGACAACACACAGTCATACATCATAATAATTAAAGTAATTATCTATGTGCTAGACCACCTCGTAGGGCTGTCATTTAAAGCAAAAGAAAAAGCCAAGTCATAAAAATGCTAATTTGCTGTAAAAATGAAGAAATGCCTTTATTAGGTATTGTCCATAACAGTGATGCATTGATATTTAATGTCATTTACAGTTCTCATAGTCACTGAGCAACTACAGAAATGGTTTTAATATTTTGTTGTTTGTTTGTTTGTTTTGTTTTTATTCCAATGTCTTTGCTCTCCACACATTGGAACACCATTAACAGGTATGTCCTTTTAAGCGGGTCAAATGTAACATTGTGTATAATAATAATAACAATAATAATAATAACAATAATAATAATAATAATAATAATAGGAATCTGGACTTCTAAAATATACATTGATTATAAATGTAGTTGTCTAGCAGTCTAATCTAACCAATTGTGTCTGTTGTAGCTCTATTTTACCTTTAAAATTTCACTAATCAGTCGTTCTTGGCTTCATGTGCTTTTTCTCTCTTCCCCTCCCTCACCATTTTATGGAACTAACAGCAAGGATCCAGCAGGACTGTAAGTGCCTTATTAACATAGACTTACTTGTTTCATTAAAATGTTAACCGCAATTAACATTTAATTTTAATTTATCTGGTGTAGGACTGGAAACACTCTGCCGCACTATTGTTGGACACTGTCTCGGTTTTCCTTGAGTAATAGATTAATACGGTGACGTGGTGGCTTAGTGATTAGCACTGTCATTTTGCATCTCTAGGGTGCGGGTTCGATTTTGGCCTCAGGGTCTGTATGCATGGATTTTTCATGTTCTCTCCATTCTTGGTGGGTTTCCTTCAGGTATTCCGGGTTTCCTCCCACAGTCCAAAGACATGCAGATTAGGCTAATTTCCAAATTTCCCATAGTGTATGGGAGAATGTTAGCCGGAGATTCTACCACAGTTGTAAAATTGGAATAAATACACTGGTAATGGTAATGGTATGGTAATAATGGTTAGCATTTCGAATCTCGCCCCTGGTCTATGAACGTCCATGTTCTCCTTGTGCTTAGGGATTTTTTTCCGGTTACTCTGGTTTTCTCCCATAGTCCAAAGACATGTGATCTAGGTTAGTTGGCATTTTCAAATTGCCCATAATGGTTGACTGGGTATGTAAATGTATATGTGCTTGTGGCCTGCAATACGTTGGTGTACTTTCATTGTTCCTTAAGTTTCCTGGGATACGCAAAAACGCCCCCACAACCCTATACAGAATAAGCAGTATAGATGGTGGATGGATGGAAGTGAATTTCTTCCACACAGCAAGTGATCTTCTCTAGCGTAGGATACAAAACCATGTTTTGTCTAAGTTTATACATAATAAAATGAGCACAGCTTCAAACAGGCCAACGAGAGCAGGAGGTTAATGATTCTTTACCCTCCATCATTAACATGCTCATGACATGTGTTAAAGCTAAACTGTAATGTTGCAATCTGTATTTTGTAAATACCCTCCTAGAACTGCCAAGAACCTTAATTTCTTTAGGCAGAACAGGGTCTTAGTGACTAACACTGTGGCCTCGCACCTCCAGCATTGTGGGTTTGAATCACACCTCTCAATCCTCTGTGCGTGGAGTTCAGGTGGTGGTGGGTGGCCTCCAGGTACTCCAGTTTATCCCACAGTCCAAAGACCTGCAGTGTAGGCTGATTTCAAAATGTGTGCAGGTAGGGTTTGGTTCCCTGCCCTGTTCCCTGGGATACGATCTAGTCCCAAGCCCTGTGTCCCTATATAGGATATTATTTTTGATATTGTTTTTATCCCAGAAATGGGCTGTACAGCAAGCACAGCTGTTCTTTTCCCTGAAGGCAAGTTTTAACAGCAAAGGTCAGTTTGGGGACACAAGAAGGTTTCACAGTATTATAACTGCATTTGAAATTTGTCTCACCATAAGCAGAAGATTCTAAAATTACAAGCTTATTTAGGTTGAAACTATATGACAAATATATAAGGAAACAGACATACAAAATGTATGTACCTGTATATGATGATAATATGTATAATGTGTATAAAAAAATGTATGTTGTAAAAATCTGAGCTCTCTGACCATAAGAGACTTATTAGGAGACCATAGTACTGGAGGTCATCTACATACTGTATTGTATATTCTCTGATGTATTTCTCTTCTCTCTTACTCCAGTAAAACAGCCCCCCACTATAATAAAGCAGTCAGCAAAGGACTATATTGTGGATCCCAGAGATAACATCGTCATTGATTGTGAGGCCAAGGGCAATCCTGTACCAACGTAAGCATGCATTCTCTTGTTTCCTACTGTGTCTTTCTCACTTTCTTGCATTCCCCTTCTCTCTCTACTCTTTCGACCTAGTCTTCTGTCCTGGAAACTGTTTAACGATGTTACTGTGCCTTTCCCGAACCTCAAAAGTAGGCCTCCTCTTTTACTTGGCCTTATTCTTTTGTTGGTATTCTGTTGTCCAGTTGTCCCTCTGGATCTGGCCTTTGTTGCTTTTTATCCCTGATAACCCAGTTTCCCGCTCTTTTTTTCCATTTCTTTTTCTCTAATTAAAGTTGATAGCTATTGACGCACAAAGTTAAGCATGTGGTCTTGCATTTTGCACTCCAAGCTGACAGGGAAAATACCAGTTGACTAGTCTGTGTTTGGCACTCGTTCCATCCAAGTTCTTCCACTAGGTTATGTGAATATTCTGTTGAGCTTTACATAATTTTCCACTAGCCTAGGCACTCGCTACTGTGCTAGAATAATGCATTGAGTGGATCATTCCTTTGTTGTTGAACGCTTCTGGTCTCTAATCATCACCTTTTACACTTTAAACACACGGAGCATTTTAATAAGAGTTACTTTCTTTGTATAGTCTGTATAATCATCTTGAAACTAAATGTACTAAAACTGCGTGCCATTGTTTTGCCCAGGTTTTGGTGGAGACGAAATGGGAAGTTTTTCAATGTAGAGAAGGATCCCCGTGTGTCCATGAGGAAACGCTCAGGCACAGTAGAGATCAGCTTTAGGAATGGAGGAAAGCCTGAAGACTATGAAGGAGAATACCAGTGCTTTGCTATGAATGACTTTGGCACTGCCATATCCAACAAAATACTGCTCAGAGTTTCCAGTAAGTAAACATTCAATCAGTGTTCAAATTTTGTACATGACTATTTCTGACACTACAATAAGTACAGTGTAGATCATACCAGTATTCAGAGTCTGAAGAGCAATCTTACCTGGTGGGTTTCCTCCTGGTACTCTGGTTTCCTCTAACAGTCCAAAGACATGCAGAGTAGGCTAACTGGCGTTCTCAGATTGCCCGATGTGCATGTGTGTGTGGGTTTCCCCTCCGATGAATAGACTCCCTGTCCAGGGTGTACCCTGCCATGAGGACAAAGCCTCCTGAGATAGGCCTCTCGTGACCCTTTACAGGATGAGTGCTATAGAAGACGAATGAAAAGAGAGTGAGAGCAATGCTGTCTTTAGCTCATGTGGAATGGTGTCTTCTGAGTCTGGTAAAATGAATTGACAGGGGTCAGTGTGTTATGAGCAACTCGAGAATTACTCACTTGTCAGATGGACCAGTCCACTTATACTGTATGTACCCTAGGGAGCTCAAGGCGGGTGAGGAGCACTGATGCTGATAATGTTGCACCAGACTCGTCTTATCTCTCTGCCCTGCCCTGCTGCCACCATGTTGCTGTCTATACTATAACATTAGAGGTGCTGAAAGGGTTTTGTCCCTTCACGACCCTGCCAGCATGCAAGCTAGAATAGTTAAATTGTCATCAGGAGTACACAGTATATTTGCAGAATGTACTCCTCGATTTCATTTCATAAGCTGCAGGTCTTTAGTATCAGAAAGATACAATTTCAGGCATTAATCAGATGATAACTGGTATAAGTATTAATGAACTTTGTAGAACATTTTATATACAAATCACTGCCAGTACAGAACACATGACTGTGGCACTGCAGTAACTTGCAATATGGTCTGTGCTGAAATGACCGACTCTAACATTTTCCTTTGTTTCTCAGAGGCACCGCTGTGGCCTAAAGAGGTTTTGGAGCCAATGTCAATAAGTGAGGGATCATCTCTGGTTCTGCGCTGTAACCCACCTCCTGGCCTCCCCCCACCTAAAACATTTTGGATGGACAGTAGTAAGTCAGCGCTTTCCTTCACACACTTTTAGCCTGTCCTGATTGTATGAGCCACCTGTCCTTATCTTGCTTTGAGCTTGTCTTTCTTGTGATTTGTGTCTGTGTGGTGTCTGTCTGTGTGTCTGTCACAGTTCCATTTGCCTGTGTTAGGGTTGAGGTAGTAAATTTTTGTGTAAGAAAGCACTTGTCTGTGTAAATTACTTTGCATGGCTTGACTAGAGGACAGAAACAAGTCCTCTGATACTGTATATACAAGCAGATCTGCCATCGGGGCGCAAGTGCACATGAGCTCATGTCCCCATAGGGTGGTTATCAAAGTACACTTTGTAATATGTGATTGTTAGCAAGGTCACACTGTTAAATGCACAAAGACTTTTTTTTATTTTACTGTAGTTTAAATAATGGCAATGTGACAATGTGACAAGTTAAATTCAAACCCTTTCAATTTTATTTGTACAGCAGTAATAATGGGCATTGGTGGCATGGTGGCTTAGCACTTTCGCCTTGCACCTCCAGGGTCCGTGTTCAATTTCCTGCTTAGAGTCTGTGCAATTTGAATTTGCATGTTCTCCCTGTGCTTGGTGGGTTTCTTCTGAGTACTTCTGGGTTTCCTCCCACAGTCCAAAGGCATGCAGCTTAACCTAATTGCATTCCAAATTGCCTATAACGGATAAAAATGTGAATGAATGTTGACCGGAGGTCCTAACACGGTGGTAAAAATAGGAATAAATACCGTAGTCACCATTGGCTCGCACGGTCCTTAGTTGTACCACAGAGGTTCCTAGATGGATGGGTGGAAATATGGACATCGTCACAAAATAGCTTTAGAATGGATGTATATTGAAACCAAAGTAAGGGTATAAAAGGTATCAATTTAGTGGCAATAAAGGAAGAAACATTGAGAAGAACCAGACTTAAAAGGTGAGGGTCAAAAGGGACAAGTCAATTATTTGTCCTCAAACAGAAAGACGTTTGACGAAAGACTTAACGTCATCGTGAAGATCATACAACTGAATGTTATGAGAAACTGTATGTTGTGAGAAAATGTCATGTCCTCATATTAGGACATTCGTGTCTCAAGAGTTTAAAAGTTAAATCTCATTATCTAGCCAAGAAACAGAACGCTTGGACTTGAGTGTCAGAATGTAATTCACATTAGCTTCAAGCACACAGGATTTGTAAAGGCTATGGATAATGATATTTTTGCTTATTTTTCCAAGGAATGATGCCCATAGTGCAGGACGCTCGAGTATCCATGGGTCTGAACGGAGATCTTTACTTCGCTAACGTGCTTGCGAAGGATGCCACCACTGACTACAGCTGCAATGCCCGATTTCTCTTCACACACACCATCCAACAGAAGAATCCTTTCATCCTCAAAGTTCAGTCAAGTGAGTAAGGGCTGGCACAGGGTCAGCTGACTACGGAGCACGTGTACACATTCGCATAGTGTCGGGTTTGAAGTCTCTGCATCAGGTGGAGGTAGAATGTGGCCATCTATTGATGGTCCACCTTTACTACAGTCCATTGTTTCATGTGGCATATTGGTTGAGTCGTCTTATTTAAACTTTTTCCCCCCTTCACATTTCTTTCACATATCTAGTGGATGAAGAAACATCTGTGAATGGTTCTGAGATAATTGCTCATTTTGAAAGATCCATCACGATTTTCAGGCGGAATATATTTCTTGGCTTCAACGCATAATTGCACCATTTGAAATATGATGAGGCTCTTTATTGCAAGGCTCAGTTGTAACATGACATGGGATTTTTACTAAGAGCTATTGAAAGTTATTCAGAATTGATTCTATTGATCCGATCAGCTCTTAGCAGGAGAAGTAAGACAGAAGGGGCCCAGCCTCCTCTCCCTGACAGCTGACTGACCTCTTTGTTTACCGGTTCAATGCAGAAAGCTATTCACTGATGGGTCACTGCTCTCCTACATGGAGAGCATGGAGAGCATGCCCCCCCCCCCCTTAGATTTATTTCGAAAAAGATATGCGGGTTAAATGGTTTATGATTTGTTTTCAGATCATTATTTATAACTTTTTCTTTTTCTTAGTGTGCATACTAAACTGGATCTTATGGCCAAAATCTGAAACTAATAAATGAAAATATAAAACAGGGCTTATCAATCTATTTTCATATGCAAGGTTTGATCATTTCCTCAAATTCTGATAGTCGCCAGTTATTTGGGAAACAGAATAAGGACAAATGAACGGTTTATAAAGCAAATTCCAAGCAAACTTTCTGGACGTTGATGATCTAATTCTGTCCACAGAGGAGCCTTTTAATGACACTGTATACTCTTCAAATGACACTGACGTGTATGGTGGTGAGTCACAAAGGGGTTATCTCCAGCTTCAGTATCACTTCCATCCCCCTAACCAGCTCTATAATGAGTTTCCTGTCTTCTAACCGGGCTAATATTTATGCCTCTAATAACTATTTGCCAACATAACATCATGTCACAGTTTAAGCCACTTTATCCAAAAATTTCCTGCTTATTAGCTGTTGTTTGGTTTGCTGACAAATGCATATAACATAAAGATACTAAACATATCTTTTATTTTGTGAATTCCAATAATTATTATAGCTCCATAATTATAACAAAACTAATCGAAAGAAGTATTGTTTAATGCTAGTTAGCTATCTAATTTATCTAATGTAAGTTGGTTGCTAAATAACATTAGCTAATGATGAGCTAGCATGCTAGTGTGTTCAGGAAGATGACATTACTAGAATGTTTATTTTAAATAATATGTTTACAAGGGGGTATTAAAAGCTTTTGAGATTAACTCTGCCATATACAGTATCTTCACTCAGACGCCTTAAAACCTGGCAGTAGAATTCAGTACTGGCAGTCTGGCCCCTGGGGATGAATTCTCAATGCACAATGCCACGAGCGTCGGAAAAACGATGAGCATGCGCTTGGTCGAGCTGCAGACCTCATCTTTTTCCGATCGTTGGGCTCTGATTGGCTCTTCCACATTGAAGACTGTAGCGTCGTCTCAGGGTCGTACCCATATCAGTATACCAGTATCACTATAAACTTCATCATTTCAAATCTATCTGTGGTACATTCGCCCAGTTTCATGCAGAATTTCACCTTCGCTCTTTTCATCTAACTTTGCTTTTCATGATGAAATAGCAGACGTGTAACACACATGGTTCGAATAGCACCAGTTGCACAGCTCTCGATGTACACAAGATGATGTGTTTTGGCACACTGACTTATAACGGTGTGTGTTTCTTTGCGTGTAAGCATTGTGTTTCCATCTGTTGGCGTGTTACAAAACTTGTCTCAAAACTTTTTGATAGTGCCTCGTAAAAGAGAGGGGCCGACTTGAGTGCACAGAATAATATAAAAATATTGTTAATGAAGAGAATGAAGAGAAGAAATTATAATTTTTTTATTTAGGAATAGAAAGGTTTGAAACATAGGGATTATTCTTGCTCAACCAATTCTTTTTCTTCTGGCAACATACACCTTGACTGCAGTGAAATTCAGACAAATGGAATAGTTTACTAACAAGCTAATGATTTCACCATTGTTGATTGATTTCAGCTACAGCTTCAGCTGAGCTGTAGTTTCTGGCTAGCATGCATATGACAATTCTATAGGTTGTATGAATGCGCACAGAATTATATTTAAAAGCATTTGGAGAAGATAACATCACATGATACAGTGCTGATTTTTAGAAAAAATGTTCAGATATAAACCGAAATAAAGAAGGGCCCAAAAAATGTGTACACACTACAACATATAAATATGAACACATGATAACATCAACGATGCTGCGACTGCTGACATCTTTAGAGAAAACATAATAATACTACACATTGCTGCTGTATTTCAATTTGAGTTTTAGAAAATGGTCTAGGTAACTGTTGAGGTGTGTATCCGGCCAAAACGTGGTATTTGTGCATTTTTGGAAAAGTGAATGTTCAGATAGGGTCATATGACACCATTTTTCATTCGCTTAGTTCTTTTTTTTGTAAATATGCATACATACTGTATTTATGTTTTTATCAGATAAAAAGAAACACATTTTTTAAATACAATTTCATGCCTTTTTTATGTAGTGTCTGTATCTTTTTTTAATTCAAATATTTAAATGATTTTAACTGTCATTTAGATGAAACATGGACAATTTAGATTTCACATAAAATAACATAAACCAGAAAAAGTGTATTATTCCAAAATGCAAAATTGTTAAGATCTTGCGACATGAATGTGACATGGTTACGGACACTACCAATTTTTTTTTTTTTTTGGGGGGGGGGGAATCTTTAATTTTACCTGGAATGCTTTAATACAGATCATATGCTTCTAGAAGCTTACACCAATTTGAAGCAATAATGAAGAAATACTGTATGAATCATTTACATTTTTAGTTATTATTCTTTGAAGCGAGACGCTTTAATGCTGAAAAATGGCCATTTTTGGTGCAAGATTGGCTGTTTTTCATGTTGCATAATCTTCAGAAGTACTGTAGCTTGTGGAACACACATACAGTACAACATAAAAAAATCAAATCAGCACCAATACTGTGTTTTGTCCGATACATTTTTTTGGGCCCCTCTGTTTTTCAAGCCGCATATTAATAGGATGAATAATACATTAACAATATAACCAGTAATGTTTTTAATGGCTTCAAATATAAATACATTTAGAACCATAAGCAGTGCAGCGGGTTTTGTGGCATGCTAGCACATGCCTTGAGTGAGTTGTGAGAGCTTCCTCTGGAAATCCACATTTAATGGTAGGACATGTTTAAACTACTAATCATTACAATCATTCCAAACAGTTCCACTAAGGGATTGAAGAGGTTCTTTCATGAATCAGATCAAGTTCTGTGTTGACAGAAGAATGTTTCACGACATGTACAGTATGTCACTTTTATTGGCTACTGCCCCTGTGTCACTAACAGGCCTCGTCCGGTAGTTACAGAACATTGCTCTTTGAATCAGAGTGAGTGAGTGAGATACTGGGATTGATATAATATTAAAATGCAATAGGAAACACCGACAATAAGGCATAGAACCCTAATCCGATCTAATCCTAGTTTAATATTTTAATTAGTCTGTTGGTCTTGTCTGTGAGTATTCTGTACAATAAATACATTTTCTAATGTCCTATAGCACGAAACATTCAAGAAACAACACCTACCTTTCTCTCTCCCTCTGGAATGTCCAGTTCCAAGCTGGTGCTCCGTGGAGAGGAGCTTCTCCTGGAGTGTATAGCTGCTGGAGTGTGAGTGTTCCTGTAGCTGAAATACACTAGGTTGCTGTTATTATGTTTGCCTTCTGACACCTGTGCTTTCCTGCCCACACACAGACCAACTCCTAGAATCAAATGGTTTAAGAAAGGAGGAGAGTTACCAGAGGGGAAGGTCAAATTTGAGAACTTTAATAAAACTCTGGTCATATCATCTGTGTCAGATGAGGATTATGGGGACTACACCTGCATGGCCAGTAATAAGATGGGCAGCATCCGCCACACTATCTCCGTCCAGGTTAAAGGTCAGACACAAGATCGGAAATTTTTTTATGTCTTTTTGATGTGCTTGACAAGTTATAATGATAGCCAGAAAAAAAGGTAAACTATAATCACATGCACATGTGATTCACATGTTTTATGTCTTACCTTCCGTAGCTGCTCCTTTTTGGCTACATAAGCCGTCTAACCTTGTTCTGGCTCCCAATGAGGCTGGACAGCTGCAGTGTTTAGTCCATGGAAACCCCAAACCCAGCCTTCAATGGCTTGTAAACGGAGAGCCCATAGAGAGTGAGTATGCACTTCAGACACTGTGGTGTCCAACACAAGAATTTATTTATTTATTTATTTACGAAACTACAGGTTCACCGGATAATCCAAGCAGGAAGGTGGTTGGTGATGCGATCATTTTCAACTCGGTGCAAATTGGCAGCAGTGCTGTGTACCAGTGCAACGCCTCAAACGAACATGGCTACCTGCTGGCCAATGCTTTTGTCAACATACTGGGTGAGAGATTTGTCCAAGTAGTTGAATTTAGTGTAACAGTAGTGGAAGGAAACGTTTTTTTGCTGGACAAAAAACCACTGTACTGTAACTGAGTCATTGCACCCTGGTTATTTACAGATATGGCGCCTAGGTTATTGGGATCCAAGAACCAGCTGATTAAGGTGATTGAGAACAAACGAGCCTTTCTGGATTGCCCTTTTTTTGGCTCACCTTCCCCATATGTGCGCTGGTAGGTTCTACAATGATTGTATACTTGTGTAAGGTTGAGATTCAGAATGCACCACGTTAAGTGCCTGTTGTTGATCTAGGTTTAAGAATGGCCAAGGTATAGTTCCGAATGGTGGGAAGTACACCTTGCATGATAATGGAACGCTGGAGATCAAGCGAGTTCAGCCTGAAGACCAAGGAACGTACACTTTTGTGGCAAGCAACATCCTGGGCAAAGCTGAAGATCAGGTCCGTTTGGAAGTCAAAGGTGAGGGGTCTAAAATAAAGCATTGCAAAATGGTCCAAGTAGTTTAATATTTTAATGTCTAGAGACAGTTTGCATTTCGTTCCAACATTCATGTCAAGTTCAATTCGACTTTCAACTATTCTTTCAACACAAAGACTGAAAAAAATGCTCATGTTGACTTAAATATATTAAATTACTAATTTATTTTTAAAAAATTACTTAAAAATAAAAATAATAGTGTACAATAAAAGACACACGAGTGGTTAAATCTTTCTAATAAATGTCATCAATCACATTATTAAACAAAAATCTATTTTTTTCTGCTTCTTTTCATATTTCTCATATTGTTAAAATGTATTTTTATGTGGTTTGTACATGTTTTATATTTATTTGTGTTTCTCCTACCAGAGCCAACACGGATCGTTCAAGCTCCAGAGCACCTCTCTGCCAACAAAGGAACTACGGCTCGTTTTAACTGCAAAATTAAACACGATTCTACACTCCCCATTACTGTCACCTGGCTCAAAAACGACAAGCCTCTGAATTTCGTTTGGCCGTACGTTATACACACTACACCTCTCATCACAATATATTGTATTGTGCCATGCATTAACACTACACTCAGTTCATATTGATTGATCTAATATTTATATTGCTTTGTTTTGAATCTAACTGAAATTGACGTGCTGCAATTAGGAGCAGGTATAAGAAGGATGACAACTCGATGTCCTTTGGCAACATCCAGTCTGAAGATGAGGGAACATACACTTGCACAGTTACTACAGAGTTAGACCAGGACTCCGCCTCCGCCCGCCTTACTGTTTTAGGTATATATACTGTATATATATATATATATATATACACACACACACACACACACACACACACACACACACACACACACACACACACATACATTTTATGGCCATGCATACTTTCTCTGTCAAACAGACACCAGAGCATGGCATACGCATATGCACATGTGACAAATTAAAGGAATCCAACAGCATAGTTATATAAATAGGTATAAAAGAGCATACTGTAAATAAAGGATTCCTTCTGAAACATATGCTTCAAACTAAACCTGAGCTACAGCCCAGCAGTATGAACGCTTCACTAGCATACTGTATCCGTTACACTAAAGCATGGGCATGTGATCTTTAGAGAAGACCAATAATCAACCAAAATAAGGGCATTTTACTTTGTGAACATGATTTACCAGAATTGAGTCATAATCCCTTAGTAAAGCTAGTTTTAATTTAGTTCTAGTTTATTTTCTTTCCCTTAATTTGCCATCAGTACATATGCATATGCACAAAAACACATTTATTGTTTCAATAAACTCTGCTTGCTGACAGTTTTAACACAACACCTGGAATTTTTATTGTCATTTATACTGTGTGTATGTGTGTGACCTGTAGATAACATTGTAATTCCATGGAATTCATATCTGTAATGCTTCTTTTATTCCTCCTTAGCTACAGTAATACTTGAAATGTCTCTCTAGTATCTCTCTGCAGTTTTTCTCATCTAAGTAGCAGAGTTAATGTGTATTATGTGTAGAAACGTTTAGTTTAGGTTAGTGTTGCTTCACTAACAGACCTACTAACCCGTAACGTTTTACCTTTGACCTCACAGAGGATGAATCCGTAGCTCCCTCAAAACCTAGTGCCTTAGCAGGTAACAATTATTCCCTTTTCTGCTTGAATGAGGATTTTTGTGATTGTTGATTTCGTTTTGCTCGTTTGATTTGACTGTAACTTGATGACTGTTTAGATAGGTGACTTAGTGGTTAGCACTGTCGCCTTGCATCTTCATGGTCTGGGTTTCATTCCCGTCCGGGATCAATTCTTGAGTTGGGCTCGGTGGGTTTCCTCCAACAGTTCAAAGACATGAGATTAGGATAATTGGCGTTCCCCAATTGTAGCGTGTGAATATGTGTGCGTGTTCTGTGTTGGATTGGCTGTCCAGGGTGCACCCTGCCTTTGTCCTGGGATAGGCTCTAGGCCCCCCGCGACCCTGTGTACAAGATAAAGTGGTTTAGACAATGACTGACTGAGTCAGATCCACTTTTCTTACTGAGATCTAAACTTATGCATACTACTGTAGTATTAGGATTTTTACGTTATCTTTAGAAAATTGGTGTCCAAATACTCAGGAGAGTCTGAAAGTGTTAAGAAATATTTTTAAACAATGGCAATCAATACTTCCTTGGCAGAGCTTGGTTTTCCTAAATACTGTAGCTTTAAATCATGATTGGTTTAATTGATACAAGCTATATAAATTTAAAAACCATGATGTTCACATGATGCCTGCCATGCTTGGAAAAAGGTCCTTCCTTCTTAGGAAATGTCCAATAGAGCCGCATTGTGTCACACGACCCGTCATTTGCTAATCTGTAAGTGAAAGTAAGTAAATTCTGATAATAACTAGAATAGGGCTGAAATCGCTCAATTTGTTTGCAGTAAACATGTCTGGCATTTGAATTTGGCGTATAATGCTGAAAGCTACTCAAGGAAGCCACTATTAGGTTGGAAAAACAAGTCTGCACTTTGAGGTTAAAAGGATTATGTAATTTCAGCAGCTCCAGGATCCTGTATTAAACATATAAAATAATAATAACTGGCTAATCCTGTTTAGATTTCCAATTAAACATTTATTTTAATGAGATAACCCACAAAGCATGCATAGGCAAAGAGATGTCATTGCAGAGTATAGTGTTTATTTATTCATTTGATCGTTATCAGATCAATAAAAATGATGGTACTGTAAGCTGCATGCGAATGACAAACGTTGTTATTTGTTGGAAAATGGATAGCTGTTCATTTCTAGTCCTGCGTTTTGGTAATAATAATTCAGATGCTGACTTTGGAAAAGATGACACAGGAGGCTACAATATGATGTCATGTCTCACATTTGTCCTGTGTTTCCTCCAGATCGTCCTGATCCCCCTCAGGATCTGGAGCTGTCTGATTTATCAGCACGCTCTGTCCGGCTCACCTGGATCCCCGGGAACGAGAACAACAGTCCTGTTACACGTAAGAGTCTGTCATTGTTCTTCACCCACATTTCATGTGAATATGTATATGATACTTAAATATCCCACATTTAAAGAATTTATTAAATGTAAGCTGTTGTAGAATTTAGTATGCCACATTCTTTGCAGAATTCCTTGTTCAGTATGAAGAGGACAGGTGGCGTCCAGGTGAATGGCAAAATCTGTCCAGTTACGCAGGGGATCAGAATTCGGTGAACCTGGATCTGTCTCCGTTTGTGAACTATCAGTTCAGAGTGATCGCCGTCAACAGTGTGGGTCAAAGCCGACCAAGCCGGCCATCAGCCCGCTACCAGACCAGTGGAGCACGTAAGTGTCTGAGGGCAAAGGGGAAAGTCTTTTTAAAAGGAAAAATATTACTGTTCTGCTTCAACGCTCTAACCAGTGGCTATACTGAATACTTCCTTATATTCCCAGGAGCTGTCGGTGAATCCCAGCTTATATTGCTCATTGTTGTTTATTTATTTTGTTTATTAAAATGAATCTGTTTTGGGGGTTTCATTGAAATAAGGATAATCTGTTTGAGAGTGATATAGTGAATATGGTTGAGATATTTGTCTAAAAAAATGCGAAAAGGGTTTATATTGGTAAGTCATTACTTATATGCTTATATTATTTATTTATTGTTTTTAGCTCCTTATGTTAATCCCCGTGGCCTTAAAGGGTGGGGTACAAAGAGTACCAACATGGAGATCACCTGGCAGGTAATGACTAATGCTAAGCTTCTATTTATTTCATGAAAAATATCAACGATGTTGACTTTGTAACATTAAAATAAAAAAATACACATGTATCTTATGTTCCTATATCTATATCCTTTCTCTTTCTATATCTTTCTATATACATTATTATTATTATCTATTATACATTTACATACTTTGACTCTGGCTTTTGTCCTAAATGTACCTGTACAAGTAAAACAGAATACAATTCAAGTGCCTGTCATACGAACGTCCCACCTTAAGAATTTTCACCTAACATTTTGCAGTAAATTTCCAACGGCATAAAAGTGACCGAGTCGAACCAATTGCTGGATAAGTTGCGTGTACTGTATATCTGGGTGCCGTTCAAACCTTGTTTGCGTCAGCGGAAAGCCAAGCGAAGCCAATTTGCAAATTATTTTTTGCGTTTTTTTTTTTGTTGTTTTGTTTTGTTTTTTTGTACGACTTAAGTGAAGACATACAGTAGCACCAGGGGCCCCAAGAATGGGACAATGTGTTTCGCAATAGGAAATTTCGCCATAAAAACTCTCCTCTGCACTGGATTAAATTTGTATGCCGAGGTACCATTGTATCTAGTTTTTTTAATGGCTAGGAAATTGCAATGACTTTTTCTTTAAACTAATATAGCCTTCTTTGATCACAGCCCTTACTTGATAACGAAAGGAATGGGCCTGAGCTCCGTTACGTGGTCTCATGGAGGAGGAAGGACTCAGGGGAGCAGTGGAAAAACATCACTACTACCAATGCAAAGCATGTGGTCACTAATACAGACACTTATGTCCCCTATGAGATCAAGATTCAGGCAGTCAATGACTTTGGTCCAGGTCCTGAGTCAAACATAGTGATTGGCTACTCGGGAGAGAACAGTAAGTACAGTACCTGCATTTTAATTATGTACAGTACGTGCCTGAAATACCACTTGCTTCACTTTTTGCACTTTTCCATCAGAGCCTTCTGAAGCACCAGAAAACCTCAGAGTGACAAAAGTAAACAGCAATAAAGTGAATATAAACTGGAACCCTGTTGAGGCCAGATCCATTAATGGAGAGTTTAAAGAGTACAGGGTGAGTTCTTACCGTCCTTACTGTCAATCTTGAAGTGAAACTGTATTTTTGCAGGTTTGAGAAAACTTTTTTTCTTTTTTTAAAGAAGTGTTACGAACTCATAGTGAATATGTTTAGAATTTTTGTTTTTTAATCACAAGGGTGTTAAAAACATAAATGGCAAAATATTTTGAGAGAGCTCA
>QMIH01000295.1:350539-366664 GCA_003987875.1 Clarias batrachus
TATTATATTACAGTATGCGTTCATGCACAGGTTCCAGTTTGACTTAAACGTCTTTCATATATGTATGTATGCATGTGTGTATATATGTATGTATCAAGAAAGAAAAAGTTTTATGCCCTCATGTAATGTGCCTCCAATTAAAGTATGTGAACTATAATTTGGAATGGCTCATGGTCACCTGTACCTGAACCTGAGCTGGATTAATATCCGTACATTTAATACAGTAGCATACAGTATGTGTTCATTTACATCAGTGGTAATTTAAACATGTAAAAGTGGTAATAATTTTATATATATATTTTTTTTTACAAAATTAGCTATACTACTGGAGGGAGGCCAGTCTGGTGAAAGACTTGAAGGTGAATAAGGACAAGAAAACAAAAGGCTTCTTTAGTGATGTGTCTCAGAGCAGTGGCGTCCTGATGGACCTCGTCCCTTACAGCAAGTACAAGATGTACATGGTGGTGGCCAACAACAAGTTTGAGGGACCGCACAGCAACACCGTGGAGTTTCAGACCAAGGAAGGCTGTAGGACATTTTTAATACTTACTCCCTATTTGTTTCTTTTTGATTTTATACATTTTTTTAAATGAATGCACTAAATAACCACTTTCGCTTATCATATGACAGTACTGACTATGATTATTTTGAATCCAATTTTTTTTTTCAAGTGAATAATGAAGTGTTTTCTCACTGCTGAATAGTGCCAGGGGCGCCCAAATATTTTAGGATTGTCCAGAGGAACAGCGGCGTTCACTTACAGTGGAATAAACCTCTAGAACCGAATGGGGTTCTGATCGGATACACACTCCAATACAAGACAGGTTAGCCCACTTCTGATCTGTAAAATCAGTGTCGTCCAGGAAAGGGTTATATTATTGACTGCTCCAGTATTTGCCATGTTTTACTATAAATTCAGATTTTCTAATTAAGCTAATTTAATCTAATACATACATCTTATTGTTGAAATAAAATAAATTCATAAAAATAATAATTTGTCATTAATTTAGAGATAATCTTCAAAACTCAGTGTTTAAGTGGAATTTTTTGTGTAATTCCACTTAATTTATTACTGCAGTGAGGGTGAATAGGCCTTATACCATTCGTTTTTTTTTTTGGCATCTCAGGAAAATGTCTAATGATACATTGGTCAGCACAGTTACCTGATTACTGTATTAAGGGCATAAAAAGTTATTTAAAAATTCAACCTGTGTCAGACATAACAATAACATTCAGATACAGTCACATGTACTCAATTATCACATTATTATTAAAATGCACAAAGTAAGGAACTCTACCCATTCTAAACTCGATTTTTGGTCCAAATTGTCGAATCACTTTTTGTCATTTCTAGTGAACGGGACGCAAGAGGGCAATCTCCAGGTCATGAACTTCTTCCCTAATCAGACAGAGCACACCGTGCAACCGCCTGACCGCTTCACCCGCTACAAGTTCTACCTGTCTGCTCGGACGCAGGTCGGTTCGGGTGAGGTCTATGCTGAGGAATCGCCTCATTTTTCCAATGAAGGTGAGCCTTCAATCATACAGCATATCCCATATTGGTGATATGCAAGAAAAGAACAGCATGCACATGAATCACATAACAAAAAGTTGTGTTCATATAGTTCGGCTAATACAAGTTATTACATATTATAATTATATTTGTACTACTTTACACTGAATTATTGTCAGAGGGAAAAGCACATCCATTTTTCTTCTATACTCTAACACTCATTTTCTACACATTTTAAGAAATAAATCCTACTATGAAACTGTATTAAATTTCAATGCTGGAGCAGAGACGTACTGTCACAGACTCACATTCATAAGACTGAGTGCATCAGTCTGTGTAAATAGGGAATTAGTTGAGAGTGGGAAAAGCATGTAAGAGCTCTCTCTCTCTCTCTCTCTCTCTCTCTCTCTCTCGTTCTCGTTTAAACTGAACAGAAGCTTGTTTTGTAATTCTAAACCAGTATGAAGAATGCCTTCACTGAACACTGACGTCATATGGGTCAACACAGGACAATCACCACTGTTGACCGCTGTTAGGGTCAGTGAATGGACGGTGGCTGAGAGCACAATCACCCCACATCTTTTTTTTTCTGTGGGTCTGTCTGTCATTTTCCTGTCTTCTGTTTTCCTGTGAAGCTTTTCTTTTTCTCTTCTTCTGTTCTTACTTCATCATACCGTTTGTCTCTTAACTCCTGTGTGGCCTCAGTATTTTCTGACCTGTCCCTTTCCTCCTCCCTTTGTTGTCTCTCTCTCTCTCTCTCTCTCTTTCTCTCGGTGTGAAAAGAAGACTTGACTCCAAGTACTGACCCTACAGGTGTAGGTAATGAGGAATGGCCTGCCGATTTGTCTTTCTGTTTGTCTCCCTGTTTTTTCCTTCTGGCACAGTGCAGTTGTAACTAGATCGATTGCTTGCTTTATTCACAGTACATCAACACCACTAAGGCTGTACAATCATAGCGTTCTTTGGGCTGTATTCAGAGCTGAGGAAGCTGAAGGTTCAAAATACATCAATAACCAATAAAGGAACGTTTTAGACATCTGCCACACAGAAGCTTAATGTTAATGTACCTTCATATTGCCAGGGCAGTGATTCCTTTTCTTTTTTCCTTTTATTCTTTAAGGTGTAAAAAATACAGATTGATAAAGCTCATCATGCTTTAAGTTGAAACATTATGTAGCATAAAAATGTATAATAATTCACTGAAATATTGATAAAATAATCACTTTAAATCATTTAAATACAAATAATGTACAAATGAGAAAGAGCGACAAGATCTAATTGTAGCTTAATATAAGAATATTAATTATTATTAGTATTATTATTAATAATAATAGTAATAATAAAGCCTAATAATAAAGGTGAAAAACCCTGACAAGGAAAGCATGGTATTTCACAGTAAAAACAGGCAGAGATATCATATAAGAGCATGCAGTGCACAGACTGGTACCAAGAGTGCTAGAAGGAGTGAAGCTGGTGTGATTTTTTTATCCTGTGTAACCTGTGTTACACAGGTTACAGGTCACAGGGGCCTGGAGCCTGTCCCAGGAGACTTAGGGCACGAGGCAGGATACACCCTGGACAGAGTGCCAATCCATCGCAGGGCACACACATACACACACACTCATTCGCACGCTATGGCCAATTTGGGAACGCCAATTAGCCTAACCTACATGTCTTTGGACTGTGGGAGGAAACCAACCAAGCATGGGGAGAACATGCAAACTCCATGCACACAGAGACAGGATTCGAGCCTGGCCCCTGGAGGTGCAAGGCGACAGTGCTAACCACTACACCACCGTGCCGCCATTTATATATATATATATATNATTTTGATATTGTTATACTTACTATGCAAGACACACCGTAGTCAAGCCTCTGAAAAATACAACAGTTGTAATGAGCGCCTCCATCCTGACCTTTGATAATTGATGGTATCAAAGCAATTCAGTTGGCACAATAATAGTATTAAAGTTTGGTACTCGGCCCTAATAATAAATATCCTTTTAATTAATGAATATGGTCAAAAGCTGCTTATCAGAACCTCTTAAAAAGATTCAGAACTCAGAGGTAGAAATATTGTAGTTGCTGCATATGGTCAGACAGTGGTGCTGTGTGCTTAACTTTAAAATAATTTCTAACAGTGAATAACCGTCATACTCCTTTTTTGAGGCAAAAAACAACTCCTGATCATTCTGGGATGTGGGTAGTTCCAGTATTAACTCGTTCTTTAGCTCAACTCTGAATACAGTCCATTACACTGAACTTACAGTACCAAAGACGTGGGTATGCTAATGATTTATACAGTGAGATGAGGTGTGCATGTTTGGGTGGCATGGAGGTCCACCCTAACATGCATCCTTGAATGAAGCGGTCTTGACTGCACTGGCTGCTGTGATGGCTATATCCCAGTTTAGGTGTCCACCTTTATGTTTCTGTCCATATCACTATGTGCTTTCAGGGATGGGACTTCATTCACTGCACTGCTGTTAACACTATGCTAGTTCAGATAAAGGGTGTTATATTTATCAGTGATGCTGTTTCTATTATGATGTCACCTATTGTGTATATATATATATATATATATATATATATATACAGTATATAGGTTCTAGGCATGTAATCAGTTAAATAAGAGTACTCCTTCCTTTCTTATCAGCTGACCCTTTATCCCTGAGAGCATCGTTATCATGGAGTCCCTTGCTGTCACATGTTTCATGTGGCCTATCCCAGCCCAGCATGCTTTTCTCATTTCACATTTGAAGCATGCAGGAAACTGATGCCTTCATGAATGAGTGGTGGTTTTACATCGTGACATGAATGTTTGCGAAACAGAGAGCTGTTGGGTATAACTGCTGAGCTCCAGCAAAGTTATACCTCGTAGGATTATTGAAGGTTTAATGCTGTTTTTGAAAGACTCAAATTTTATTCCTTCGATAAATCGCCTTGCATCGAAGCCTTTGAAGATTACCATTTTGATATTCGAGCATGCTTCCTACAACTTCCTTTGAGTGAGAAGTTTAGGAATCGTTCATTCACTGCTAAATCCATATTCCATCAATGCTTGCACTTTTGCCGCTATGTTTATATTTCATTTCGATCGTTTGAAGCTGTTGTACAGTAGTTAGCTTTATCTTTTGTTACTCGGAGTTATGTAACAGGTAAGAATATGCACTAAGCTGCTTGCTGAATGGCCATTGGTAATGCAGAGCCCACATACATTCTATTTTGTAGAAAGCATAGTAATTTAGTAAATTGCACTGTTGTTGAATTCAGAGATTCTCTGACAAGCATAACCTTGTGTTCCGCTGGCTGCTCTTAACCGTCATGCACACGTCATGTTTTTTGCCTGCTGCCCGACTCCAATTATATTTCAAAATTGTTGAGCTTTGCTTTATTGCTTAATCTCTGTGGCTGTGTTTGCATGGACTAATAAATGGAACAACGTGGTTCGGTGATGTTGCATTATTTTGAAGGATTTAAATAGATGAAGCTGTAAAGGATTAAGAGTAAGGCTGTCTATTCTCTCCTCAGTTCATGTGTTATTCACAATATATTTTTATTCATATGAAATTTTTATGTACACAGATGCGTAGCCCTTTTCTGACTGGTTGCAATATGGTGCACTTCATGGTGGTGGACATGTTTTCCATGATGGAGTTCCCACAACTACATTAAATATCAGAAATAGATTTTAGACTATATTACCACTTGATGGCAGTGTTGCAACTAAAATGGAGTTACTCCTGAGTCTGCCACACCCTGTATTTGATGTCTCTTTTATTTCGGAAGACCCTCAGACGAAGCTTTAGAAACTTTAGAAACGTTCGTCTTTACAATGACATTCAGTTACAGGCCTGTCTGGACCCCCTACTCTCATTTATATAAAGAAACATTATAATTGTATGTTAAAAGTGTATTTATCAAGGTTCTGTTTGGTATTCACATAATGCAAAATCAGGAAAAGATTTAAATGCACTAACAATATGTTAAAATGTATTGGTTTTATTTATTGTTGTATATATCATGTACAACATACTGACACATATATACAGAAAATACAGGTAGGTTGTTGTACATACAGTCGCTGGTTTCAAAGGATATGATTATGCATAGAGAATAAATTAACAAAAGAGAAAAAGAACAGTGGTGGCTCATTTCCATCACAATTTATCCACAGATCAGCCTTAACATCACAGTGCCCAATATTGTGTAGATTCCCACATGAGCAGCTCTCGGGGGTTGTGCTGTAGTGTCTGGAATCAGGACTTGGCAGCATATCTCTTGGGTTTTGTGGGTTGCTGGGTGTGGCCTCCATGAATTGGACCTGTTTGTCAGACGCATCCCATGGGGGATCGAATTGGGGTCTGGGGAGTTTGGAGACGTAGGCAGCAGTCTTAGGATCTTTCCTTGCCGGTCTCTGAGAGCACTGGAGCACCGCGTGTTCTGGTGTCTTTCTATTGTTGACTTTTTTTAGTAAGTTATGCTGAAGTGGCATTTCTGTAGGATCAGTTCAGACAGGATAACCTTTGCTCATGATACAGCCCTAAGTGCCCAGTCACCAGTCTGCTGATATACAGTATAATGATAATCGTTGTTAATGTATCAATGTTATGTGGTGTTAATGTTATGGCTGTCATTGTATGTGTATGGTCCTATAGTGTGTAGCATTGGTATTCATTTATCAAAAATAGCAGAGTGGTTGAAATCTGATTCATTTCAGTATTTTTTATATGGCATATGGTGTAATAATAATAATAATAATTTAATAATAATAAGCAGAAAGTTTGTCGTTTTTTAAGAAAAATTTTTATGAATGAGATCAGTCATTCTCCGCATCATTTAAAAGCGGATCAGGACACTGACACTCCCATGCTTCCAAATAAGTATGAAACATGGGCTCCAACCCAAACTAAGATCTGATTTTTCCCTTATTGTTTAACTGGCCTGTTTTAGTGAGCCTAAAGGCAGTTGTGTATACTTGGATTCCAATTCTTGGCTGATCGGAGTGGAACCCAGTGTGATCTTTTCTGTTGCCCTCTCTTCACCTTAACATTCACTGCAGGCTTGTGCGATATTGATTGATTTATTTATTTTTCTTCCCTGATCCAGATTTTCTATTTTACAAGTAGCCCAATGTATTGTTTCATTTCAGAAAGAAATTTCAGAAAGCAAGCATTTCCATCATTTCTGGATTAAGATAAATAGAGGGTAACAATTCAACAGTGTTAAATATTCATTTGCCTAATGATGGATTTTATTTCCATCATGAATGAGCTCAGGGAAGGGGGGATGGGGGTGGGGGGGTGGGTGATCTACCGGGAAATGTCTGTAAACACTCCAGATGTCACCTGGCTTCTTGTTTTATTGGGAAGGTAAAGACTGGTCTTATACCATTTGCTTGAATGATAACTTTTACTATATAGCATGTGCCAATGTTTTTGCAAAGCCCTTATGAAAAATGCATAAAGGGCAGGTCTGAAAATATAATCTGTAGTAAATGGTAATGGATATTACAGCAATGTCAGTGTAGAGATGATCAATTTGCTGGAACAAGTTTGGCCTTTCTACTCTGACATCACCCGTCAACATGGGGTTTCTGCTTGTAGAATTGTAGAATATAACTCTTGTCATTTGGTGCACAAAAACTAACAGTTGTGATCCCAGAATATCATCAGATTCTGAAATACCCAATCCAAATATGTCACCACAAACCATGGCACCAAAATCATTTGATGTGAACATTAAGTGAAGACGACCATGATCTGTATGACGTGATGTTACTGTATACATTGTGCTATACTGCAACATGATGAGAGGCATGGATGTTCGTCAAAAAAGCGCAAAATAGTGTATATTTTATATATTTTAAAATTATAACAATATTGCATTGTATCATATTGTTACTATGAAGCAAACATACCTGAGAGCTGGGGGTCTCCAGGGCTGGAACTGAAATCCACAATTCTAATCGTTGGTGTCAGTGTGCAATTCAAAATGCTTTCTTTTTTTTATCCTGATTCTTGTCATAAGTATATACCTGGAATTTCATTGTGATTTAGAAGCTTCCTGACAATTTCAGTTGTATGGCAGAAATTGGGAGAAGAATTTCGAATTTGGATTTCGAAATAGTTGTGGGAATTCTGTCCAGCATTATACGTAGCTGGTGGTCATTCTCTTGTAATCTCTGTCTGTGTATCCTTTATGCTGCTAACTCCGTTTTTGATATGCTTAACTGCTGCTCTGTTCCTCTCTCAGTGATCGAGTCTACAGACGTCCTCGTGCTTGCAACTCTTCCTCCCCTCTTTTCCCCACCTACATTCCCAAGTACAACCAATACAACCTCAGCAACTACCACCATTCCCCCAACAACTGATGCTGTCCCCACTACTCCTGCTCCAACTACTACAACTACAACAACTCCTACTACAACTACTACTACTACCACTACCACCACTACAACTCACCCCACCCTGCCTTTCATGCTGGGTATTTGCACAGACTTTAGTCAATTAAAAAATGTAAAAGAAAAAGCCAGTTAATTCGAATGCAGCTGTAGGTGACTGGGATGAGATAGACTTTTCCGATGATATATTCATGATACGGATGCCTAGTCAAGCTTAAGTGGCCATTTCTGACAAGCGGCTTGATTGAGGGATGACCTTCGCCCTTAAAGAAGACATTGCTCCCAAATTAGTATTGACATAAAATCATTTGTATTGACTGTGGCATCCAATTAGCCTGATATTTCTTTATGAGATTAAAAGAATGTGATGAAAAGGCTTAGCTTTAGAAGGGCCTTCATCATCGTAAAGCCGGAAAGCTTAAGAATTTTATATGAAAGTGGAGTAGCTAACATGCTGGTGTAGTAAGTATTAGCTTTTGTCACTTTCCTTCAGTGGTTGAAATCTGTGAAATATACTCCTCTCCCACCTGTTCTGCTTAGCCCCGCGTGTAAAGATCTGGAATCTGACCGTGGATGCTAACAGTGACTATGCTAACGTCAGCTGGAAGCACAACTTCCCGGTTGACAGCAGCGAGTTTGTGCTAGAGTTCACACTGGACAGTAAGACCCAGATTCTCCCACTGAGAGCTTATGAAGGGAACCTCGGCGCTTTCGATCGGGTTCGCTAGGACATAAATCAAGACCAAGATCGCGTGATTTCGCGCTTGCCGGGTTTATCGCTGAGATATGCGCACTGTAGTGCTGTAAAATCCAGTGCCTTTTGTTCTGCGATAGCAAATTTTGTACAGACTAATGGAACATTTATCACATCTAACAGCTATGAGTAGTGCTCCTCTTCATGCTGCGCGCCTTCTTGTACAATGACCTTTATATATATATTCTATTCATGCACTTTCGAAAGAACAAAGCAGCAGTGCTTTGTTTCATCTGCCATCAATGAGAGATAAAAAGATTCTGTCTTAGTCGTTTCACCGGGCCTTTGGTTTGTGTCCTTGCAAGTCCTTACAGTTCCCTTTATAAAGCTCCTATTCTTTCTGGTGGCTTGCAGGAACAGGGAGAGATTTGAGTAAATTCAGGACAAAGGGAGTTCGATTAGGAGGAAAGACGAGAATGAGAGAAAGAGACGAAGAACAATAAAAATAACTTCTTGTTTTGGGTGAGCGTGAGTCAAAAGACAGAATTTTCAGTATAACAAATGTCTGGAGATATCGCCACTTGAAACCTTTCTCTATCTCGCGCTCTCTCTCTCTCTCTCTCTCTCTCGGACAATAACCCCCCCCTCATTCTGTTTATGGGGCTAACACCTATTTTTCATTTCTGTACAATTTTATAGATTTAACGCACATTTTTTCATATAGCACTTTGGACTTAGCACATGATACAGTACAGTTAAAGCTCTAAAGTATTCAGGTGTGTACTGTATGAACAATCTAATGGTGGATAGCGTTCTCCCTTCGTCTCACTCTCTCTCTATCCTCTTTCTCTCTTGGTCGTTCCTTCTTCATGTGCCTATACATTTTTTCACAACAGTTTGAATCCGATCGTTCACCTCCACCCATGTGCCTTTTTACGCTGACTTTTCTTTGTATGGCTGCCTCACTGCTGCTTAGCTCGGCTCACGGTTTCTACCGAGTGAGCACGCTGCAAGAGCCTGGTTAGCATCTCCTGCACAACCTAGGCCTCTACTTCCTCTTTTTTTCTTTAAGGGGAGAGGGATAATGAAGGGGTTAATGATTCTCAGCTATACTCGGATTTATCTCAAAGGGGCTATCGGGATCACAGACTTGACCTTGAAACATGTACGATGAAGCAAACACACTCTGAGACGGTGTAAATGTATACCGAGTAGTGGTTTCATCTGAGGAGACCTTACAAAACATGAACATGAACCTGTGTTTTGTGGATAGATTAGATATCATGGCACTGTGTGATATCGAGCACGCACGCACACACACACACACACACACGCACACGCACACACACACACACACGCACACACACACACACACACACACACACCCACCATTGTAAAGTAACCTCTGCAGAAAAACAGGATGTATTATTAGTCAATTGACAGACCTGCCTTCTATCTCTCTCCCTCTCTTACTCACTCTGGTCCTGTGAAGTACCTCGCTGCAGCATGCTCCGTTTGTGTGCCATACTGTGAAGTGGTGTGTGAAGGTGGACAGGAGAATTGCTTTGTCTGGTGTTGCCGTGATTCTTTCTAGTTTGTACTCAAAAAAACAAACAAAAAAAACATATTGCTTTTTAATGCATTGTGTATTCTCTGTGCATTAATATGCTTATAGAGTGAAAAATAAAATCACATCGTGATGGTGTCTATAGGGGCCACAGGCATGCAGATTTTTTTTTTTGCCCCATTCAGCATGCCCATAAGTTTTTTTTTTTTCCTTTTTAAAAGCTAAAGCTACAAATGATGGGTCATATTTCATTACGTGTCTATGGAACACCAAAGATGAAATAAGCATACTGTATATCCTCAGTTTGGTTCACCTTGTAGCTTTAGCTAGCCATCACACTTACTGTACTGCAAGTCATATTCGATTGCTGCTGTGATTCTGTAAAGAAATAGCATACTGTAGCATGTGCTGTGGTACAATTCAGGGAGTTGTGGTACAATGACCGAATTCTTGGCGAGCAGTGTGTGACTGCTTCAGATTTAAAGCATGTTGCATGCTGTCACCAGCTTCTTAAAGTAATTCTCATGTTCTTAACTCCATTATGCAAGCTCGACTTTACTCTGAGGAGGCATAATGTGACGTAGTGCTCTTTCATTCTAGATAAGACAAGGTCTGTAGATATTTGAGACTGTTGCTCAATTGTCTTTGTCAACTTCTAATTGGCGATACTGACTCAGAATCAAAGGCCATTAATGTTATCGTATTTTGTGAGGAAAGGTAATGCATTTCCCTTTCTTTATATCAGTTTCTATAGAGACGTACATAATTTTCTTTCACCAGACAGTGTTGCAAATGGTATATTAGTCACGACCCTGTTTGTGTCAATGGGCTTCATTTATCAGACTGGATATAAACTAATTTATTCTTTAATTTACATATAAACAGGCTTACTAATGTTAATCTTGATTGATGGGCTTTAAATTATAATAACTGGCAGGAGAGTAGTTGCTAAGCTGAAAAATATTATTTATTTAGATTTTTTATATATATATATGTATATATATATATTTTTTTTTTTTTAACTAGTGCATTTTATGTTAATGACGAGATAAATTGTAATCCACAACAAATCCATTAATTACAATTAGCCCTTCTACAGTGCCTTGCAAAGTACAGTATTCATCTTTTCCACGTTACGCCCCCAAAAACGTAGTGTATTTTAACGTATGTTTTAACTTATGTTTTTTAAAATCTTGTCAAATTTTTTTACATCTGAAAAGTGTGGTGTACAGCTGTAGTCAGCCCCCTTTATAATGTAATCCGTTTTTTTTATATTGTAATTAAATTATAATATAATGTATATACTGTAATTTACGTACCCTCCCTTTTTTCAAAAACATGGTTGTAATGGGACAAAATCTGGATGGGTATAAATACGTTTGCAAGGCAAAGATGAAATCCTTTATAATTGGGGGTTACTAAACCCAGACATGCAAGACATAAATAGACACCCATCGTTTGTAAAGATAAAAATGTATGCATTAAACTTTTAAGCTAGGAAGGTTAACTATTAATATACTTTTAACACCTTGTTGAAATTCCATTAGTAGTTTTAAGAACAGCAACATGGCATAAAAAGAAGTGGGTTGTTCTCCGTTCATCTTAAAACAGTACAAAGATGTCTTTCAGAAGACCCAGGTCAACCAGGTCATGTCTCCATTGAGGGTTTTCCCTTTTTTTCTTAAGTTGGACTATAATTATGTTAATGGTAGGGGTGTTTCAAGATTCTTAGCTATTTGTCACTTGGACAGTTCACCCTCAGATTGGCCTTTTTAAAGTTTCTTTGACAATTTCACTTCTAGGCATGCTTATAGTTGGGTACTTTTCACCTGAAAAGAAATAAACAAATAATTACAAATCAAATATCACTATACACATTTTTTTTTTACTTTGAGGAATGCTTTCTTGTTGCTTATTTTAAAAAAAAAGGTTTGCTTATAACAAACTGTGTGTTAAACTTACAGTCTAATCTATTGATTTTGATCTCAGAATTTAGATTTGTCACCATGCACTGCTGTGCCACACTGTCTGATGGGAAAATATGTTATGTTTGAAAGTCCTCGAATGATTATCCTTCAATATTTATTGACATACAGTATGAGCACTTTCACCTTCTAGTCTCAATAGATCCACAGAACCTTCCAGTCATGTCTTTCTGACAGGTTTCTACTGTATGTGCTGGATTCATGGGCATTTGTCTTATGTCCTCCTAAGGTAATGGGTCTATGAAAACTGTGCTGTTCAAACATGAACCCCCCATTAAGCTGGCTGGGTTGATAGCTGGAGCTAAGTACCGGCTCCGTGTGTATTCCCATGAACAGCCCAGCGTCACCAGCGAGTATGTCACCTTCGAGACCAGTGGAGGTGAGGCTGGCTGTATAAAGGTTTCAATGCCGGGGTTAGTTGTTTCAATGTTTGATCATGTATTATTTGGAAATGAGGAATAGCTGGCTTCTGAAAATAGTTTAATTTTGTGCTCTTGGCAGTTGTACTTGCAACAGGCTGTAATTAATCTAAATATTAAAATTTATTGTTAATTCTCTTATCCTAGACATTGCATGTAAGGTAAGGTGTGAAAGTGTTAATGGAAAAATGACTAAAGCCTATACTGTAGGAAGTCCAATATTTTACACAAAAAAATTGCATTTTTAAACGCATTGAACTGTACTGTTACAGCCACTCAGAAAATAATGCTAGAGTGGTACCTCGGCATGCCATCGCCCCAACTAATGAATTTTCGCCTTAAGAGCTGAAGCTTTGCACGAAATTTGCCTCGGCATAAGCGAGCCTTACCGAGCAGCCAGTATCAAGAGAAATCATAAATTAAGGTTAAATAGAGTTTAATGTGTATTTATTTCACATTTGTCTTTTTCATTAACATTCACATGTCTTTTCTAAATGTTTTGATTGTTTTTATATGCAAAAAATATGATTATAGTGTTAGAAATTGCTACTATTGGTAATATTTTTGGGTGGCAGGAGCGGATGATTTCCCTATGGGAAAATGCGTTTCACAATTAAATTTGTATGCCGAGGTCCCACTGTGTGGTTTAACACAGACAAATGAGTTACTCAGCTAGGGCTGTTTGCTTCTTTGCTGAATGCGGTGGTTTGAGTACAGAACTGAAAACCAAAATGTGCGTAGTAACTGTTTACATTTTGCTAATTCTTGAACGGATGCGTGGTTGTAATAAGCCGAATGAAATCGTCAAAGCCACTTCCTATAATAACATGTGAAATATGATAACCATCCTCAGTCTTACACTTAGTCTTGTTTCAACTCTGTCTTGGACTGATTTATGATATTAACATATTGACATTGCCATTTTATACAGTATATGTGTGTGTATATAAATACCGTATGTATATTCAGGACACTGAAAAGCTAATGTGGCTCGTTTCACAGGTTGTACTAGCACTAAGAAGCATTCGCTCATGACGAAAGACTAAATTTAGGCAAACGGGATACGGGTATTTGTGTGTTTGTGTGGTGTAATACTCTTCCTCAGAACCCTGGAAAAAATGTGGTTTCTGGGAGTTTTTTAAAAAATGGTTTGATAATGCAGGGTTGGATAATGCAGGTCCCAAAGCGCTCTTCTTAATGTACTAATCTGTTTTTGATGGCAAGTTGTTGTTAGCGGCTAATGAAACAGAGCATTTCATTAAGGACTCAATTTGGGTTTTGTGGTTATAAATCACAGGGAAACTGTGGTAAGTAATTCGTTTAGCTTGAAATGATACTTCAATATCAGAAATGTCTTCTTCTTTTTTTCCTTGCACTATCTGTCATGTGCTCTCCAAATCCCTCCTCACGTTTCATGTTTGCGTGCATGTGTGTGTGTGTGTGTGTGTGTGGGATGTGCTTGCGTGTGTGTTGCCTGACAGCCTACGTTACAGACCAAGTCGACATCGCTACGCAGGGTTGGTTCATTGGTCTCATGTGTGCCATCGCACTTCTCATTCTCATCCTGCTCATTGTTTGCTTTATCAAAAGAAGTCGAGGAGGGAAATATCCAGGTAACGCACAGTTAGGAAATATATTCCACACTATATTATACCAAACATTGCAATGCAGTAGATAAGTGGTTACACTGAACTGAAATTCATTTGCTAATCCTGGCCGCATTCATTCCCACTGACCACAGTAAGAGATAAAAAAGACCTCCCTTTGGACCCGGTGGACCACAAAGACCAGGATGGATCATTTGATTACAAGTAAGTGTGTCCTGCTTTTATTATCGCTTCATATAATCTCAAGTTATATAAATATATATATATATATAATATATACAGTATGTATGTACTGTCCTGTGATTCTGTAGAAATTGTATTGTGCATGCATTTGTGTTTTTACCTGATAGTGAGTGCCTTTCTTTGCCTGTTTCAGGTTAGCTTGGAAAACGTAGAGACACGAGAGGGACATGCCGTTCTATATGTCCTAATCAAAACTAATCAATGACATTGCAAACGCATCTTAATTAAAGATTGACAACAATGTGTAACAGGATTAATTCAACAAACTTTAACTCAGTACTTTACACTAACCTCAATCCTGTTAGATCATGGTTATTAACAAAATCGAATATTAACATTTAAATTGAAAAAAAATTATAAACCTTTGCAAAAACCACAATCTCAATAGACAAGCTCAAGCTTCGCCAAGAGTCGTATACGGGTAATCACGACGAAGTGGCTCACCAGTTTATCAATGGTGTTATGATAGAAGAAGGAATGCTTAATGCATTGATGACGTCGGCTCTAAAAACCCTGGCCAGAGACTTTAAAGTTCCATTTGACATACCATATGGCATACTGTCTGACATCACAGATGGTGTGTGTGCTGTTTGGCAGCTAACAATACTTTGCAATGTGGTGCTAATCATACAGTATCTATGGCTTTATTCTAACCTCATATATAATCATGCACAGAATTGCTTCCTGGCCTAACCTAAAATTTGTTCCTTCACGCACTGTAATATTTGTACATAGGTGCATCATGCGGAAACTTTCCAACGGACGTTTTTTTCTTTAATAGAACATCGTAACACAAATCATATACATGAGCTAACCAGTGCATTACAATTTATGAGTGTGTTATCGCCTTTTTGCGTTCATCTTTACTAAGTCATTAGTAGTTCTGGTACTAACACCTTCTGTCCCTCTCAAATTAAATCCTTGTTCCTCCAATCACTGAACCTTGTTAAGGAACGAAAACAGGTATTTGATTTCAGCACAGCATCCCTTTTAGCCTGAGCATGTCAGCTATTGGATGTTTCTTGAAGGGGAAGTCAGTTACAGTATATGGGGGGAGGGGTGGGGGTACAGCTAACATCAGGTCATGGTGACATGGTATAGTTCTTCAAGGGTGTCAAACACTTGTTAGATATGTCTTTATTCCAAAGGACTTTTTGAGATTTTTTTTCCCTAGCTTAATAGCAACAGAAACATTGACTATTTGTGAACCAGGTTGCCAGGTCCATAACTACTCCCCATAAAATACAGTTGACTTTGAGTGATTGCTTTGTTTTGTCTGTGTGTGTGTGTGTGTGTGTGTGTGTGTGTGTGTGTGTGTGTGTGTGTGTGTGTGTTTTTTTAGAAGACTATAATTTTAAAAGCCCATCACATAGAGGTCAAATTGATTGACCATAGTAGCAGTGAAGGGCAAACTGCCTTTCTGTTTGCCAGTGTTTGAGACCCTTGAGGTACTGTTCTTGTTTCCTGCAAGACAGCTATAACGACATGAAGCAAACAGTTTTTCCTGCATGTGGTTTTAATGATGGCACGGCTCTAATATGGCCTGTAGCAAACTCATCTCGAAGCTAAGTTACATGCATGGAAAATGGTAAAATATTCACTTTTGCTGGTTCTGTAAAAATGTGACCTCCATCATGAGTTTTAATGGTCATATTTTACTGGTATTCTCTCTCTCTCTCTCTCTCTCTCTCTCT
>QMIH01000295.1:366717-455030 GCA_003987875.1 Clarias batrachus
TATATATATATATATATACACACACACACATGCACGCACAAAAAAACAGTCTGTAGTTTAAATTTTAAACATTTCTAGGGACACAAACATTTTAAAAAATTCACTTGTTAATTAGAATTATGTGTTTAGCTATTAGCAGATTTCCATTCTTTTCCAGTGGCTTCTTCTAACTGGTTTCCCTCCTCTATTTTTAACCCTTTTGTCATTTTTCCCTCTTGGTCCATGAAGGTCTCTTGAAAGGAAAAGGTACGAAAGTAGAAGAAATGGCTGCTTCAAACTTCCTACACCCCAGTCTCTGCTTTGAGTTTTTGAATTTAATCAGTTAACATGCCGATCAATAAAACTACAATATAGTGTATTAGAGCTAGTTATTTTTTGAAAAGTGAACGTTACCATAGAGAGAGATTCTTTACCCTAACTCTTTGTTAGACCTATGGGTTGACCCTAATGCATCAGCTAAATTAAATTACTTAACATCATAAACATCAAGGCTTTTAACCTTTGGCTTAAGTTAACCCTGACACTCCCGAACAACTTTCAGTCTCCAAGCACGCAATCCATTATTGGATTAATAACATGCATTAATTAAGGTTTATGAATCATTCCTTTAAACAATTTTCTGCAATAATATATTTATCTTTATTGCTTTCTTATTCATAACTGGTGGTTAATCGATTAAAACAGAAACTCAGGTAAGCAGTTTGGGGTTGGCCTGTATCTCATTTTGATGGAGGCTAGACGATTGTGGTAGCGCTAAAAAAAAAAAAAAAAAGATTGCTTAGATATAGTTTCGATTAAGGAATTCACTTTAATCATGTTTCCCGATGCTTCTCCACTGAT
This sequence comes from Clarias batrachus, assembly GCA_003987875.1. Lineage (NCBI taxonomy): Eukaryota > Metazoa > Chordata > Actinopteri > Siluriformes > Clariidae > Clarias > Clarias batrachus. Next base: position 367,558 of record QMIH01000295.1, read on the forward strand.
CCTGTAATCACACGGTCACTGATAATGGGTGGGGTCTGAAAGAGAAAGGAACCATGTCTTCTAGCCTTATCATAATTTTCATAAGCAACAAAATTACAAAGTATATCTAGGCAATATTTATTGCTTACTTGAAGATTTCATATAACTAATGCATTTTCATAAGTAAGAATGAATAATATCAATTATCTTAGAGGAAAATAAGGAATTGGACCTACTGTATTTCTTGTTTAAAAAGTAATTAAAAAATAATAATAAAAATAACAAACCTTGGGTAAGCATTTCTTTTTATGTGCCTTTTTTGTGCCACCTTGCTAAGGTGCTACAATGCAGTCTTGCATGATTAGGCTTTCTCCTTATAATCAGCACCAGCATGCAGTTAAAAGGACATACTTTATGTGCCCTAATTATTGACTGAATACTGCCTGAACGATGAATAATGATTTTCGAAAGACCACAGAAGCAGTTCTTGACTAAAGGGACTGCCCCGCCTACGTTGTGACCCCCAACCTCCTTTGTTTACCTTAAAAGTATCTAAATTGTTTTAATGAAGCCTTTGATGTTTTGGTTTCTCACTCGTTTCTATCCCTTTTTTTAATGAGTTAAATAAAGGTTTGCCTCTTTGCTTTTCGGTGCAAATTTTCCTTTGTGCTTACAATTTGTAAAGGTAACAAAGGAGTACGGCAGCTCGAGTCCCCTTCTGTGAACTCTTTGCTTGTTATCCCAGTTGCAGTAGGCGTAGGAATTGAAGTGTGCAATTTAGTGGATACGATGCAGTTTACTGACTTCATTCTAGCTGCTGCAATTCTGCTTTGTGAGCATAAGTATAACCGGTCTGTGGACTGACCACTTCAGTTTATAGCACTTTTTATTCTAACTTGAATTCAACTTTATGAGTAGCTGCAAAGTGAAATGCTACAGTAGCATACCGTAATCACTCACACTTTCTCTCCTCCGCCCAACAGCAGCGACGAGGACAACAAGCCTTTACAGGGAAGTCAGACCTCTCTAGACGGCAACGTCAAGGAAAGTGACGACAGTCTAGTAGACTACGGAGAGGGAGGGGACGGCCAGTTCAACGAGGACGGCTCTTTCATAGGCCAGTACACAGTCAGGAAGGATAAGGAGGAGACGGAGGGCAACGAGAGCTCAGAAGCCACATCACCCGTCAATGCCATATATTCTCTGGCATAGATTCTTCCGGAATGAACACAAGGCCAAATGCACACGCAGTTAATTCAATATATACATAGAGAGAAATCTGGAACCGCATATATACACACTTAACGTTGAGATGCACAGTCGCTATGAAGAAATCAGGGATGAGAAAACAAACCCCTGGTGGAGGAAATTCAGAACTCTGAATTCAGTGTGCCTTTAGGGCAATGGGGCACAGGAAAGACAAGGCAACCTGAGACTTTCAAGCATTTTCTGTGGCTTATTTTTTTTATTTTTTTGAAATCCTGAACCCACATTCACACTTTCTAATATCAGCGAAAAGCAGACACAAGCAGCAGTCCTGCGACTGTGGGCCGAAACAGCAAAGGAACGACGGCAATGCCAAAAATCTGATAAATGCGTCAATAAAAGATATATGAATGCTGTAATCAGTGCTGGCACAGCTTGCTGTACCATAGAAATCTATGCACTAATCTATTACCATAGTTTACCTTCGGTTGAAATTGGGTGATCAAATGTTTTTCTTCTGCAAAAAGCATTACGTTACTGTTAGGTCACTGTTAAGTCACTGAAATGCGATACTTCCTGGCACCTGTGCTCTAGCAGTGGACATGTCTGCTGTAGTTTGCCTATCTTTGCAAGTATATTTTCATTGGCTGCATTTATAGCCTTTGTAATTATCATTGCTGATGTTTATGGAGTCAAAGGCAAGCACCATCATTTATCAAAAAAAAAAAATATATATATATACATATATCAGAAAAGACAAAAAAAAAACATAACCAAACAAGCAAGAAAGCAAAGAAACAGCATTATTTTGAAGCATGATCATGTTTGTGCAAGAGACAAAAAGAGGTTGAAAAGAAGACTTTATCTCTGTTAGCTCAATAAAACAATTGTATGATCTTTTTTAATAGCTGGCACTATATATTGGATAATGGGAAGGAGGAGGATGATAATGAGGGTGATGATTAATCTGACAACCTCTATTTTTCTAGTATTTTGGGCTGTGATCTTTGTTTCAGTAAGTTTGTTCTAGGGTGTTTAGATGCAAAGTAGATGGATAGATGCGGAAACAGTAATGCTAAATGGCTCACATAAGAAGAATTAAGTCATTATCGAACATTTTTAACATCAAAGCCATGCTTGACATTATATACTATTTTAATCTTCTATATCTCCCACATCTAACAGAAACAAAACTGAAAGTAGATCCAGACACACAGGGTCTAGTTTTCTTATTAAATCAGTGCATGGTGAGAGGTTACATGGAAAGATTCTTTCAGTTTCAAGAATAGGGGACCATACAATTTAGCATGCTTTTTTTTTCAGGGCTTGGTTTCAACACTGCCTTAAAAAAAGCTTGAACTTGAAGTCTAGTGTTACTCACAGGGAGGAGGGGGGGCGGGGGTGTGGCTACCTAGCTTCTGCAGATACAGCACCATGGCAACCGTATAGTTAGGGGGCTTTCCCACATTCCTGAAATTTTGACTGAAGTGTTTCAAAATCGTGCTGAATTAAAATATTTGACAGTTCTTTGTCACTTAACTCTTTGACGTCACATGCCTTAAAACAACTAGGACTTTACTAGATTCCTGATTACTATGAATCGCAATCTCCACTATAAACTCATCACAAACTACTAATTTACTTACTAAGTACCTACTGCACTTTGCTATGAACCTGATTGATTTGCTATGAACTGTCAAGGCTTGTCAAGAACCTTTGTTGATGGATTTTTTGTTTTGGATTCCTGTAACTACAGAAGCTACGTCCCTGCCACCCATTTGTGTGCAGTGTCTATTAAAGTATACTATTCAGTAGTTTAGTGTGCAGGGTTGGATTTAGGCAATGTTTTGGATTTGTTATCCTCAGTATGAGAGATTTCTATGATCACTCCAGTAGTAAAAGCTTAGCTCTTAGAAGGAATTCTGTATATTTTCTCCTGCACTCAGGAGTGTCATTCCAATGTCTGACGAACCTTCAGACGATCTCCTACAGTACGACCTTGAGATCATACCGTTCGGAATCAAATCCGGGAATGTGAGAAAGCCCCCCACCCCCTTAACTGTAACAGAGAGCTCAGTGTAGTGTAGAATCAAATATTTATTTGTATTTAATTTACACAATTGATATATTTAATATATTGCTCATTATTTTAATATATTCATTAATTTAATGAACACCCAATTTTAACTGCTTGTCCCATGGGGCCACTGAATAGTTCCTCACCTAATGTAAGTGAAATGATAAATGAAAAAAATAAATAAATAAATTAGACCCATACTGTGTAAAAATGGATAAGCGGATATGGATAAGGGCAGTGGATGTTTTATTGACTAATTAAATGTCTGTATCCATTAAATGTACGTTCTATCTGTTAATAGTGATGTTTCTTTTGTATTATTGTTATTGTATTACTGTTCCAATGTGTTGATATATTTGCATTCATTTTTTGTCACTGTTACATGACAGAAAAACATATATATTCTTTTGTTTTATTTGTTTTACACAGGCACAGTCTTTCAGTAATGTAAATACAGATTACAGATGGGTGGCAAATTAAACTGAAGCCAGGTAGTGCTTTTATGCTCCGAATGTCATTTTGCTTACATGGTTGGGTCCACTTGTTCTCTAAGACGGAGTGATTATGGAAAATCAATGCAAAGTTGTTCTGACTGACCATCTTTAGTCAGAGATTAAGGATTTCTATAATAATGAGAGTGGTCTGATCTACCCGTTCCACAGTTTACAAGGACTCTGTAACTTAATGAGGATGGCAAATGATTAAATAATTTCCAGTCAAAAAACAACACTTTTAAAAGTTTCCGGAGTGATGTTTTTACATCTGATGGTTAAGGGCCTTGCTCAAGGGCCCAACAGTGGCAACTTGGTGGCACTGGGGTTTGAACCTAGGACCTTCCAATCAGTAGTCTTGACCACTGAGCTAGCCACTTGGAACGATAATATTCATTCCTTGTTGGTACCCAAAGAATAAATGCTGTTGTTGTTGTTGTTTTTTTCTTTTACTTTGGCACCCATCTGTAGACTTTAAACTTCACACTTGGAAACTGAACATTAACAGTGTTCACAATATAGGGATTAGGCAGTGCTGAGTCTCCCAAGGTCCAGCCAAAAATCCCTAGTTTTCACCAAATCAGTGAGAGGACGTCCACATTGTTAATGTATTACGTTAAATGTCATAAAGTCACCTCATATATATATCATAAACTCGTGTGTCTGTATATTACCTCTCTGACAGAAGTATCGATATATATGATGAACTTAAGAGTTGTCAGAAGGCATGTTCACATCTAGTTGAGCTCAACAACAACAAAAAATCAGCTGTAATAAATTGACAGTTGACAGTAAATGCAACATTGTTATTTTTATTAATCAAATTGCTGTTCAAGCTTCTGCATATGGGTTCGCTTTGAAACTAGGATAGGATTGATCCTTTGTTTGTGAATACATTAGACCTGTAATGGTTTATATCTTGTTTGTGTTAATATAAGCTATTTTGGACTGAATGCTCAGTCCTCGGATCGGATATTTTATTCGACTCATCTTACCTTATTTCGGGTCTCAAATAATGAAGGAGGCCCGGTTATTTACCCAAATTTTTCCATTCTTTTTGTGCATATTCATCCTGTCTACATCCAGTTACTTGCACAAACGTATGGGGAGGAATCTTGGTAGCTTAATGGCTTTGCTATTGTAGCATTTTCCCTATCTACAGGGGACTAAGCTTATTTTTTTCTTGGTGTGTCTACATTACACATTACTGTGTGAAGCAAGATTTGTGTCACGTCAATTTTCACACTATCACTATACCTCAATATCAGACTTGGATTTGCTTCTTCTGTTACTATTCATCTATTCATCTACCCTGTGTTCTAATACTGCATTTAACACACCTTCATCACCTTTCACTCATGCACACTAAGTGGTCACATGCAGCACTTGCAGTGGGCGGATGAACTTTCTGTGAGCACAATGTAATTAATATATTTCTTTGCGAGTTTTAGCTGAGTAAAATCATGTTAGTATCTAGTACTACTATGTAATGCAACTCTGTTTGGTTGTTATTTATTTATTTTATAGCTCTTGTTTAATTTTATGAATTTGTTTGAATGTTTTTTTTTTTGAATATCTGATTGATCTTTTTTATTTTTTATGAAAAAATGTCTATATGCTTTATATGCCATTTTTGCAAGGCGACTGTATCATCAGAATTCAATAACTTTTTGGCACTTCCTTTCATTCTATAGTTAAGATATGACTCAAGTCCTTAGTCCTCTAAGGGGTTACCTGTCAGATTTATTGAGAAAATAAAACTGGAATAGACTTTAACATGGCAGTAGGGATTTCTACAAAATGAAAAAGGTGAGAAAAAGTAGCCTCAAGTATGTTTAAAGCAGTATTGCTGGGCATCCTTGGTTCAGCTTTCTATAATAACTAATATACCAAATATGCTCCCTTTCTTTTTTCTTTACATCAGTATCACCTGAGTAAAGGCGCAGCCTGTTGCCTTGCATGCATTTACCAAAAGAAAGCACATGAATTATGGTGGCAGTGATGTCTCTAAGGCTTTGACCCACAGATAAAACATTTAGATTAATTGCATATTATGTAAGTCCATGAACTCTTGACTGGAGACTTGATAGGAGACTCTACTGTACATGCACATGAGCATTAAGTGTGTCTGTTTTTCCCTATTTTGAACCTTGGACTCGTATCTTAAAAAACAATTTTACTGCTCTCATAAACTCTTTTGCTTGTCCATATAGAAGAGAGAATGAAATAGTGTACTGGCCATTATTTATATATATTTCATATGATTTTCCCTTTTTTTCTCTCTCTCTCTTTTTTGTATATTTTTGGTTTATCTGTGTACTGATTTTCTGGCAAAATATTCAGCATACTACTAAATTAAAGAAAATTGTGTTTTAAATATTGAGTGTCAAAGAGATGAAAATATAGAAACGTGTATTTTTAAACCAATCATATGTTTCAACACTTAAAGAAATATCTTTAAACTTAGATTTGTTTTGTCTGAAAAATCAGATTAATCCAAAACAGCACCACATTTTCTTTGTATTTTCTTCTTCTTGTTGTTATTATTATTATTATTATTATTATTAATTTTATTATTATTATTATCTTCAGTAACAACTGATCACATATGGGGTGAATTCTGGAAATCTTGGTAATATTAAGCATAAGTTTGGATTACATCCTGAATGGGTCTCCTGTCCCTTGTTATTATTATTATTATTATTATTATTATTATTATGCATCTTCTAAGTTATCTGCAAAATCACTCATTGATATATTGCTTTTACATGCAGGGTAATGTTGTCTTATGTAAATGTAGTTAAAAAAAAAAAAGAAAAACGACATATAACCATAATCATCATGTACTGTATGCGTGTGTGTATGAAGAGTTGCTGCAAGTTAATCTGCTAGAAAACAAATCGTTTGTTATAGTAAAGCTGTCATTTTCTCTACTTTTGGTGTCTATGCTAATGCTTAAGTTTAGAGTGAAACTAAAAATGCCATATTGTTGCTTCAGTATTACAGCCTAAGGTAATGCCTGATATTTTGGTCAAAAATGCGCATAACCATTGGGGGATTCTTTGTTGTCCTGTAGTGTTTTATTTTTTTTTTTTTATGTAATATTTTTTTATGAGTTATATCTGTAAAATCACAAATATCTGGTGTATTATAATATTATTACTAGGGGGTGGCTTAAGATGCCCCTGCTGTTGTTCTTGCACATCTTTATTAATATTAATAGGGGCACCTTTGCAAGGCAGCTCAATCCCTCTTTCCCCCTGGGAATGGTGTGTTATTACTTTTCTAAGGAATTGATGGTTGAAAACTGATGGTTTTCACAAAATTCCTGTTTTTTTTTTCCGAATCAAGAATAGGCAGCTGCACTGCCCTTAATTTGGCATGCACATCCATGAAATTTATATCAAAATTGAATGATCTCACTGTTTTCAAGTTATGAGAATCCATTTGGTAACTGAGCCAAATTGTTTTGCTCGCCTTTGCTCAGAAAGCAAGACGTACTATATATATACTCTACTGTATATATATAACTCTACTACTTTGGTAAAAAAAAATCATGTCAGTCAAAAATAAAGCCCCTCACAAAAGTCACGGCAAACATCACTGCATAGACCATAATAGGGTTTCTATAATGAGCATACACTTTGATTCAGCAAAGAATAACCACTATGTCTCTTTCAGTGATGCACACAATTTTGCGCTCACCCCCCACAAAACCTGGGTCTCCTGCCTTGTTTAAACTTTAAATGGTGAAGAAAAGAAAAATCTTTTAGGATCTATCAAGTGTTGAGACCTGACAAAAACTGTCTAATTTTCAGGGAGAAAAACACATTTTTGCACTGCTTTGGAAAAACTGCCATCCTGCGTTAATTTTTTAAATACATGTAAATTGACATCCCTTAATTGTAAAGCCACCTCTCTCCTTCTTCACAATTTCTCCACAAATCTTCTCTAGTTTGTTTTGTGACATCTAAATATTACAGTATGCCACATAAGAAAGATATCAGTGTAGTGAGACAGACATTACAGACGTTAGACTGCTACTGTACATGCTTTATAATATGCTTTACAAACATGCAATGTGCTTTCTGTAATGGAAAATGTAATGGAAAGTTAGGAAAAGCAGATTGTACATAATAATGGTTCTGTTTATATATTTATAGCTGATGTAAACTATCCGTCAAAGTTATTTTTTTAGTTATTCTTATTTTCTGCTACAGTATATTCTATATACTTCTATAGACTGGCATGTTAGATTTGGTGGATGATTATTTTAGTCAAGTAGGCTTTTATTGTCATTTCAGTCATATAGAGTTTAGTACACAGTGAAATGAAACAACGTTCCCCCAGGACCAAGGTGCTACATAAATTGATACATGGTTAAAAAATCAACTGATACAACATTTCTGGGACAGTTCACCTCAAAAGGCTAGGACTCAGTGAGAGATCCTGGACGGTCCCAGATTGATGTAAATGTTTTTTTCTCACAAACTTAGTGAAATTTGGGTGGTAAAATACAGACAGTGTTTGCCTCCTGGAAGATGCTTTCAGAAACAGTGTTTGCTTCCAGTCTCCAGAATGTTATGTACATTCCTGTTTGAGCCAACAGCGAAACGTTCATTTGCTGCTGTTAAGGTAAACATCAGGCTCTGCGCTAGAGCCCCAAATGAGCAGATCACTATTTACATTGGGAAATGCAGCCTTCCAGTCTGATGATGCTGTTTCAGCTAACATCCTTGCTGTAGTAGAAGGCATTAAAGTTGGTGTTTTAGTAGACTCTGGCTCTTGTGTCTCCATTGTGGATGAACATTTCCAAAACTTTCTTCCAGCTATGAAAAAGAGGCACATGTACGGCTCCTCTTTAAACAGACAGAGCAATTGAAATTTTTGGCAATTAGTTGAAATTCGGCAACTTGTCTGGCAACAACGACGGTAAAGTCCTCAGAGGTGCTTATTAATCAGTCATGGTGAGATGGGACTAACTGGAAAAACACCCTGCACTTATTGATCTTATTGAGGAAACAAATGAAAAAAAGCCACTATGGGACATATAAATTCCCCTTTTGCCCCAAAGGCGCTCAGTGGCTGGCAGCTGTAATGTGTCTGTGTTAATACCCTCAAAGATTCCAGCTGTTCGTGAAACCCTAATCACAGCCTGTTTTTCATCAGCATCGCTTCCTTCTCCTGTACCAAATGATTACTGTCATGTTTTGACATCATTTTAGCCCACATTAAAGTTTATGACATTCAGCTACACCTGGGGAAGCACCTTAAGTTTCATTTAGGTTCATTTGTTGATATCATGCCAGATGATGATTCATGTTATGCAGTCCAATATAAACACAATATAAATCATCTTTTAAAGTTCAGTCTCTGAAATCGCTGCTTACTTGCTGGGCAACAGTATTCAAACTACAAACCCAGGTTGCACAGGCATAATCAAACATCATATTTATACAGATGATGTTACACAAACAAACAGAGAGCTTATAGAGTAACACTAGAACAAAGAGCTGAAATACACTTACTCACTCATCATCAATATCCTGTATACAGGGTCGCGGGGGGCTTGGAACCTATCCCAGGAGACTTGGGGGATGAGGCATGGTACACCCTGGACGGGATGGCAGTCCATCTCATGGCACAGATATTCAATTTATGACAGAAGAAATAACTATGCATCAATGTTTTTCAATAAAAAATCACCAAAATCTGTTATTTATCAACTTTTGCATAAGATTGTACACACACTCACATTCACACACTATAGGCAACTTGGGAACACCAATTAGCCTAATCTGCATACCGGTTACAATTCTTGTTAAACTGTTTAAACCAACCTGCCAGACGCCATGACAACATAGCAAGCATGTGATAAATGCCTGGTACAGTAAGAACATGGTGCAATCTGATCTGACTTAATAATGATGTCATTGGACCTGGTGAGTGCACGATCATGTGCTTGACAGGAAATTAGTGACAACATGATAGAGAACCTGACAAGGCTGTAGTTAGGAAGTACTGTAATCCGAACTTGATAAATGCACATTTTTCCATTTTGACCCTGTTCCTCTTATGTTATTCAATCTGTTTAGGACACAATGGGAACGTCATAGTCTTCTTCACAGTGTGACAGAGACCTAGATTAAGGTCTTATCATCAATCCTACCTGATGTTGTGATGGCACACACATTCCTAAGCCCACTAATTATACCAAAAATCAACACATTCTGTACGGTTAATTGATTTACATTTTTGCATTAAATCAATTTCCTGAATTGATTAATAATGCTCTAAAACCTTAATAATGCTCTACCATAACGTACTGCCTCAACATACTGTACACTGCCTGGCTAAGAAAAAAAGGTCGCATTTTAGAAGTGTAAAATTATTGGGCTGCATCAAGAAAAGAAAACAACTTTTTAAATCATTGAAACTGGGTTAAATACCTTTCAACATGTTATTAAAACCTGGAAGGATACTGCTTGTGGAGGAAATATGGTTGGGGGAAAATCAGGAATGGAAATCACTTAACCGCTTGGTGAAAGTGAACAGTATAATTCACAGCCATGTTTAATATACACACAATGTAATGAAAATTCACAGGATTGGACTAAACAGCTGTTTATCATAACATTTGAAATTGAAAAAGCATAAAGGTTGGACTGAACATGAGGAATAATTTTCATGCACAAACTGGCCACCACATTGCATGCTTTAATCAAAGCTAAAAGTGATTGAAGAAGGATTTTTTAATCCATAAATGTATACAGTAGAAGAGACAGGAGATAATCTGTGTATGTTAACTAACCAAATTCCTACCAATAAATATCACTTCTTTCTTTTCTATCTAATTTTTTTTTTAAACATTGCCTACAAACAACTGTCTATGTCTGTCTCTCACAGCACAATCTCCAAGATCCTATACCCTGTCTAACTACAAAGCAGCACATTCGACATAGACTCTCCTTCTGGTTGTCACTGAAAAGCTACATGCTGTTAGATCATCTGTCTTCATCCTCCTCAAAATTTTCAGAAGCATTTGACACAGGCAACCACAACAATCTCTTGTTCATCCTCATGAGTCTTCGAATCTGTGGCAGAGCATAATAATGGTTAGCTTCCTCCCTTGATGTTTGGTTATATGAGGTGACATGGATGAGAGACACACCTGCTCCATGCCACACCACCAGCTAATGCTGACACGGTGGCCTCCCAAGGGACAATTATGTCAAAGGATGATCAAGCAGCATCCCAAGAGACACCCAAGCCAGACATAGGCTTGTACAGCCAGTCTGCTTTGCCCTGTGTCATTGGAGAGGATTGCCCATTGGCCATCTTCTCTCCCAACATAGAGATGGTACTCATTGTTGAAAAGTCAATATATGCCCTAGCCTACTTCCCATCATGGCTTGGTAAACATTATAAATGAATATTGTTTTGAAGTCATATTTACAACATTGCTTTGGTGTCATTTGTTCATCATTATCGCAAGGACATGTAGTCAACATTGGTCCAATGTCAATATATCAAAGCAATTGTAACCTTCAAAAACACTCTATTACCAATGATGTCCGACACCTGTACTGTTGCCACAATGTTTTGTGGACTATTGCATTAGGAGTCATGAGCGCCCGAGTGGGTGGAGGGAGCTCTTCAGACCATGGATACCTACGTAAACCTGGTCGTCCATGACCCATTCAAAGCTGGAGGGTCAAATACAGCACTGGACTGTGTTTCCCAATAGTCATTGAACCTTGCATGATCATGACATATGACTATTTGCACCTGATTCACATTTTTTAAAATAAGCACTAAAGTTTAAGCCAGGTTCGTACAGCACTTTCTGTACAGCATCTGGAGTGCATAGTGTCATTGCACAATGTTACAGTATATGCGTGACAATCTCATGTACAGTAGTTTACCTTTGTCATCCTTGTTTGCATATCACTTAAAACAGATAAAAGTAAAGTAAATAAGAAAAAGAATTACACACTTGCAACTCTCTTTTACCAACCCGAGTGCAGGTAGCTTGTAAATTTAAACACTTGGTCATGCTGACAGTGGATTTATTGGTAATTCCAGGAACACTGTGTGTAAGGCATCCTTATACCCAGTTGTGTGTGTGTGCATTTTGATCTAAACGATTTTTATAGGTTTTTACAAAAGTATGCAAAGCAGCTGCTGCTCTTTGTCCCTTTCTATCTCTACTTCTCTTTGTCATGTTCTCTTGCTCCAGTGGGTGCAATTAAAATAAACATGGACAGATGTTCCTGACACAAACTCCTGCCAGGTGCTGCATTACAACTTGTCCTGCTCCCCTGTCCTAATCTAACAGAGTGCTCCTGCATCTCCTGATGCATTCTAATCCACTCCTTAATTCATTTCAATTCTCCCTTTCAGGCTAAAGGGACAGCATTCGGAGACAAAAGGCCAAAAACTGTCCCTTTGTTCCCCAGTAAATATGATTTATCACATGCATCCTGGCCCATTTCATTTTGTAAATGCAGGACACTGGCAGGTGACCTAAAGGTTTTAGGAGACCAGAGTGAGCCAAGTGGTCAATGACATTAATAATGATAAAGCCTTTCCAAGGATGTTTGTCTGCTCTAAAAGTCTTTTTTGTCGAGAACAATGTAGGCATGGTTTTAGCATTTGCATTGTGAAAAACATCAATATGAGCTTTTAAGTATGGAACTATAGAATAGTTTTCAAGGTTTAATGACACTCTTCCTATCTCTATATTGATTACTATATGGCAAAGGAACATTTTTCATATGCTACGAGTGCATTAATCGCCCCCTGCTAACTGCAGATGACATCACTTGGCCATTTTACGACCATAATAAAAAATGTCATAATTTAAAAATGCCAATATGATCATTATCTGAGAGCATGCATGAGATGTAGCATTACTGGACCTGTTCCATTAGCCACATTTCAGTTTAAGATTTATGCATGTGACTTTTGCTGGTGAGTTTTATCTTATCATTTACATACAGTATTGTAGATCCCAATATCTTTATCCAACATCTAATAAAAAGTGTATTTTGCAATGCATTATACATTTTTCATTAAATATGACTGTTGTTAATGATTAAGATTGATTTGCAAATGTAACCACTTACCTAGTAGTTGAAGAATGACATATTTAATGTGATACACTAACGCTTTATTGCCTGATTGCTCAGAAATTTGGTTTGTATTTGAGGTGTTTTCGTTCCATTCAATACACACACACATATTCCACCCATCCATCTAGAAACCTCTGTAGTCCATCTAGGGATTGTGGAGGCCAATGGTGATAATTTGAGGCCAATGGTGACCGGTGTATTTATTCCCATTTGTATGTACTGTATGTATAGTATAGTAGGACCACCGGTCAACATTCACACACCTGATGTGGGAATCAAACCTGAGACCTTGAGGTGCAAGGCGACCACTAAGCCACCGTGCCATTATACTGTATACGCACTTTAGATATTATATAGCAACTTGTCAAATTATTATTCTTTAAAAAATTACAATCCTGACATCTGCATTGATAGACAGATGATGAAATAAGGTTGATATTTTCTCTGGTTGTGGTTTATGCACTTTACATTTTTTCACCAATGATAAACGTGACATGTTATCAATTGTCTTTGCTAATTGCATTCGGTGTTTATTATGCTTCTCTTGAAATTCTTATTCATAAACCAGTTACTGTACCAAGCTGTTAAATCATAAAGAAAAAAATCTTTGAATAACAGAAACCATAGAATATAGCAAAGGTCTGCTTGCTTGGACCAAATAATCCTAGTCTCCTGAGAAATGAATGCCCCTGCACTATTGCTTAAATCATCTGCATGTATTAAGCATGATAATGTATCTGTTTGCATGTTTCAGAATGAATGTCTACTGGTTAAGGAAGATATTCACCCACTCACTCACTAACTCATCGTCTCTACCACTTTATCGGGTATACAGGCTTGCGGGGACCTGGAGCCTATTGTAGGGCTCAAGGTGGGGTATACCATGAACAGGATGCCAATCCATCGCATGGCACAACACATACACATACTCACATGCTCACTCAAATACTACATGCAATTGGGAAAAACCAGTTAGCCTAATCCTCACGTCATTGGACTGTGGGAGGACACCAGAGTAGTCAAAGGAAAGCGACCAAGCACAGGAAGAACATGCAAACTCCATGCACACAGACCCCGAAGCGGGGCGAGAACCCGGAACCTGGAGGTGCAAGGCAACAGTGCTAACCACTAAGCCACCGTTTCACCCATCAAAGTAAGACAACTCCTTCATTCTGTTTTCCACAAGTAATTTCTACTGTATTTTTGGTATTTTCAGTAAGGTCATTATTATTATACTACTGCACTTATTGATTCCAGGTACTGGTCAGCTCTTGTTTCCTGATCCAGGAGGTATACCAGACATGTAGCATCAGAGTACCTAATAATGAATTGATTTGGGCAAGTAGTGTTCAGGATTTCTATTTTTTTTTTTTTGCATTTCTTGGGTTGGGTGTTTTATTGCTTCTTCCTCATTGATCCACTTCTTTTGGATGGGTTGACAGAGCTGCATATTCATTGGCGAGCTGGTTTTGAATCCTTTTAAATTGTCCAAATAAATAAAGTAAAGTGAGGAGCTGCCAATTTAAGAAAAAGCTCTGCAAAACAGTTCTGTTCCAAAGAACTTGGCTGCCATCCTTATTTGCAATAGACAGACATAGATATTGCATGATAGAAGAAGAAGAATCTTATTATTATTATTATTATTATTATTATTATTATTATTATTATCACAAATATTTCATTTCATTAACTATATTATTCAAGTAGAAAACCTAACAACTATTTATATTTAAAATTCAATTGATACTTAATATATTGATATTCAAATATTTGTTCTTTAAAAAATGCTGTTTACTCAATCTGTCAGGGTAAAAAAAGTTAACAGTTGCCAGCTGAAACATTAATCATCGAAGTAATTATCCAGTCAAAGGCTCTTAAGTTTGTTCAAATCAATCAAAGCCATTACATAAGAGGGGAGAAGGTTTTTCCTTCACTTTCTAAAACTCGTGATTATCATAGACCTGTACTGTAATAGTTTTGTACACTTCTCTATTAAGTGTAGAACATTTACAGCTCAAGGTTACAGTATGTTCTTACAGTATATTGTTTGCCATACTGAAGTCTGTTCCTTTCTGTCAGAGTGTAAAAATATATATAATAGTATAATAATATTTAATTAAAGTTGCTAATGTTATGTTTATCTACTGACAAGTGCCATTGTTATTAATAGTAGGACAGTAAATAGAAAATCATTATTTGATGCCATTTTGTTTAATGGCATGTGGGAGTCAACCCATGTGGTGAGGGAGTGTTTAATTAAAGTCTACCAGCACTTTACAGTTGATTTTCTAATTAACTGGAAGCAAATGTAAGACAGCGTGTCTAAGGTTTAGTTACTATAAGGTTTAGTGCTATTCTGAAGTAGTTTGGCTGGTTTTATTGATATTGGGAAAACCTTTTTATGTACTGTATGGAGACTATAGTGCAATTGTGGGCAGGAGATGAAGGGATAGATGAAATGATAAAAGGCTGATTTAGTTGCATCAATATGACTTGCACAGTATGTTTCAAACATGATAATAAGTGTAGTCTATAGCAAAAGCATTACAACCTATTTCATTCCGTTTTATTTATATACTGCTTTTAACAATTGTCGTTATTGCAAAGGAAATTAAGGAAATGGGTGAAAAAAAAATATGTACAAATTAAATTTCATTTCATTAAAATGACATCATAAATATTTTTTGTGCTTGTCTCTACTCATTTTTTTTATTATTATTCTTATTTAGGATTCTGTAAAAGGAATAAGGAATTTTGTAAGCTAACTACTCTTTATTAATTAGTTGCTACAAGGTATACTGATTTCCACAGTATTGATATTGATTCCCAGATAAATGAACATAAGCATTCACAAGCTGCTGTTATTATATTGCAACAGTAAGGCAATGACTATTTATTTAATATGGCAAGTTTATGAATCATTCATTAAATCATCCAAGTGATAGCAACTACTCACAAAATGTTACTGTATATATAGATAGTCTATGTAATGTGCTTATTGGTGTGTTTAACTAAACACAGCTTGTTCTTAACCCTCAATTCCTTGACATAGTGCAGTATTGATCTGACTAATATATCCCTGACAGCTAGCATTTGTGAATTTGTGCTTGGATGTGTTTGTGTGCGTTCCTATGTGTATTTACTGTATGTGATTACTATACACCATACATTTTGGACAATAATGGAAAGTTATAAGATGCAATGCTCTCAAATAAATTCTGCAGTATATATAGGATGTATAGTAATTCTACAAGCAAAGACATACTTTTGATCAATAGTAATAATGCCACTAGCAGCATTAAAGAGATCGTTGCATGCAAATTAGTTTGTCCATGCACCTTTCAGAAGTTTAACCAGGTCTGAGTGCCATTTGTCACACACTGTCCATTATTCAAGAGGGGAAAAAAAACAAAGAGTCCCAGTGTGTAATCATATTACCCTTCATTTGTCACAGGGGGATGGCCTGAACATCAGGCATCACTTTGCACTTAAAAGCTCCACCATCCATTGCTGAGTCGGCTCTCAATAATTAATGAGACTTAAGGCATTCTGACAAGCTCAGAGGCAACCAAAATCCTAGAGGGTACAAAGAGCCGTGAGGATCCTGACTTCCTGTGTACTAGCCACAACATGCATCCATCCCAGACAGTTTTAACTCCAGATACCCCCTGGGCAAGTCTAAGACCACATACTGTAAGAGTGAATTTAAATAAAACATTCCAGTGGGCACAACGGGCAAATGCAACTGAGCACCAATTAGCTTATGTCTGCACTCCCTTCCCCTTACTCTCCTCTGCTCCTCCATCCATATATCTTTTAAATCACAATGGCGTGAACCTGCATCTGACCTTAATAAGTGGATTAACTCACAAAGCACTTCACAACTAGAGTTACTGTAGTTTTCAATTGGAAGTCCCTTCAAAATCATAGTACGTACTGTATAAGCACATGGGAAAGCAAACTGAAACCTTCAAAGATGAACGGACAAATCATTGTATGTTTAGTCTTTCTGCAGGAAATTTAAAACCAATTCAATGAATCCTTTACATTTCATACATTAGAGGACCTGAAATCAGTCTGAGAATTTTTTCTCTCTGTCTGTCTGTAGTATGTATGTCTGTCCAGGCAGATTTCGTCATACTGTAGCATCACACAAAACTGGCTGTACACAATGTAATAAAACTTGGGTTAAAAACTAAAGTTAAACCTGCAAAAATGAAATTAAAATGTTGAGAAATAGATATTAAAATAGATAATTAGTTAATACTGTTAATTATACTGTAGTTAATAGTTAATTACTGTAGAAAAGCTAAACTGAATATTTTTACTGAGATTAGTTTATACTTTCAATGCTGAAATAACAGCGCTAAAGTGGTATAAGTGAATTGTTGCACGCTGGAGACGTTTTAAGACCAAACTTAATTTTTATTCTGATCTACTTTTTCGATTCCTCATCTGTGATTCACTCTGATTACCAATCGATTTGGCTGACGACGAAAAAAAAAAAGGTGGCATGACTTAGCATAAACAAGGCTTAAGATACAGAACTTTACAAAATTTTTATTTCTTTGTATTATTAAGTTAGGCAGAGAGTTCTGTCATTCAAAAAGAAAAAATATATGGTAATTAACATACCACTTTGAGTGATATACTTTGAGAAATGGCAGAGAGCTCAATCGAAAAAAAAGGATCGTCATTCCATCGAGAACAATGTTAAACATTTAATAAAAAGAACATCTCTATCTCTTTATCCTGACAGAGCTTTGAACCTGAATTTAACCAATAATTAATATTTTATCTCATTATTATTTAAAGTCTAGCTGGTAGACTGAGACAAAAAGAAAAGTAGACAAGAAGAGAAGGAAAAGGAGCAACGTGTGAAGCAGAACTAATCCATTCCAACAGTTTGGGAGTCTTATTTCACTACCAGCCCCACGTCTTTTGACTCTGGACATGTTGAGGTTCATCATATGGATGACCATTGTGCCATATTGGAACGTCTCCTTCATGTGCAGCACTCACAGCATGCCATTAGACTGAAAGAAGCATCTTCCGTTATAATTAGGCTTCTTCCTGTCAGAGGATGAGATAAGGTCCTCAGCATGTGGCCTGTTCTGGGTCAAACATGAAACACAGGGGGTTGAGTCAAGGTCACAGACAGCTGGACACAAAGCAGTAACAGAAAGCTACAAAGCAGTGTCACCTCAAAGCTTCTGATGTCTTCTGGAAATGTCAGCATCACCAGGAACACTGGAGCAAGAGATTGTAGGGATCTTCCCCTTGTGTCGGGATGGATCAATGCTTCTTTCTCATGTTCTCTATATCGAGATAATGGGGCTTAATGGGTCTTGTCCCTTGGGGCCCATGCACTAAGATAAGAGTAGGGGTAGGTGAGGAGGATTGAGGGATTGGGTGCCTCATCTGTTTTGGGTTTGCTTCCATAGCATTAAATATCCTCCCCTCCGATTCTTATAAATTTAATGCATTTTAAATAGACAGGTCAAAATGGAAATATTAATCAGACTCAAATTACATATGCAGCCATCTGCACACCATGATAATATACTTATTCTGCTGGCATGCTTAATGAAGTTAAAAATATTTTACATACAGTAGAAGATACATTAAATAAAACCCCTGCTGGACATGAATTTTGTCTAGTCTGTACATTAAAACTACATGAAGTAAGTGGGTTTTTGTAAACGTATTTATTAACAAAGGTAGATGTTGGCCAAATTCTCAAGCAAAGTCAAGTGTTAATCTCTGGTTTCATCTGTTTGCAATTTTGGACATTCTTTATGTGGGTTTGCTCGAACCCCTCTTGCTGCCTGATATCCCAGACACTTCAGTCATTACTTACATAGTTTTTTGGGGGGGTTGACCTAGTACAGGTGTGACGCTGACTCCTTAACACCCATCATCTGCTTCTGTGTGGCAGCACAGTGGTGGGCCATCACCTGAGGTCCCATAGGCAGATGGCTCTAGTACTGAATGTGTGCTTGTCTGGGCATTTTCATCTGATGCTTTTTAAAGATAAATATGCTGAGCTGCATTTTATTCTGAAATCTATTCTTTATTTCATTCCACATCTGTCTAAGCAGTTTTTTTGTTGTTGCTAGTATGACTGCAACCACAGATCTCAGGCTTGAATAAGTTGTAGTAGAGGATTGTTAATAGAACTGTAGGAAAATCTTGACACATCCAGTGGAATACAACAGATCACTTAATTGAAAAAAAAAAATCTTCATGATTATACTAGTAAAACAGGTCCCTTCTAACAGAGAAATTATTAATAAATAAATAAAATCCTCACAGGCACCTTTTAATGTATTATTGAAAATGGAAAAAGATGATAAGTTTAAATTTGTCCATATTAAAGAATTAGTTTGGACTCAAATGACTGCATTATATTAGTCTAT
Organism: Clarias batrachus; assembly: GCA_003987875.1. Taxonomy (NCBI): domain Eukaryota; kingdom Metazoa; phylum Chordata; class Actinopteri; order Siluriformes; family Clariidae; genus Clarias; species Clarias batrachus. The sequence continues at coordinate 386,864 of QMIH01000295.1, forward strand.
CACTCTGTTCATGCAATCATCCACAATGTAGGGCAAGTCAACAGAGACCAGTCTATTTACTGGCATGTTTTTGAGCAGGGGGAAGAAACTGAGGCAGGCATGAGGAGAACACCAGTCAGTAACTTAATCTCAGTGTTTAACTGAAGCTGTGAGGAAGCAATGCTACTGTACTTACAGTTTCCCTGCTGTGCTGTACACTGTTATGTTTTATGTAAATATGATAAAGTATATAGCACTAATATACTACTCAGACAGCTGACTATATATTAATAAATAATAATAATAATAATAATAATAATAATAATCATATATTTTATTATGTATAAAAGATTAAAAAACATCATTCATTTATTCTTCTTTTTGAAAAATGTATTTACATACAGATGTCAAAGCTAACTAAAAGCATTAGCTGCCCAGATGAAAACCTACACCATATTACACATAATACTTGTTAAACTGTTACAAATCTGAGCACACTACATTTTGTGCTATATTGACTTTTAGAAAGATGAACCTGGTTACCATTTCGCCCATCAAACTGACATAATCAGACGGTGCCACAAGGGACATCTCAGAAAAAGGACAGGTCCCCTCTCGAGGCCTCTACCCAGATGCCAGCTGTCAATTGTAAAGTGAATTTGTTCCTCGGTCAACCCACCGTCCCGACTCCTATTCCCCAGAGGTGTGAGGCATCTTAGAGCTGGGCATAGACAGCGCCAGAAGCATCTACTCAGTCTCCATCTAAATGCTAATTGCCCTCCTGCCCCATAAAAATGAAGGGAGACAGAAAGAAAACAGGCTGCGCTGACCAGACAGCTTATGCATAAAAGTGCATTTTGAAATTAAAGTTTGAGTATTTAGCCCTGGGATGAACGGGCTAGAGCACAATCTTATATTTGAATTTGCATGAGCTCATTTTCTCATTCTCACTAGTCGAACGTGGTGTTTTCAAAGGTGTTCTTACATTGACATTGACCAAACTACACGCTCTTGAATTTTTGATGTGCGTAACAAATTGCCACTCTTTGTTTTTCATTAGATCCATATAAATTCCAATAATTCTGTTTAAACAAATCTTCTTACCCTGGATTCCTAACACTTTTCTCTAATCAGGTTGTCCAGCAGAGCTTATCACAGATAACATGTGCGGATGAACTTTAACTGCGGCAGCACTGAACTACAGGGTCATCAGTAAGAAAGACAGCAGCGGGAAAACAGACAAAACACTCAGGTTACCCAGGGCTTTTAGACATCATTAAAATCACCACTATTGATCTCATTTATGCAACAGATGGTGCCTCCTTCAGGAAGACAGCCAGCTCAGCTACAGTAAGTGTGGTTAATGAAGCAGCCTTAACTTACTGACTGATATTAGCGTAGCCATTTGGCCAATTAATGCATTATAATAGGAAATAGTGATTATAAATTAACTTTTACTGTGAAACTCATTACAACAAATATTATGCTGGGTATACGGTATATTGATATTTTACCTGAACCAACATCTATCCTTAGTAAAGCAAAGCCAGATTGGATTTTCATCACAGGTGAGATCAAACAATTAAAAATACAGTGAGCTAGAAAATTAAAACAACAAATACAGTATTTATATTTTTAACATCACATGTCAGCTACTGTATATTATATGGTATTTAATTGAATCAATGCAATAATGGCAATAAAGGAAATTTTATGAGTAAAAATAATGTGTCTTAGTACACACACGCACACACACACACACACACACACACACACACACACACACACACACACACACACACACACACACACACACACAATGTCCTAACATCTGCTATGTAGATGCACATCTCTGACCTGTGACAGCACAAACATGATACTGTATGTTGAGGATTGAATGGCTGAAATGGAAATTAATATGACATCAGGGAGAAGAATGGACAGTCAGTCTGACACTCAGATACATGATCACAACACACCAACCATGGATTCTCTCGCCCCCAGGGAATATGGATTTGAAAAATCAATCAATGAATTACTATAGAGTAATTAAATGTTACTATATGCTAACATTGTTGCATTGCAAGAAAAACAGGAACTCGTCAGAATTTGTGACAGATGAATTGAGTTTTAAACACTGGTATTCAGAGCATGTAACCAATATATCCGGAGCACCATTTAATAAACTCTCCCCTATGATTTCATCCTGAGGCTGCAGGGTCAATTAAGAACATCCTTTCTCTTCATGAGGGCTAAGTACCTTTCAAGGTGTGTATGTGTGTGCGTGTGCGTGTGTGTGTGTGTGTGTGTGTGAGTGTGTGCATGTGTGTGTGTGTGTGTGCTGTTCTCCTTTTGTTGCTTTGTTGCTTTTAGTGTATGCTTTTCACCATCCACTTCATTGTGTACATCTGTTCAACCGTGCATTAATGAAATTTCCAATCAGCCAATCACATGGAAGCAGCTCAATTCATTTAGCCATTGAAGTGACGTTAAATGTGACATGATCCTTGGGGCCAGTGAGGCTGGTCTGAATAATTCTGAAATTGCTGATCTACTGGGATTTTTTACACACAACCATCTCTAGGATTTACAAAGAATGATCTGAAAAAGGGAAATTATCTGGTGAATGGCAGTTCTCTGGGTGGTGCTTGTTGATGCCAGAGATCACAGGAGAAATCCCGGACTGGTTTGAGTTGATAGAAAGGCAACAGTAACTCTCATCAGTAATAACATCTCATTACAACTGAGGTATGCTGAAGAGCATCTCTTACCCCTAAACACATCAAACCTTGAAGCAGATGGGCTACAGCAGCAGAAGACTTACACCGGGTGCCACTCCTGTGAACTAAGAACAGGAAACTGAGGGTATAATGTGCATGTGATCACCAAAATTTGGAGAATAGAAGATTGGGGGGAAAAGTTGCCTGGTCTGATGAGGCTTGATTTCGGCTACAACATATTGTAGGGTCAGAATTTTGCCATAATCAACATGGAATTGTATCAATGCATTGTATCATTGGTTAAGGCTGCTGTGTGGGGGATATTTTCATGGCACATGTTCAACCCATTAGTAGCAAATGAGAATCATTTAAATACCAGAGTATTGTTGCTCAGGATAATGTGCCATGTCACAAAATGAAAATAATCTGAAACTGCTTTCTTGAACATGATAATGAGATCACTGTACTCAAATGGCCTCCACAGTCACCAGATCTCAATCCAATAGAGCACCTTTGGGATGTGGTGGAACAGGAGCTTCAGATCATTTATGTGCAGCTGACAAAACTACAGGAATTGTGTGATGCTATCTTGCCACTATGGACTGGAATCTGTATGAAAAATTTCCAACACCTTGTTGAATGCCATGAAGAATTAAAGCGGTTCTGAAGGAAAAGATGGGTCTAACCCAGGACTAGCAAGCTGTACCTAATCAGCACCATCCTGAGTTTAGAAGCCGTTGCGGTTTCAGGTTCTTGCTTTGATTTAGTTAGTTAATGAGTTTTCAGACCAGGTCCAATTTATGGACTTTTGTTAATATGCGCTTAAAATGTGGCCCTTGGAATATGTCACTCATTCAAAAAGAAAATATTTTAAGGCTTTCATCCATTGTTCGCATCCCGGCACTCATTTGTAGCTCTTCATCTTGCTACCAGCATTTCTGTACCTGACATTCTCTTTTTCATCGTCTCTTTTATACAATTTGTTCTCCTGCTACACAAAAGACTTTCATAAACATTTCCATATTTCTGGAAATGCACAACCATGTCACCACATTAAAAAAAAAACTTTAATTAAATTTCAGTTATGCAATTTAGTTATCTTAAAGTTATATTAATTAATCTCAAGGTTAGAGAGCAAAAAAAATGATGATAGACATAAATATTTTTTGACATATCATCACTTTTAATACAGTCAGAACAAAACAGATCATAAAAAAAATTTGATTAGATAGAAATCTAAAATAAGAATACTTTCTAGAAATACCAATATATTAAATGTAAACATTTGGCTGGCATTTTGGGGTTCACTTGTCCTCTTGTAGGAAAGGATGCTGCATTTACAGTATATCCTGTTCTGAGTAATGATGTTTTAGAAAGCGAACTATTCCATTATTATCAAAACACAAAATCACACGATATCTTTTGTGGAAATGATGCTTCATACTTCCATAGCATTTTCTTTTTACAGATGTGTAGATTAAAATCTATCCCCAAATACCACTGAAGCTCTTTTGGAGGCTTCCTTGTGGTCAATGCTTTCTTTAAGTCATTTCTACAGTATGTACTACAGTATATACAGGGTCATGGGGAGCTTGGAGCCTATCCCAGGTGCCTTAGGGGACGAGGCGGCGTACACCCTGGATGGGGTGCCAATCTATTTCAGCGCACACACTCATTCACGCACAATTTGGGAAACCCACCACGCACAGAGAGCAAATGCAAACTCCATGCACACAGGAGGCGGGATTCGAACCTGAACCCTGGTGGAAATAATTTGGTGTTAGGAGCAAAAGTACAAAATGCAACGTGCAATTACATGTTGCATGTTAATACAGTGATAATAAGTTCATGCAAGTGTCATTTCAGTTCACGGTGGCTTGCCATTGTCCGTACTACTGTACAATAGCTTGCAGTGGCTTCCATCCACGTCGAGGCAATGTGTGTGTGTGTGTGTGTGTGCTTTTAATCAAACGTGTGCAAATTTCCATTGGAAAGGAGTGAAATGGGGGGTTGGGAGATGATTCTACACTCCACCCCCACCACAAGACACTGAGACAATACGGTGAGTCCTGCAAGCAAAAAAAAAAAAGAAGGGGGGGGTGTGGGGAAGAGGGGTTAATGTATTCTTATAGGTAGTAGGTATTTTCATTTGTATTGTTCAGAGAGAGAGAGAGAGGGAGAGGGAGGAGCTGATGATGTGTGATGAGAAGGTGGATTGGCGCAGGGAGAGGAGAGAAGGAGGGATAATGCTTTAGGATATGAAAGGCTGTAACATAGACCAGGAGAAAGCATCATCATAAACGAGACACTTAGAAATCGGTGTGGAAAATCGCGGCGGCAGCAGCAGCAGCAGGAGGCGTTGACACGCGGTGCTGATTGAGCGCACAGGGCGGTAGATGCGCGCGACGTCGTTCTCCTGTTCTGCGCAAATACCGCCGGAGTCTCTACAGCATCACCGCGCGAGGGGGGAAATCTGCACCCTCATCGCGCTGATCAAGGTAAAGAATACAAGCAGTGCACGCTATGATGACTGTGATATATGTAAGTTACATCTTGACATGTTTGGGTTGTCGGGCTTCCCGGTCGGACGCGGCGCTGATTTAATGGTGTGTTGTGAAATCGAGAAGAGTCCCACATCCGGCTACTTACGCAATAGGTTCGTACATCTGAGGTGTTTTATTCGTCTGCTATAAAAACATAATCGAATGAACCGAGTCGAATTCAGGCTAGTACCACCTGGTTTATACAATCCCGAAATGCCAGAGATGAGGGGCTGGTGTGTGTTGTGTGTGTTGTGTACACGGGATGCTGGATGCTGGATGTTGTCCGCAGCGGGTGATGAGACTGTGACGCTTCGCTTCAGGTGTTCTGACAAAGTAGCCACAAACACAGGTGCACTGGATAATAATGACTTCATTTTACATGTTCAAGTAAATCGCCTTGTCTAACCTAAATATCACCGACATGTTTTTCAGACCAGTCAGGTTTGAAAATTAATCATTTTAAAATCATTTTTTATCATTTTATTCAGCCCCAATAAAATTATTATTCCTTATTAAGCAAGGAATAATGAAGCCTGGAAGATGTTTAAATGGTCAAGAAATAGTATTCAGCCAAAACACAACACATTTATTTATTATATGTTATACATGTAATACAGATAATGTGTTCGCCATTGAGGAAGCTACTGTACAGTACTTCTGAAGTTTATGAAACATGGAAGTGACCAGTTTATCCATTTGGACAGATGATTTTATATGTGCCCTAAAAATGACCATTTTTCAGCATTTTTTCAGTCTCGCTTCAAACAATAGTAATTTATAATGCAAATGCATCATCTTTCTTTATGAGTATTGATTCTGAAATTGGTGTACTGTAAGCGTCAAGAAGCATATGACCTGAGCATTCTGTGCAAAATTAAGCATTCTGTCCAAAAAACCTCTGTAGCGTCTGTAACCGTGTTACATTCGCATTGCAATATCTTAACAATTTTAAGAGTTATATTTTAGAATAACACACTTTTTCAGGTTTATGTCTTTTCACGTTAAATCTAAATTGGCCAAGTTTCATCTGAATGACAATTAAGATCATTGAAAGATCATTGAGTTTTTTAAAAAAAAGTTATGGACACTACATATGTAGTGCATGAAATCGTATTTAGCAAATATGTTCCTTTTTGTCTCTTAGAAATATAAATGTGTATGCATATTTTCACAAAAAAAAAAAAAAAACAAGCAAGGATTGGGAGATAAAAAGCATTAGCACCGACATAAGAAATTCACACAGATTTTTAACAACAATGATGAGGAGGAAAATGTTTTAATTAATATGAGTAAAGGTGCTTTACAATGTACAAACACTGTGACTAATTATAATCTTTCACTTTTTTTCCTTTCAAACACAATTTTACAAATTATGCTGTAATGTGCATGATGTTTGACCAGGCATGCATAAAAGTTTGCTCATTTCTTCAATGTTCTGTTATATTGTCTATGATTGTCTATATACAATCATAAATGGGCTGGATTAAACTTTGCACACATGCTGCAAAATATAGGTGATGTTAATTAAAGAATCATAGTAATCAGTTAACATTCCATAACACTTAAAAAATATAATAAAAATTAATGCAAAATATTATGCATTCAGGCATGGACTTTTTTTACCATCATTGTGAAGGTGATATAATAGCCAAAAGATTCAGTCTTGACAACTTAGTTCAACTACCAGTAAATCAAAGAGATTAATATCGTCTGAGAGTTAGTTATGAATAATTCCATATAAAGGTCAACCTTAACATAGGGGAAAAAAATCTAAGGGTTCTTTCCAAACCATACTAATACAAAATCCTACATTCCTACAAAAAGATTGGATTTTTTTTTTTTTTTTTTTTTCAGAACTATAATGTCAAATGCTTCATCTTAAATCAGCATGCTCTTTATATAGTTAGTAGAGTACTGACTCGGACACATCTCATCCATAATGTGAAAAAGTCACATCCATAAGGCCAGTTTATCCTATCATTTATTCCAAACATTTTCAAATCTACAGTTTCTGTCTTTATTCACATCTCTCTCATAGTACAACTGTAATGCTGTTCTGCAGTTGCCTGTAAAATTTTCAAAGTTTGTAGAAAATCTATACTTTGTATGAGACATTTGTCCTTTTTAATGTCCTTAACACTGATAAAATGATGGATATTTTAACAGGTAAATAATTCGGTGAATTTTGAGAATTTGTTTGTCTTTAGCCGAAGGGATTACATTAAAAATTATACAGATTGATTACTGATACTACGCTTGCCCATGCTCTGAGGCTTTTTGTTTCCCTAAATGTCACATCCATAATGCTGGAACAGCCCTGATAATAATCAGATGATGAGAATGCCTTTCTTACACTATAATAATTAGTCACCCGCTATAGTAACAATGGCTTCTTCAGTACAAAATAATCACCCATTTGTTTGGAATTTGGAATAGACATTGGATATTACATTTTAAATTTAGTGGCCGTCGTAAGAATAGATCCATCTATTAACCTCTGTAATCCAACTAGTGACCACAGAGGTCAATGGTGACCATTTTTCCAACCATGGTAGAATTTCTGGAAAACATTCCAACATGCATTCACACACTACGGACAATTTGGGAACACCAATTAGCCTAATCTGCATGTCTTTGGACTGTGGGAGAAAACAGGAAGGAAACCCACCAACCACAGGAAGAACATTCAAAGTCCATGCACACAGACCCCAAGGCTGGGAATTCAACCCGGACAATGGAGGTGCAAGGGGACAGTCCTAACCACTAAGCCACATGCTTCCATAAGAAAGATATGTATTATAAATTGGGCAATGTATACTCATGTCTTTTATAACCCCTGGAGTAGGTTGGTGTAAAGGACCACTTGTGTATTGTACATTCATGTAAAACTACCTCAAGCATCAAAACAATGAGGACAATGAGGATGACGCTTAAATAACGCAACACAGCTTTAACACCAACAAAGCTTTTCTGTTAATTAGGGGTGCGATGGTGTAGAACTATAGGGGTTTAATATGACAAGGAAATCTTAAATAATGTTATTAGGGTCATGGATGCCTAAATTATATGAAGGTTTGTTAGATTACAAATCATTATTTACTTTACTATTAATTTACTGCTAATTTACATCATCTAATTTGCTAGAGTAATTGGACGATAAGTGAAGAGAATGTGTATTTGAATTAGACAGCATGTTAAAATCTAGAAGTCACATTTCCCAGGAGAGTATATGTCCCGGGGCTGTTTGAGGAGTCAGAGGACAGTGAAGGCATTGAGCGAGAGCCTGGTAGTGGTGGGAAAAAGAAGTTAAAGTGGCGGCAATAGCAACTTGCAAGTAAATTAAAGTTCAGTGAAGCAGCATTGGAAAGCATAAAGCAGAATGCTAATGCTGTGCTGAAGCTGGCCTGCCATCATAACCAGCAGCTAAGGCATCTGCTAAGGTGTTCAACCAGAACTGAAAATGAATGGGGGAAAGAAAGGAGGAGGCAGAACCAGGAAAAAATGTGTCCATCCAGAATCTGCATTGAGAATAATTCATTCAAGATTTGATTAACCCTAAAATTGCCAGTGACTTGTAAATGTTTATAAAATACCCAATGTAATTATAACCTGCTGTAATAGTATGAGAATGAGGCATCTGAATGCATCTGCCTTGCCTTATGAAATTCTGTAATCCAGTAAATTCTCTTGTTTTCTGTTCTTATACATTTATTATTCATTTGCATACTGGAATGCTAATATTGCAGATATCCTATGCAAATATGTACGCACTTTTCCATATGGTGAATATTTAGAGGCAAGGCCAGATTGCATTTCTCTCAGTTATTTTCCATGTTTCTCCTGTCAGTATAAGGTCAAATTGAATACTTGAAGGATAGATTGGGTCAATGCTTGCAGAAATATAACGAATAAGAAAGAAAAATTGGCTTGTCAGTCATGTCTTTCATTAAAAGAAAATCCTAATGAATACCATGAATATGAAGCAAGTGTCAGTGTCACCAATATTCCTGTCAATGTCTTTACTTTTGTTGAGTGCTGTTTATATATATCTTTCTTGTCATCCTTATTGATTTTTCTCTCATTCCAATTTTGATTCTCTCACTCCAATTTTGATTCTCTCACGACCTTGCTTTGCCAAAAAATGGGGTGGGGGGGGGCGGGGTTATGGGGGTGGTCATTGTGACTAAATAGATGCCCTTTAGTGTGACCACATCATAGAGCTTGATTTCACTAAGGTACACCAGCAGCAATTACAAATTTCTGCAAAGTTATATTTTTTGCAGCTCTTTCTTATTTGTAGATTTGTTTAGCTTTTGCATCATGAGTACACAGTATGAAGATAGAATCACAAGCTTGTTTGGGAATATTTTACACATGGGTTCTTTGATTTTGAAGTACAGTTTAGTATGGATAATGTTGGTTGAGTTTTAATTAAAAAATATACGTAGCAAACTTACACTAGCAAATTGGAACAAAGAACAATTTTGAGGTTTGTTGCACTCAAAACCATTTAATTGCAAAGAAATAAATATCACGCGAGATATTAAAACAATAACAAAACCTTTAAAGTCTAAGTTTCACCTAAAAGACAGTTAAGATCATTGAAAGATTTGAATTAAAAAAATGCAAATGTGTTCCTTTTTATCTGATAAAAATATGAATGTGTATGCATATTTAGAAGGAAAAAAACGAAGCAAGGATCGGGAGATAAGAAGCATTGAATATTATGAATGAAAAATTCTAATTCAAATACAAAAATAAAGTTTTTACCTTCAGTAGTTGACAACAGCTCCTGATTATAGTACAAATATACTAAAGTTATAACCAAGTTCAGAAATCCCAACTGGCAAACAAAGCATAATGACTCTGGCAGCTACATCCTGTACATACTGTGCATACATTTTTTATTTGAATAGTTTTTATGTCACTTCCATCAGGCAGTCAATGCACATTTCTAGCTTTTTCAGAGTCTTGCCTCTGAAATGCATGCAGTAGGGTAATCAGAGTTTTATGGTGATGCTGTATTGGTAACGTGCAAAAATCTAAATCAATCTCTTTCGCTAAGTAGTTGTATGTGTGTGCATTGCACTTTATATTTAGATATAGAAGGTATAAAGGCAGTTCTTTGAAATGTATAATCCTACTGGCGCCCCTTAAGGTATATAGCGTAGACAACGGCTTCCCACATACAACTCATATATCTCATGTCTCCACTACAGAAAACCATTGCCCATCGCTTTACAATGTGTGTTATATCATTATCCCTCTGCTTAATTTCTTTTCATAAATATTAATGCATCATCGCTCTCAAACGATGCAAAGCCAGTGTTAGCGGCAGGTCAAAGCACCTAAAAGAAAACTATAGAGTGTAAGCAAAAATAAATTAATTGTAGACAACCTTTTTTTTGCCAGAGGCAAAGAATTTGCCAAAATGAGTGAAAGTCAATTTGTCTTGCCAGTCATATATTTTATTAATTATTAATTTGTTTAACTGGGTCAGGAGTTGAGAGAGCAAAATTGGCTGTGCTTTCATCAGGAGTGCAGTGAAGGGGTTCGCAGATGAAGGGGTTTGCTGCTTCTAGTGAGATTGATTCCACAAGCCAACGAGCAGCAAGGGGCTCTAAAAATTAAACAGTATTACAATACTGTACTTTATTGGACAAAAATTAAATGAAACTAGCAAATTAATTATCCGTATTCATTCTTGCCTAGCTTAGTGCTAGATTTATCTTGTCTCTGAATTTTGTGACTTTTGAGACATAACTACTGACTAATCGAACAACTTTTTAGCTACTTACTTCAGAGGTCTGCCTTTTACGGTGCAATCTTACTTAGATGTAAGAATGCCATTTTCAACTTCTCTCAGCTCGGACAGGTGGTGGTAAAGTAAACAATGGCTGCAATCTTTACACCTTGTACATGACAGGCAAGACAAATTACTGCATGAACATTTTATATGAGGCATTTAAGACAGCAGTACTGTTGGATTTGATGATTAATTTTTCATAGTAATCTTTTTATAACAGCTAACAGCAATTGACCGAGTTCTTTGAGCATTTGAGTAAACCAATATGGCACCAGACAGACTGAAATAACAAGACACTGGTTCCTGGTATTATACATGCATACATATATCCATAAACACCACCCTCTTTTTCTGCTGCTAGTTGATATGCAAATACTGTACAGCATACTGTAGGTGTTCTAGTACCCGAAAATTACAGTAACTGTCAGGCGAGGTTAAGGAAGCACTTTCAGTAAGAAAACACGTCTGATAATGTTGTCATCTTAAACAACACTTTGTCTTCTTAATAATTGCTTCTAAGTCATTCTGAAATATCTCTGAATCATCTGTTCTTTTATTTAAAACTAACTAGCTTTAAACACAAGGCTTTTTATTTAAAGCTAATTAGCGTTAAACACAGGGCTGCATCCCAACTTCCTTTATAACCCCTAATCAAGGGCACTACTTGCTGTGTGGAAGAAGAGATTGTACACCCTAGTGCACTAGCTTTCTTTTTTTTTAATGCTATTCGGGATTCAACCCTGGAGCCCGGATGTAAAAACTAACGTTCTAAAGCGGAATAAGCGGAAATATAAAGAGAAACTTACGCGATTTACAGGATGGTCCACCACCTCGAAAAGGTTATTCTGCTCACCTTATGGCTACATAATATGGTACACGAATGCAAACCTTCCACCCCTCTCACACAAACCTTCTCCAGTAACACTAGTCGTGGTTAGTTAGCTCTGCTAACTAGTAACGAATAACTAGCTAACTAGTTAGTAACTGTCGCTGCTATAACTAACTAAGCCTAAAACGTCTATAAAACAGGATTTATAGATTCTAGAACATACTGCAAATTAATTTTTAAATGTTATCATCCTTACTGTTAATTCTAACATAATCTAACCTGACATGATTTTAAAAAATGTGAACGCAGTCATGCTTGTTCAGAATTTTTTAAGGGAATGCTTTTAATCTAAGCTCAAAGACACGCCCACTTACCCGAGTCGACACACAGACTCTTTTTACTCAAGGACATAACTTTATTATCTTCTTGGTTTGTACAGTATAATGGTTGGAGTGGGAATAAGCTGGAGTTTAAAAGAACTGCAGTGATGTGGAACTGAATTAGATTATGGGTTACTGGGAGCACACTTTATCCAGCTACTAAGAAATGACCCTGTCTCCATCCCCTAAACCTATAACCCCAGACAGTTCTGCTGAGTCATTTACAACACTAAATTATTCAGCCGCAGATGTTAACCTAAGACTCAACCTAAGAGTGCTTTCTTATTTAACCCTGATTCACTTTCATTTTCATCATTCACTCAGTGTCTAATTATAAATGGTCACTAATAAATAGTGTTTGACTACTAGGGGTGTAATGTTGTACATATTCACGTGCCATTCCATACACAATGTTCACAAATGTACAGTATATACACAAATAAATTAGCCATAACATTACCATACACATAACATAACAACATAATATAATATAATATAATATAATATAATATAATAATATTACGAATGGTATTACCTACAATTGTGTTGGCTTCCATTGTGTCACCAGGAGATCTGGCCCCTAATGAGTAATGGGGTCTGGTAACAGCATGTTAGCAGCGGGTCCTTTTGGTGCTGTGGGTCGCAGGGTGGTGGGGATTGGGATTGGAATGCCAGGTTGGTAGACTCAAGCGCTTTGCCGGTCTTTCTACTGTGTCTTAGCCAGCACCTTTTCTGTGGGCTCAGACCAGACAGCCTTTTGTCCCAGTGGGCATGGGTGGGCAGTGGGCATGAGTGGGGCATGGGTGATTCTTGGTTGCTTATGACCCTGTCACCAGTTTACTGGTGTATAATTGCTAATCAGTGTTAACATATTAAGTTGTGGCATATGCATATTAACATTTATTTCTAGTATAAATAATTCATCAGTGGACCAAGACAAAGAAAAAACATAGCCTTCTTAACTGACAAATGCCTTCTGCAATGACCACCCCCCCCCTCCATGTTCGTGTTTTCTTAGGCAGTTAACTCAGATGGGTGATGTAGATTTTCTTTCTCATACAGCCAACTATATAGTCAATGTTTTAGATTTTAAACATGAATACAATATGCCCAGAATCAAGCCATGCTGATTTGACATCACTCTGTAAATGGAGAAGGCATTTGGAGTTGATAAAAAATGCTGGTCCATAGTGTTATTTCATATCATGAAAGACATGATCCCCATTTACACTGTTGAGGAATAAGGTGTTCACTAAATTGTGCAAAAATAGTAACAGTGCCATCTACAGTATAGCAAATAACGCAAATAATTTTATTTTTTTGTTCCTTAATTATTCAGTGTTTAAAAGAACGATTGTTTGCACAGTTTGCTATACATACAGCAGTGCTGGTATTGTTCTTGTATAACTGAGTTTTAAGAAAGAAAGTTATGTGCCTTTATATGCATTGCTTACTGTATGCATTCAGGAAATGGCCAGTTTAATGTCCTGAAAATGCACCAGACTGTGACTTCAAAACCAATACCAGTACACCCCATTGACCATATTAATTTATAAACAGGGTCCAAAGAAGAGGACAGCATTTTCAGAGGTCACAAAGCCAAAAGTGTCTGCAGGGAAAAGATGCGAGGTTAGCTTTGTGTTGTAGCTCCAGCTGAGATCTGAGTCCAGAGGTAAATAATGAGGAGAGTTTGAAGTGGCTGGAGGGTTCTTTATCCTTACTGTGAAGTAATTAGGACAGATGAGGCTTTGTTTACATCTGGTGAGAAGATGCAAGCCGTAAAACAGAGCATCATTGTCTTCCAGGCATACACACATACTGTGATTTTACTGAGAACACACACTGTTCTCAGTGAAGTCACTGATCATGCTTATCTCTGACTTCCTGGGTGCAAGTGTCCATAGCTCCAGTGTCATTGTGCACTCAGTGGATCTCAACACAGGGGATTTGTAAAGGAAACAAAGGAGTAGCTTACTGCTTATTTCACTCCAATTATAGAGGAAATGTAAAAATGATAAAAATCTGAGATTTTACATTCCCCTCTGTAAGTCTTTAGATTAGATTGATAGTTTTGCTATGATAGACAGCCTTTCCAGACTCACTCACTCATCATCTATACCGCTGTATACAGTGTCACCGGGGTTTGGACCCTATCCCAGGAGATTTAGGGCAAGAGGTGGGGTACACCCTGGAAGGGATGCCAATTCATTGCAGGATACACACATAGACTATGGGAAAATTTGTGTAAAGCCAGTTATCCAATCTTTGAACTATGGGAGGAAACACACTAACCATGGGGAGAACATACAAACATGCAGACAGAGGGAGGAATCAAACCTGGTCAGGAATCGAACACAGACCCTGGAGGTGGAAGGCAACAGTGCTAACCACTAGTCCTGTATGTCTCACATCTTCTGCATTTAATAATTTCCTGCACGTTTGATGACATGGGGGCTGATTCCCCAGGTAAGACACAGAGCATCTTGAGCACCATATGCACAACAAGAAGGAGAAAACAGAATGTGGATAATTCATGTCAAGACAATCAGAGCAAGTGGCACACAGCTAGTGAGAAGCTTAATAAAATGCATACATATACAAGCTTAATGGTCCTTATACTTTAATAGAATTTTTTGTCTTAGATGTATGTTTTGCATCTTCTGCATTAGGGTCTCTGTAAAATATGTTGTTAGAGAAATGATCCTGGACACCATCTGATATTGTAGCCAAAGTGATAGTAGTGTGTAGAAGAACACTGACAGGCTCGCCAAGATGCTTGAACTAATCAGTTAATTTTCTTGTAAAACTGGTGTGGTTTTAAAGGCAAAACAACCAGGTCAAATGTTTATTGCTCTTAATATATTAAGTTTATGGGCGCTTAAAATTTTTTTAAAGCATCTTAATTTTTTAGAATATTTTAATATGTGCCTAAGACTGTTGCACTGTAAGTAAAAGCTGAACAAGAGACAAAAAAAACATAATTTCACCGATGATACACTTTAATTGACCTTTTTGCCCACCATTTACATACTGTAATTACAAAATAACAGCTACCAAAGCGCTGCTGCAATGTAAGTTTATTATTATAATTTTTTTTTTTGCTTGATTATTTAAACTCTGTAGATTTGAATTTTACAATCTCTGCTCCATTTGACCCACTAAAATCAATGAATAGCTCAGTGAAACCCAATACATTTAACCTTGACTCGTTTTCTAGTTTCTGTTTTCCATGAAGTCAGCTCAAAATGGTTGCACTGTCATCTGCATTGTTTAATCTGCTGCTTTGCTCCTTTCTACATGGTGACCTCTGCTTCTTTACTGCTTAATAACAACTCCAAAGCACTTCTTTCATACTGAATTCTGCTTGTCGTTGTATAAAGGAAGATTAGACATCCACTGTCTGGATGTCTAATCTAATTATATGGAATGTTGTCTGTTAATTTGTCTGTGTATCAAGGCCTAATGGTGCCACTTTTCCCTATGGAGATAATGTAAAAGGAATCTGCTGGGGAGAAGAAATGCACATGTTTACATGGTCCATTATCTACTGGGTAATGGGTGGAATCTTCAATAACAGGTTAAACAGTCAACATTTCAGAATATGACAGTAGTAACAGTGTAAGTCCAAAATTTCAAGGACACTTTGTGTTCCTGCTTTAACATAATAGCATGATGCCATAAATTTAACCGAACTGCATATGCTGTAATGAAGGCACGGGTTTGCTAATTTGGTTTATTGTATAATTCATTTAATGAATGAAAATAGCACAAGGAAAATGTAAAACCTTCGTCAGCCAGTAGCGATAACCCATAGTTGTGCATAATTCCTATTACAGAACACAGAGGAGCATGATATAAATACTTAAAAACTAATATCTACATTGTAATAAGCAAAAACAGATAGTTATGTGGTTTTATCAAACCTGGAGAAGTGAGTATTGTCAGGGAATTGAATCAAGGATATAAGCAAGGCAATAAAGGAATGTTTATTTTAGGTGAAACAGTGGCGTAATGGTTAGTACTGCTGCATTGCACCTGGGGTTTAAATTTCACCTCCGGGCTTGTGTGTGTGGAGTCTGCATGTTTACCCTGGGACATGCAGGGTACCTCAGGGTCCTCCAGCTTCCTCCCATAGTCCAAAAACATGCACAGTAGGTTAACTTGTGTTTCCAAATTTCCTGTATTGTGTAATTGGGTACTGTATATTAGTGTGTATGTTCTTGTGCCGTGCAAGGGGTTGGCACCCCATTAGTTGTGAACCCTGCAGTAGTTCCCCAGAATAGGCTCCAGTTCCCCCACAACCCTACAGTACATTGGATAAGTGGTATAAAAGAGGAATTCATGGTATTTACAAAAAATATATGAAACAGGACTAGTCTAAGAACGTGTTTTTAGACAAAACCGGGCATAGGCCATACCTCATATAGGAGAACACCTGATTGAACACCTGAGCTTTGGAGATCACCAGGTAGGCCGAATGTTGAGCTTCGCTTGGAGCTGAGGCATGCCGTCGTTTTTTTGTCATTCCTGGGTGAGACACATAGCATTTAATGCTTTAGATACACTCCACTACTTTTTCCAGACTGAATTGACCCTTAGAAACAAGGAGCTACCCCCACAGACACACGCCCAGTAAGTAGTTAAAGCATCAAATAAATCCACTTCCACTTACCTGCCTTTGGGTCTGCCAACCTTCCCCTGTTGAACTGGTCCTGTAAAACAAGGAAGTACTCTATGCCATTATATGGTGCCAACACCATGCTGCTGGTGTGCCCAGCTTGGCATTATGCAACTTTTATATCTTGATGGCTGCCTTGCTTTCCGTCAGGGATTTTGTAGGAAGTACAGGGAAGAATATTTATTTCTAACAGTATTTGCAAGAAATGAAGCAAAACAGGACTGGCATATGAAGTCACATGTAAAATCATTGTACAATAGGGGTGCTGGAAACATAGGGCATTATGACAGTCCTTAAAAACCAAAAAGTAAATCGTGCAGGGAGTCATAAAAAAGTTAAATAGAAAGTTGGAAATGTCATCATACTATTGCTGTTCACAATTTCAATTGCAGTAATGCAAGTGTTTCTTATTACAAACCCAAACTTCTGAAAACATCTGCTGCTGTCAGAAATTACTGTGACATTGTATGAATAGCCACTGAGCAGACGGCATTAAAGGTCATGTATCCTTACAGCAGCCAACAAAAATAAATGGCTAACTCAAACTCACAGAACACATTTTCAATTCAGTTCACAACAGGTCACTCGATACAGCAGAAATAACTTTCTTTTTTTTTGTTGCTTCGTTTGCTTTTCGCATCACTATTTTGAAGACATGTTTGCGGTAAAACGGAGTGAAATGGCTCCGGTGATTAATCCAATCATCAAGACTCTTTTGTACACTGGTGCCCACTGCTGCCTTCAAATGCAACCCGAGTACCCATTTCTGTAATAATGATGCAGGTAATAAAAAAAACAACGCTGATTCGACTGTTTTAATTAAATGGCAAAATGTAAGTGCCTTCAGCCTTTCAGCCGTTTCAGAACCTTTATCCTAATATTAACACAGCGTGATTCACATTCACATTTTTACTGTCAGCTGGGTGTGTAAGAGGAAGATAACACAAGAGGGAAATACACACTTTGTAGTTCCTGGTTTTGGGCATAACATCCACAAAGACATTTGTAATAAGGCTTTTGGGTTATTAATTTTCTTTACTCGTGCTGAATTTCAGAAACATGACAACAGTGTACAGCAGGGAACCTGTATTTCCAAACACAGTGAGAAAGACATAAGGGAAATAAAACAAGGTAACTTTGGAAGTTGCTCTTGAAATACTAAAATAATTTTTTGGTTTGTTTGAAGCAAGAGATTGACAGAAAGCATTTGGTTTTGAATACTTCATATTGTACAACCAACTGGCGTCTTTATTCTAATTTTGCATCATTATCTTCTGAGAAGCGTCCATTACAACCAAGCTACAACTTTTGCTTCAAAAATTCCCTAAAGATATGAGATTGGCGGGAGAGCAGTGTAACACTGGATAAATTATTGACCAATTATACAGTGTACGGTATTCTCCGAGCTCCTGCTGTCAGATACACATTACAAGGCACCAGATGTGAGAGGGAAAGAACAACCTCCAGAGCAGATACAAGTCTGACATGGGAATACTAACTCAAAGTAACTTGACCCATCTTGTGAAGTACATTTAAACATGTGATTCTATTTAGCAAACGATATGCCATTACCCCTTAAGATCTCTTAAACTCTGGAATGGTAAACTCCTTGCAACAGCAATCATATTGTGAGCCATGTCAGTTCCTACAGTATAGTGGTGATCATCTTCTTTTCAAGTTTGCACATGCTTAGGCGAAATGTCTCTTCTGTTTTCAATCCACCCAGAGCGAATGAGTGCAGTTGCCATTCGCCATTGATTAGGTGTGCTGTTACACAGATGTGGTTATAATTACTTACTGATAACCAGGGGCGCAAAAATGGGGTATGCAGTATCTGCAGTGCATGGGGGCGCCACACGGAGGAGGGCGCCATTGTGAATTGTCTTTAATAAAGCTTTAAAAATATTTCAAAAATTATATTTGTTAAGAGACTATTTTTGTTTAACATTTTAAACGAGTAAAAAAAAATTAATAATATATAAAAAAATACATATCAATTGAGCCCCCCCCCCAATAGTTGCAAGTCACATATGCAAAATGGACAGAAGAGGGAAGAACAGAACTGACGCGCAGAACAGAAAAAGAAAAAAAGAAAATGAAAAACAGTGTATTAAAATGAGGACAGTAATGTCAAAATATATAAAAAGAGATAGGTCAAGGTTACCAATCATTTTGTATTACTGTAAGTCTTTAAGTTAATCAGTATTTAACGTTATTGCCAGCGAGGTTGGGCATAGTTACCGTCCGTTAAAATCAAATCATTATTCCTGAAAAAATAGGCGTTTGGTTTGGTTTTAAAAAAAATTAACTTATTGTTAAAAATGTTAACTGAGGTTCTCACCACCAAGCACAACCAAGTTATTGGGCTCTTGCCTTATCCTCTCAGTTTGTTATGTTCAGTCCAGGGGCGCAATAAATGCCCTGCTGTGTAAACAGAACGAGACTAGCATATGGATCCCTCTGCATGTTCATTCATACAGTATTCCAGACCCTATTGTAAGCTTTTTGTAATTCTCAAAACAGATTTAAAAACCACAAAGTTTCTAAAAATTATGCAGTTTAAATGTATTAATGCATGAGCCTTTTTCTGTTTCTGTTGTAATAACAGTGCTAATGAAATGACATCACTGTTTAGCAAATACAATCATTTTAATGCATTGTACATGAGTGTTCATAAAAAAAGATGAAAAAGATGAAGAGTAGAGAGAGAAAGCAAATAAGTCAAGAGCAGGTGAAGAGAACAGGTAGGAGCTACCAAACAGGATACTACGACTTAAAGGGGTCATGATATACATTTACCATTTGAATGTGTTTTCTGATGTACACATACAATAAGTTACAGTTTTTTGTGCACCAGAATTACAAAATGTTTTTTATAGTGCAGTGACCTCTTATTTGTCAAAAATAAGTTGTAAAATTATTATTATTATTTGTAGTAAAATTGAATTCATCTTGTCATGACCACTTTAAACAATATTAAAAAAAAAAAAAAAATTTGGGATTGATGATTTAAGGTATAGGAGGACAATGAATGATATAAAATGAGTTCAGAGCAGGTGAAGAAAGCAGGTAGGTAAAGCCATACAGGATTTTATGACTTACACAGTATTAAGAAACATGCAGAATAAGTTATTGTAGCCTTAAGAAACAAAGYTTGTGAAACATCTATTTTGTTTACTCAGTTGTGAAGATGAAGATACGCCTTGTGAAGATGAAGATACGCCAAACCCACGGCAACGGTCACATTTTTAAAAATGGCCTTGATGTGGAAAAGTACCACGTCAGGGTCTAAGCATACATACTGTGCACTTTTCCTTGTCAGAGTACTGCAGGTTATTTGAACATCTAAGTTATTTTGCAGCTTGCCATTCTAAGGATTTGGACATTGATTGATGCTATTTTATATGTAAATGACATTAAAAGTGGGGGAGGGGGGGTTGGGGTGCAACCCATTATCTTGCATACCCCTCAGCAAATGTGCAGTTGCGCCCCTGCTGATAACTAGTGGTCTTCAGTTTTCCAGTGTCTTACATTTAATGTATTCTTGTAAAACTAGAAGGTAGCTCAAGCACACAACTTCTATAAGCTTTTTATTATGAAACTATATAATGAAACATCACCTGGTGATGTTCTTAGTCATCCACGTTAAACGTGCCACTATCACAGGCAGGTAAACATGCTGCGGTTATGGGTAGCCATTAGGGTCAAACTTGGTCATATAATTAATTTGCATTAAATTAATAAAAATGAAAGCGTTAACATTTCTAGATTAATAACATGCGTTATCATGTTAATTCTGCCAGCCCTAATTTGTAGCAATATAATTGAAATTATCTTTAGAAAACAAAATGATCAGTAAAAGTGGGAAAAAAAAACATATGTGTACATATAGTAGATGCATATGCGGCTTGCTATTGTTATCATTTTTCCTACTAGAGAGGAACGTAATTAGCAGTCACATTTTCAGCTTGACTTTTTCTATGTCGACGTTGTTGTACAGGAGCCATCTCTCACCTGGGCGTGGTCTCACTGGAAGGATGAGGATCCAATTGTTTCTGCTAGTGCTCTTCTCACTGGCTTTGAACTACGCTGTGGGTAAGTATACCTCCCGCTGTCCTCTTTGCCTCAACCTCTCTTCCTTTTCCATCATCTCCATCTTCATTTTGTTCTAGTCTCGTGTCACAGAGCTTTCAAGCCCAATCTGAAATGTACAAACTCAGGGTGATGGCCGAGAATGTGATTAGTGCATTTGTGATTTTAGGAGTGAATTTGGAGTAAGGCCAGACTTGATATTAATTATTGATTGTGTTATTTTAGGTCACTGAGCAGAAACGATTAAATGTTCTTGAGAGTTTTTGCTTCTCAGGGCTGAAATAATTTAAGCATTAAATGTTAATAACAATAGGGAGTTGGCTTTACCACAAATAATCCCCAGCAGTAGGGGAACGTGATTGAACAACCGTACAAGCATTGCATCACTAGTCACAACTGTATGAGCTTTTCGCTATATTTAGCAAGTATTGCATTTGGTAATGCTACTGTAAATATATAGCATACTGAGATGGGCCACTGTTTCTTACTCATTTCGTTAAATATGTCTATAATCTGTGTGTTTGTTAGTGGAGTCTACCACCACACAGTTAATGTGGAGGGGGTTGCAGCAGACTGTCAGTGATGCGTGTGGATGTAAAATCAGGTTTCTTGAGGACTTTCAAGAGCTGTAGCTGTAAACACAGACATGAGCATAAACAATATTCCCCAGTGGAGACCTGCATAGGGAGAAAATTCACACTGGTCTCATGAGTTTGTTAAAAATGCATAAAAATGACATCATCAGGACTGTCTGACATGAGCATCAAATATTGTTTTATTTACCTTGACATATTGTAGTCTTACCAACCTACCTAACAGGTTATAATGTGAAAAAGACTTGATGAGTAGTCTAAAAAAGAAATGATAAAATTAACATGTTACAATTAAGGTTCATAAATTAATGGACACTTCTCTAAACATTTGCGCACACATTTTGCTCTTTAGTTAGTTTATTAAACTAGTTTAGATCACACGCATGACACCTGCACCCTGCTCACTGCTCTGTGACATTCCTGCCTTGTCACCACTGTCCTCATCTTTAGCTGCAGTCTGCTTAAATCAATCTTTTATCATGGTACGCTTTGCAGCATCAGCCAATAAAGTCCTTTTCTGTTTTTATCCACCATTGGACCAGGACCCTGCAGGTAGGGTCATTCACAAACTCACATAAAGAAACCATGCATTATAAATATCCCAAGCTCAGGATCAAACCCAGGGAACACGGAGGCCTGAGGCAACACCATTTCACGGTGTACGGGAACGTCACTCTGAATTTCTTCTCCTGTGCTGAATTACGTCTAAAGGTGCAGCTGTAATAAAATGCTTAAATTAGGGACCATTTCACTTTTCACAATGCCTACAGTGTAAACACGCATTAAACCGGAGATGGATAAAACATTTGCTTTGTTTATGTGCTCATATTAGGCAGGGATGTGTGTGTTTCGGGTCATGACAGTGGGCCAGTGTTTGAAGAGCAGCCATCCAGTCTGATTTACCCAGAGGGGCTGCCTGAGGGCAAAGTGACCCTGAATTGCCAGGCAAGAGCCAGTCCTGCAGCCTCCTACAGGTAACTCAGCTTTCAATATGACATACAGGAGCTCCATCATATCAAGTACCAAATAAAAGATGAAACTATATTAATCAACAATGTAATTATGTTAAGTTTTTGTTTGTGGTTCTCTTCTCAGGTGGCGTGTTAACGGGACAGATGTGGTAATAGGAGAAGACTCTCACTACACTCTGGTAGCAGGAAACTTGGTGATCAATAATCCCCAACATGGCCAAGATGCTGGATCATACCAGTGCCTTGCCTTCAATCGCTGTGGCACCATCATTAGTCGAGCAGCGAACCTTAAATTTGGCTGTGAGTTTGGATCAGATGTTTTGTCCTGAAGGGTCATTTGGTTGTTTTTCAGACGGAATCCTGACGTTTCTACTGTATGTAAAACTCATATCTGAGTCCCCATTTTGAAAGATTTTTGATCAGACAATTGACCTTTACAACCATTTTTCCTCAAAGCATATTAGCCTCATTTAAACTTATGAACTCCCTTATGACAGCTTAATCCTTTTTTTACTATCTTTTTACTACCTACTACATTTATTACCTTGGAAAAAGTATGATATTTTGATTTGTCCTTACCACACAATTCTTTACAAACCCAATACAATATTCTACTCAATTACCCAATTCATTATTTTGAACCACCTACCCTTCAGACCAATCTGCATGTCTAGAGAATTTCTAATCGTCCCATCCTGTAACTCAGTATTCCTTTTTATTTTAGTTTAGTTATTCAATAATTCCAGGTGAATAATAAGAATAGAAGCTAACCACATTAAAAATGAAATTATTATTAGCATAGTTTCAGTAAAAATGAAATGAGTATTATTTCAGCTGCAAAACCATTAATAAAACTTTATTACGATCCAACAGGTTCTCAGCTTTGTTTGCTATCTGTTTTAGATCTCCATGATTTCCCTTCAGAAAGCAGGAGTCCCCAGACAGTTTATGAGGGAGTTGGGACTTTTCTGGCTTGCCAACCTCCAGCTCACTACCCAGGTAAGTTGCAGGGGGGAAAAAAAAGCTTTTGGCCATTCTCAAAGGTGAAGAGACTTAAGTGGAGATGTCATTTTGTCTTCTTTCCCCCCTAGCTCTCTCCTATCGTTGGCTCCTTAATGACTTCCCAAACTTTGTCCAGCCAGACAAGGGACGGTGGTTCGTGTCTCAGGTGACAGGGAACTTGTACCTAGCTAATGCCAGAGCCAATGACACAGGCAACTACTTCTGCCTCACAACCATTAACATGGACATCACCACTAAGAGCACATTCAGCAAAGCCATTCAGCTCACAGTGCAGCCTGACGGTCAGTACTGCTTCTCTGTGTCTGTAATGATATTACATTATACTCTAACCAAAATGTATTCTGATCATGCCAAGGTTAAATCTCAGTTTCTATAAACTGGGCTTTTTTTTAAGTGCATGAACATTTCTATCATTGATGGGTTGATCATTGATTGTTGTCGATGATTGTTTGCTTTCTTGAACATTTCCAGTAATCGATTATGTTTGTTGTATGTACTGTATATGAATGTTCTCCTGCTTTGGCTAGTCCTGTTGCTGTACGTGTGTGTAATGTACTCTGGGTGTATTAATAGTGAATGGTGGTGGGATTGATTTTCAGGAAACACCACAAGTGCAAAAGGCATTGTAGTGTGTGGTTAAACCAACTATTAATTGATTATCGATTGGATTATTCAGATTGATGACTGAATATAGAAGGGTTATTGACTTTCATCACTAATTTCTATATAAAAAAAAAAACAATAATGGTAAAGAAAATGCACATAAGCCAGGGAACGTGACATCACACCAGATCTTCACTTCTGGAAAATCTGTAACAATGGTCTATTCTATGTCGAAACTGTTTCACACTTTTGTTAGTGTAACTTATCGATCTCTGCTTGATTATCAGTTTCGCACTTGACATCATATAACATTTTTTATGATGTATATTTAAACCCTATAATAAAGAATGCATTCAGTCTTAAAAGTCCTTTAATCTGTGCTGTTTGTACAATACATGTATGTTCTTAAACATTAAAACAGTAATGCATGTGAGTTAGATTGATTCACCCTGTGAAGATGCTTTTGAAGACTTTGAACAGGATTAACAGTAAAAGCCCAGTCAAATTACTGGCCTGCAGGAGGAGGAAACACTCTCACCGTACTATACTCTCTACATATAACTGTATCGCTCCCTTGAGTTAACACTTCCTGGTTTGTCTCTGGATGGCCATCTATGCAACCTCGACGCTTCTCCAGTATTCCACCAGGATGATGGTTTATGTTCTTTATGATAATACAGTACTGTGCAAAAGTCTTAGGCACCATATTATCTGTAGTGCAAATTTTGTTTTATAGATTTATTATGTCTGTATTATTATGTCCGTTTATTGTTCGTGTTTTTCTTTGGATGTTCCCAAGACTTTTGCACAGTAAATAAAACAGCTGTTAGGTTTTACTGAGCATGCTGGAGAATATGAGTTCTTTGGTAACCTATTCACATTCTCTCCTTTCTATTTGTTTTTTTTTTTTCTAAAACCCAGGAGTCTACTATTGTTTTGGGGTTTTTTTTGGTCCCATCTGAAAACTGGTCTGTCATGTAATATGTCGCAAATATTCTTCTGTAATGTTATCTGTTCATTAATTTTAGTGTATCTTTGTAGGGAATGGTCTTATACATAATAATGCAGACATAATAAACTTGTATAACAAAATTTGTACTACAAATAATATGGCGCCTAAGACATTTACACAGTACTGTATGCGTTTGGACAAATTGATGTGCTGTCATGGAAGAAAAAAAATCCTTTGATGGAAAAACCTGGTCATTCACTATATTCATGTCGTCGGTTGACCATATAATATTGGACCGTATAATTTTTGGACCATATAATGTTGATGAACCCAGTCCTGACAACAGAAGCAACCATAGATAATAACACTGATCCCACATGCTTGTACAGTAGGCACTATTCTTTATGAAACCCTTTTTAAGGATCTAGCCTTACTGATAAATACTTTCCCTAAGGCTACAGAGTTGTTTAGTCCGTATCCCTTGAGTTCTCTTCAAATTGTGCCTGTGGGAATGCTCTTACTTTTACTATTAAACATTGCTGTGAGTTCTAGAATTGTTTTTTTTTTACAATTTGATTTCACTAAGAGTTTGCGTGAGCTCCCATCACTCTTATTCAGAATATTTTTCCATTTTCTCTTTATTATAGAGATTTAGAACAGTTTGGTACAAATATGTTTTTTTGTTTCTTCTTGGACAAGTAATTTGGTTACCATGCCAGAAAATCTCTCTAAAAGCCAAATGTCACGCCATAAACTCATTGTTAAGCACATTCGAATCTACCACTTTTAAAGACTTTTCAAGACAAAAGTGTGATGTAAGTGCACATTGTGTTCCCCTCTAGGAGGCACCTTTTCATAGAGAAATTATGAAAATTGTGTCTTTTTCGGCAACTTGATTAAACAACATGTACATTATTTATTTATGGTCAAACCGAAGAATGGTTATCAATTGAAAATATCATATTTTTAAGATAGGAAAAAGTAAAACAATACTTCATGACACTCAGACGTACTCAGCTGGTGTTTGTGCATGGCCAAGGAAAAATATAATATTTTTAGGAAGGACAATTTGGGCGTATTTTATTTATTCTTTAGGGGTGTCCATCATTTTTTATGCATTTGTTTCAATACACATAATGGATTCATGTTAAATACTTTTCTATTAATTGAGTATGAAATTGAAAGAAAAAGAAAAATTACAATAATTGCAGTAGAAATGTGTTATAATTGCTATTTTATTTTTCTTTAGGGTGCTGGTATTTCTGGTGTTGATTGTAGATCAGCTTCATTTCAGGCCACGTATAATCATTCCTCTGATGATGTGAGGAGCATGCTCTTATAGAATTTTTGCTGTTGCTTTCTTTTCTTCAGGCTTCAGAATTTAGAGGAGAGATGATTTAGAAGTGTTTTATTATGTTATGAACTGCCATCTTCTACTTTATTCATTCATTTATTTAATGATTTTTTTAGCAAACCCCAGGAAGTCAGCTCCCAACATCCGTGTGCGTTTTCCCTCTGAGACATACGCCTTGGCAGGTCACGCCACACAGCTGGAGTGCTTTGCCTACGGCAAGTAAGTAGCTTTGACTCACATACAGTACATCTCTGACTGATTCACTTCTGCTCCTGTAAACATTATGCTCATAAACCAGATTTAAACCACAGTATAAACATCATGCACTTATTCTGCGTTTTTGTCTATTTATTTATCTACCTCACTCTAAGTCCTACACCTAAACTGCGCTGGAGGAAAGTGGATGGAGTTTTACCCTCCAAGGTTGGATCAAGTGCAGAAAGCCCCATCCTGACCATTCCTGACCTAGGCTTTGATGATGAGGGCATGTATGAATGTGAGGCGTACAGCTCAGAGGGACGGGATACGTACCAGGGTCGCATCTCGGTCCAAGGTAGAGTAGATCCTTAAATGATCCTACACTTTGCGGTTGGCATGTAAGATTGCTGTTAGCAGGAAGTAAATAATAAAGGCATAGATTAAAGCTCAAATAAACAACTAAAGAAAGATTATTTATAATTAAGAAGATCATTGATTATACATGTCATACAGCTCACAGTAGTTTCTGAGTAGTAGTAGTTAGTAAAATGAATAACAAGTTAGTAGAGACGAGCAATTATATCAATCTGTGTGCGTGTGTGTGTGTGTGTGTGTAGCCCAACCAGAGTGGCTTCAGGTGATGAGTGATTCTGAGGTGGAAATCAGCTCACAGCTACACTGGAGTTGTGTGGCAGCAGGAAAACCAAGACCATTAATACGCTGGCTTCGTAACGGACTACCTCTCAGCACACAGGTTAGTTACAGTGAAACATACTGTATATCTGCACAGTAAATTTACCTTCGCTTTGTAACTCCTATATACGTAGTAGGACGTTCTAATAAAGTAATTATTGATTGGTGATGTACTGTACTTATACTAGCATCATGAAACCTTTTGATTCAAAACACATGTGTTTTGAATCATTATTAATTATTGTGTTATTATTATTATTATTATTATTATTATTATTATAGTAATAATAATAATAATAATAAAATGTGGGTTTTTTTTTTACACTGAACATAACGGGTAAGATAATAAAAACAGCATTTAATAAAGAATTGTGAATAAAATCATGAAAAATAAAATAGTAGACAATGAAGATCCACAGGATGAAGTATGGTATAAAATGAAATAAAATAAAATGAGTCAATTACTAGTATCACTACTATGAGTAATAACTAAATAACTACAGTTACTGTATATTAAACAGACTTTAAAATTGATTATCTAGAAGCTATTTTAAACTCAGCGATGGAATCACAATGTTGAATGTTAAAGGAGAGCCTTGGCATCACCCTAGGGAATGCTCTAGCACCCACTGTTATAAGATTGAAGCCTGGTACAAATAGAAGGTGAACCAAGGCGCACTGCAATGATAGAGTACAATAGGTGCATATGGTGTAATCAGTTCAGTGATGTAAACGGGAAAAAAAGTTATGCAAAGCTTTAAATGTTAATAAAAGAATTTTAAAACAAGCGCGATAAGATACCGAAAGCCAATGGAGCTGGGTTAAAAAAGGTTTAATATGTACCGATGGATTAGATTGCATAATAATTCTTGCTTGTTCTGAATAAGATGTTCTTTGGGAATAGCAATAAAATAGAGTTAGAGTAGTCAAGATGCTACAAGAGCATTGCCCAGGACCTCAGTGCCCAACTGAGAGATAATGATGCAACCTTGCGATGTTACATAGATGAAAAAAGGCTGAGTGAGAGATACTGTTAATGTGGAAATATGAGTATGCTTAACCTATTGAGACATTAAGATCGGTCAGGTACTTTGAACTTTAGTGCCATTTCAGTTCAGTTTTTATCTTTATGTTATTTTATTTTTGTTCTTTGTATTTTAATAGTTTTCTGTCCTTTAATCTTAATTTTTAGTTTTGAATTTACCTATAAGGAATAGTAGATATGCAAATACTTTAACAAATGCATCATATACTATACCTTTTTCTTGAAAAAATAAAAAATGATACTTTTTTACTCGTTTTTTACCAGAATGTCTTTTTCTAACTTACTAAGAATTCACATTTGTAATTGTCCTTAAACTTTGTGGCTTTGTTAAATGAGAAGCCGCCAAATACTGTAGTTTTCGTTCACTAGCTTTGATTGCGTTAAGCATAATGGTCTTTACCTGGGACGTCCCAATCTCTAAAACCGCCCATGCCCACTGGTATAGCCATCTTTACAATTATAACATAACTGGAGCAGTTTTACATACTTTGTTACTGTGATGCATTGGTAATACTGTGATGCATGTGGTGCAGCTTCGTCCATCCCTGATCCCTGGTCAGCTGGACCGCGGGTTGCAGTTGCAATGTTGTTCCGTTCGAGAGCCTGCTGTCTTTATCCTCTGATTAAACTGCTCAGTGATGAGACCCATTCCGGATTGCACTCTAGGTTTTTATTTGCTGATTTGCCTTAAAACAGGCAGATTTTCTAAACTTAGACGAGTAGCAGCAACCGTGCTCCATGCATGCGCGGCGCGCGGTAACCACAAAAGTGTTAACTGTGTTTTCATAATAGTTTTTGTGTGAAAATGCTGTAACCTCACGTTTCAGGACATGTTGCTGAAGCTGATGCTTGTCCATCTGAAAGCCTCCTCTTCGTTACCTAGGCAACCTCAGTTCCACTGCATTGCTTCCAAGCTGAAAAGCTGAAAAATCATGTTTCATTTGCAATAGGTTTTCCACACTGGTTATGAGAACATTATGGCAGCTGATAATACAGCAAGCTCTCACCATTTCACCGTGTTTTTAAGATGTATAATATAAACACCACGTTTACAACCACTACTATTACAACTCAGTCACTACAGTAGCTTCAATGTTCCATGTCCAAGTCCCAGAATGCCTTGCCTCTGTGCAGGATCGTGTGGAGGTGAACGGCGGTCACCTTAAAATCAGCAACTTGGCACTGGAGGATTCTGGGATGTACCAATGTGTGGCTGAGAACAAACACGGAACCATCTACTTTAATGCAGAACTCAGAGTTCAAGGTGAGCAGAAGTGCTCCATAAATAAATTACCAGGTCAAGAATAGGTTTAGCGTCAGGTCAGTCCAGGTCAAGACTGTAAAGACTGCCTATACCTGTATTAAACTCCGAATGACATTGAAAAATAAGGTATATAAGTTATGTATTGTTTGTTTTAATGAATCAGTATTAAGTTAATTAACAGTTCTTTTTGTCAAGGTAAAATTAACTTATTTATATAGACATTTAATTCGTTAGCTCATTGTATGCAACTATTAAATGCAATAGTAAAGCATAAGTATATGTAAAGTATAATACAAATACAAGTTTGTGACTTGTGGTTATGATAAAAATACAGAATTGGATGGAGTGCATCATTTTTATCATAACCACAGGTCATATGTGTATTATATACATATTATACTTTATTGTTAAATATAATGTTTGCATTAAAAAAGTTTCCTTTTAGGCTTTCATTGGCTAAGGTAAATGATATGCATATGTTAAACATTCGACTCCTAAATGCAAAAACCGTAGACAAGTCAATTCTGAACCCATACAGCTTAAGGATGTTAATAAACATTAATCAGCATGTATTTTCTGATCTCTTGCTGTGTCTATTACAAATCCATACCTCTACCCTTGTCGTAGATGGATTTCTGCGTTAACTTTCCTAGAACCTTTCTCCTCCCTTTTCTCATACTGTGTCATACATACTGTACTGTACCTCTCCTTCTCCTCTTGTCTCCTCTCCCTTTCCACCTCACTCTGTTGTTCTGTCCCGTTCATCTGTCCTGGTACCCAGTCCAGGCTCCAGATTTTCGGCTGAACCCAGTACGAAAGTTGGTCCCAGCTGCTCGTGGAGGTCAGGTGAAGATGGAATGTAAACCACGTGCTGCTCCTAAACCCACTCTCTTCTGGAGCCGTGGCACTGAACTCCTCACCAACAGCACCAGGTAGCGGGCCATAACCTTACACATTCTTTCATCTGTCTTTCAAGGAGAAAAGTTACGAAGCTACAGCTCCAAGCTGCATATGTGAAAGAACAAAGCAGTAACACGATGAATCTTAATGCAGGGTTACAGTCACGCCAGATGGGGTTCTGTGGATCTATAACATCAGCCGTGCAGATGAAGGAAAGTACACTTGCTTTGCTGAGAATTACCTGGGCAAAGCCAACAGCACGGGGCATCTGTCAGTCAGAGGTACACCATTTTCATCTGTTCAGTATTAAAATTCTTTGTCTTTTTAAAAATGTTTCTATTAACATTTTTTTAGCCTGAGACTTTGCGCCCCCTAGTGGGCAAAGCTTCCATTTGCAGTGACGTCATACAAGCAGGTCAAAACAAGTTATGTAAAAAAAAACAAAAATGTACACATATGTCAAATTTACATATATGGTCTCCTGAGTTGTGCTACAGAAAATTGTTCACCCTATTATTCAGAGACTTCAGGTTCGATGTAGCAGTGATCCATAGTCTAGGAGCAGATTAGCTGTTTTCTCAGTGGGGAATGGGGTGGCACATTTGCACTCTCACATTAATCATAGCAGCACTACCCAGTCATAGGCATCTGCAAGCTCATGCGGATGGTGATTTCCTGTGTGTTATGCAGCCCCCTAACAGTGCATCAGCAGCAGTTTGAACATATCCAGTCATTTGACTTCATGTGTCTCGGCGATGCATGTGATTTTCTTTGCCCTCCTTGGTTGCTAGCTGTAACTTAATTTTCTGGTGAATATTATTTGTACTAAAAAAAAGCTGTAGTCAGTAACCTGGAGAAAATTTTGTGGAGTTATGGAGAAAATGTAAAAGTAATTTATTATTCCATATTATATTCTGAAAATAAATGTTATTAATTTTCTTTTAAGCAAAAGCTAGAAAAAATGTTTGTGATTTAAAAATTTTAAAAACTGAGATTAGAATCATGCAGGAAAATCGCACCAAAATTAGTTATTAAAAGTAATACTGATTTTTCTAAGTAGAAAAAAATACATTCACATCAGTTCACACACACTCATCTCAGCACAAGATCTCTAAGTAAACGGATCTTGTTCCACATTATATTTTTAATCTGAGAGATAAACCTACGATATATTGAGTAGCTTACAAATACATTTCACAAATTTTAAATTGCTTATTCAGATATCTATTCTGAAGCACAAAGCTAAAGCTTACGTTTTGTTATGATTATTTTGCACTCACTTATCTATTAAATCTTGAAGTTTCATTCCTTATTCGCAACAGATGCAACCAAAATTACACTGGCGCCATCGAATGCTGACATCAACCAGGGGGATAATGTCACCCTACAGTGTCACGCATCCCACGATCCAACCATGGACCTCACCTTCACCTGGTCCCTTAATGGGGTCCCGCTAGACCTGGAGAAGCCAAACACACACTACCATCGTGTGGATGGGGTAACTGCTTTATTAACATGCTGACTTTCACTCTGATCATGAAAATCAGTCACAATGGACTAAAAAATATGTCTTTTTCTCTAATTTGCTAAAATACTTTCGGTTTGATGACAGTTCCGTCAACAGAAAAAAGGAATTTGTCAGGGCACGGCGTTCGTATCCCGGTGTGCTAATGTATTTTAATGGGATATGCTTCCTAGTATTCTTACTGTGAAACATTATTAAATAAAAAGGCCAGGCAAACATAATGTTTGAAAAAGGCCAAATTTTCATTTGCTCTCTTATCATGCTCTGCAGAAAGAAACCATCGGTGACCTGGTTATTATGAACACCCAGCTGAGCCAAGCAGGTATCTACACCTGTTCAGCTCAGACAGTTGTAGACAGTGCAGTGGCGAGTGCCAGGCTGGTCGTTAGGGGTAAGTGTTTGTTTGTTTGTCTGTTTGTGGGGATTTCAGCAGATCTCATATGTGAACTCAATTATGACATTAAATCCACCTGCCTGATATTGTGTATGTCCCCCTTTTACTGCCAGAACAACACTCACCCCATGATTGACCTTTTGAACATCAAAAGGTGTATTGTGCTACCTGACACCAAGATATCTGCAGCAATTCATTTAAGCCTTGAAATTTTCAAAGTCAGCCTCCATGGTTCGGGATTTTTGTGCAACTTGTTCTAGAATTTGAAGGCCAGGTCAACACCTTGAACTCTTCGTCATGTTCCTTGAACCATTCTTGAACACTTATGTTAAATAAGCCACTGGCATTAGGCAATACTGTTTCCATGAAGGGGTGTACATGATCTGTAGCGATAGGCAGTTGGTACGTAACGTCCAGACGAATTCCAGGACCCAAGGTTTCCCAGTAGAACATCACACAAAGCATTACAATGCCTATACAGCTTGCCTTCTTCTGTTCACCATAAAGCTCAGAAAGCTTTTAGAAATATCTAACTCAAGCTGTGAATATGTGCTGGAACATGGGAGAAAAAAATATACTCTGAAAGTAGATGGTGCCAGTACTATTTCTAGTTTTTATCAATTTGTTATCTCTATGTATGTAATACTGATGGGTCATTCATGAACGATTCATTCTTTTTGAACGAATCTTTAACGTGACTCAGAAGAACGAGTAGTCTCGGAGAGTGATTGGTTCATTTTCTACTAGACGCGCATGCGCAAATCATCGCAAAACATCCACAGGTTATGTACAGGAAACAGGATTGAACGGTTCTCCTCAATGGTCTTCCAAGTTCGAGTTCGTTCTTTTTTTTACTGTGACTCACATAAACGCTATGAAGTGCAATAGATTCAAGAGAATAAACGACTCGGACTAGAAGTTATGATGGTGAGCTGCTCATTCTGTGTATAATATGTGCTTAGCTGCTTTGTAATATTTTAATTACTGGAACTATAGCCAAAATTTGTGTATGTAGACGTGTTGGGGGTCTGTTTATAGAAAATGTAACATTTTATTTTATTTCTAGTCAAAAGAAAGAAATGAACTAAATGACTCAAAAAAGGATTCGTTCATTTTGATGAACGAGATTCAAAGAACCGAGTCATTAAAATTATTCAAATTTCCCATCACTAGTATGTTAGTATGTATGTATGTACATACAACTTTGTTAATATATATGTGTGTTTTCCAACTCTAGGCCCTCCAGGCCCCCCTGGAGGTTTGGTGGTTAAGAATGTGAATGAAACATCACTAGAGCTAAGATGGAGTCGTGGCTATGACAACCATAGCCCCATAGGGAAATATGTCATTATGGGCCGCTCTGAGCACTCACATGACTGGAGAAGAATGAGGACAGGTAAGGCAGACCACCTGAAACATTTTACATTAGTAGTATTAATACAGTATGGACATGTTGGTATTTTTTGGGTATCTATACCTCTAGAGGCTTTTCCAGTGATTCCTATGCATGATGGAGTAAGTTAAAATTGTGCCTGGACAAAAATTAAGACCAGAATATTTAATGCCACTTCTTGCTGCCCAAGTTTGTGGTTTTAGAATTTTACCGTTATGTCACACTAAGACTACATTCACATTAACAGCCTGAAGTGACTAATTTCCAATTTTTTACCTTAATGTGATACAGATCTGATGTTTAGGAGTGTCACTTTCATATACGGTCCTAGTAGGATTCCAATCTGGTATGCGGTCATAAGAATGGGGAGATGTATATTATTCATATTGTATATTATGAATGTATATTATTCATATTGTATATTACTTCATATGCTTTTTTGTCTCTGTATATTCGTGGCGAGCTCACTGGCGTAATTTATGTAATTATGAATGTGAACCATCGTGACATGCAAATATGATCTGACAAAAAAATCGGAATATAACAATGTGGCTTGTGATGTTGCAGTAAGGTGGATTAGTGGTTAGCAATGTCACCTTACATCTCCAGGCTCCAGGTTTGATGCCCGCCTCGGGATCCGTGTGCATGGAGTTTTCATGTTCTCTCCTTGCTTGCTGCACTTCCTCTGGTTTTCTCCCACAGTTTGAAGAGATGCAGAGTAATTTGCATTTCCAAATTGCCCGTGGTGTGTGAATGTGTGTGTAAGTGTTGACTGGAGGTCCTACCACGATCGTTTTGAATAAATTCATTGGTCACCACTGGCCCCTAGTTGGACTACAACGGTTTCTAAATGGATGAATGGATGGATGGTTTCTATGTGAACATAGCCTAATAGTAATCAGGTATCTTTTTCTTATAAATTATCCATGAAGAACCCACTAATATTGAGGGCAATGCTGAATCTGCACGTGTGATTGACTTACGACCCTGGATGGACTACCAGTTCCAGGTCATTGCCAGCAACATTCTGGGTAGTGGTGAACCCAGCGTGCCTTCACAAACTATTCGCACCAAACAGGCAGGTCAGAGAAACTCCCTAAATCCAAAATATGTGCTTTTTCATTGCCTGTCTGTGTATATTATGCATATTGTTCAAATGTAAAATAGTCAGGTGAATTTGATTTTTAATAATGAATTAACCAAGTAAAGTAATACTGTATACAATTAAAAGTTATGGCCTGAAATCAATAGGAAATAAAGTGATGATTAGTGCATAGTATATGACTGGTAAAATAGGTTTTCTGTGTGTGGTTGTGCCTCAGCACCAACTGTGGCACCCAGTGGTCTGGGTGGAGGAGGAGGAAACCGCAATGAGCTCATCATCACATGGACGGTTAGTGGACACTTCCTTACATATTTTCTATTATGAACTGTATTAATTATGTTTCTTCTTTTTTTTTTTTTTTTTTTACTGAAATGACTAATAAAATGCATTCCTATATTTTTCTTTTCTCAATTTGACATAGCCTATGGCCAGGGAATATCAGAATGGTGATGGCTTTGGCTACATCTTGGCATTTAAGAACTTGGAGGCAATAACATGGATGGTGGTTCGTGTACCTAATGTGGAGTCTTCGCGTTATGTCTACAGTAACCAGAGTCTCACGCCATACTGCCCCTTTGAAGTTAAAATCAAAGCCTACAACAGGAAGGGCGAAGGCCCTTTCAGTCAAATAGCCATAGTGCACTCGGCTGAAGAGGGTAAGTCATGTGTACTTAAAACAAGAATGTGGCTGTAAAAGAAATTCAGTTTTTATAATTCTACTACTCTGACTCATTGTTTAAAGCTATATTGAAGCTATATAATTAGTGTTATATTGAACACTAATTAACTAAGAAGGATGTGATACTTAATACTGAACAGTGTCTTACCAAAGTAATTCAAGGTCATTGAACTGAAGACTTTTATCTCCTTCAGAGCCCATAGTGTCTCCTCGTAGGATCAATGCCTCAGCATTAACCGCCTTTGAGATCCAAGTCTCTTGGGAACCCATCCAGCATTTAAGCAGCAATGGAGTACTGCGTGGCTATGAGGTTTACTTCCTTATACTCTGTAGCATTATCAATTATCAACTGTAGCATTATCAGA
Organism: Clarias batrachus; assembly: GCA_003987875.1. Lineage (NCBI taxonomy): Eukaryota > Metazoa > Chordata > Actinopteri > Siluriformes > Clariidae > Clarias > Clarias batrachus. Next base: position 422,948 of record QMIH01000295.1, read on the forward strand.
TAACTCTACAAATAATGGGGAAACCTGGTTACATCATATGATATAATACAGGATTACAGTGTTGATTTGGAAATTACGAAGCCTATGTGACTTAGGTCTAGAATTGAGGCTAGCTCAAAGGCTCATGTATTAAATGTACTGTAAATTTAAAGAAAGAAAGAAGTAAAACATGGGGGGATTTTTTTTATGAAAAGGAATGGAGAGATTTAAGAACAACATTAGCTCCTTTTGATTACATTAAAACAGCATAAACAATTCTGCAATTAAAAAATAGCAGTGTAAAAGCTGAAATCTACATCCACCTACCTATGTTGAGCCAGACCTAACCGGTCTTCTATCTGTTTGTAGATCCGGTACTGGCGGCAGCATGAGCGGGAAGCTGCAGCAGACCGCGTGCGAACAGCTGGTCTGGAGAATACAGCCCGGGTGCCTGGATTAAGACCCAACACACTTTATCATGTCACTGTTCTGGCCTACAACAGTGCTGGCACTGGGCCGGCCTCTCCACGCACCACTGTAGTCACCAAGAAACCCCGTAAGAGTCTTTAGAATGACTTAAGGGGGCCTGGATCCAATGATAAATGTTTTCAAATCATTTTACCACTTGCATTAGCTTTCCTTTAAATTAAGAACAATATGAATTAACTTAAGACCGCTTAAGTTAATATGGGCGTCTTCTTCTTTTCAGCCCCTAATCGTCCACCGGGGAACATTTCATGGAAGACAGAAGGTGCATGGGTAACAGTGAGATGGGATCATGTTAAATCTATGGAGAATGAGTCTGCAGTGCAGGGCTACAAAGTAAGTAGCACACAGTGGTATGTACAGTACTTTGTAGACTGGTTTCACGGACATTATTTATATTGAACCAGAATTAGACCTTACTACAGTATAGTTAATCAATGCCTTTAAATTGTCTTTGGTAAATGAAAATAAATAGATAAAAATTGCTTCCATACTAAAGTCGATGAAGCTAAATTAGATTAAAACCAGCTGTGGTAGTGTGAATTAATTAGGTGAGTGCAGATTGTCTCTAAATTATGGAATAGTTCAAGTAAAACAGCAAAAGTGAAAAAAAAATAGCAAATTGCTTAAAGTTTATTATTATTATTATTATTATTATTATTATTACTGTTATTAAGTAAAAGCCTCCGAAGTAATGTTGTCACAATACCAAAATGTTTGTTTCAATATCAACCATTATACAACAGTAAGTATACAGAATCAGCTTTAAAAGTTGATCTACCCCAGATTCAGAACAAAGTTGGTCAAATATCAAACAGCGGATATTAAATATAATCCGATTGTAAAAGAGCCGATTCAGTGGTCAAATAGGTTTTAAAATATAAATTATATTTGATCACCCTACCTCCTTAAAAACTTAGGCTAGTGATCATTTTAAATATTTCACCGTGCACAAAAACTTCAGGTTTGTCTTTCTTAAGAACTTTTGTTGCTATTGTAACATATTTTGTTTAGCAATTGCATAAAAACCATTGATTAAAAAGTACAGCACATTGAATTCAATTAAATTTCATTTCATTTATATAGCACTTTTAACAGTGGTCATTGTCGCAAAGCAGCTTTACAGAATCAAAAGAAAATCAAGGACATTGGTATGAAATTTGTGAGGAAATATGTATGAATCAAAATGCTGATAATTTTTCATCACAAATGATCGTCACAAATTTCATTGTTCCTGATGAGCAAGCCGAGGGCGACAGTGGCAAGGAAAAACTCCCAGATATGGCAATAGGAAGAACAAAACTAAACAGGGAACCCATTCTCATTTAAGTTATAACGGATAGCAGGAATTGTTTTGCAGTCATGCTGTGAAGTGGAGAGGTGAGAGGTGTTTAAAAAAATATGAGTGCAGTTATTGGAGGCTAAGATACAAAGCTGTATGACATTGCAGTCCTGAACCATTGAGCGACTGCAGTTACAAGTCTTCAGTGAACTGCTGCCTGCATTAGCCGAGGCCAGGACTGTCTACATGGTAAAGTGGAACCGTCATTGGTCGCCACATGCATCCCAAGCAGACCACACGGTGTGTCCATGCAACGAGATCTCCAACCAGGACATGGATGAGTCAGACAGGTCAAGAAATGGTTAAATAGTTAATAAATCTATTTATATTCCCCTTGTTGTGATAGGTCCTATACAAGCATGAGGGTCAATCAGCTCTAAAGGTGTTAGACAAAGGCAAGACATCAATCACTCTTCCATTACCCAAAGATAATGGCTATGTGGTCCTGGAAATCCGATCTTGGGGAGAGGGAGGTGATGGGGCAGCTCACGAGATCATCGTGTCCCGAGATTCAGGTAGGTTTTCTGTCGTTATCAGAATATTAGAATGTACATGCGCAGTAGTCTTCAACCTTAAATTTTTAACTGAGAATTGTAAAGGCTTAATTATTGTTTTTTTTATTATTATTATTAATTTTGTTACAGGAACTGGAATGATGGTTCAGAAAAACAGTGTGGGAATCCCAAGATCCTTCAGCACAATATTTTTGCTCTGGCTTGCTGTGGTTCTCAATATGACTGGCTTATCAATGCTATGATTGGCCAGTACAAAAGTCCTTTCCCAATAATAGTAAACAAATATTGACTGGTTACTCCCCAGGTGGTGTGCAAGTATAGGCAGTGAGGTCTCCAATGAGGGAGGTTGGGGAAGTTGGGGGAGGGTTAGTGCCTGAGGTTTTAGTAATAACTATGACAAGCAGTTTTTGTTTTACTCTTTTGTACAAACAAATGATTTTTAAAAAACAGTTTTAAAAACTTGTGTTTGAAACCTTGCATTACGGCGAAAAAATATAGATTACTTGGTTTCTTGGAATTGGTCAGTGACATTACATCTGGTACTGTGTTTTCGGTTTTAGTCACCATTATAAAGAAGTGATAACAGACGCAGATTTCGACAGGTCAAGATCAATATATCTTTTGATGTACATACAGTGGACTTCATTCATCAATTTTTCAGTCAAGTTGTGTGTAAATATTTTCATATGGCAAACCAGACTAAATGAGTTTCGTAAGAAGACAAAAAATGGTAAGCTACAACACTTCTTGAGGCATACCCGATCACCTACCAGGCCCTTAGTACCTAAGAGTATTGGAAAGCATTAGAAGTAGGTGCTGTGAAATATACAATGTCTTTTTTTTTATTACTGCAGCATTCTTATTTAATTGACTGGTTTTATTTATCTAAACTTAAGGATTTATCCTGATTTGTATTTTTTTTCATATTCAGTATTTTTTAATGCCTTTAGTAGTAAGAATTTGGGTTTTACAAAATTCATTCCACATGTTTGTAATGCATGTACAATGATCAGCCATGACACCACTGCCAGGTGAATTTAATAACCTTGATTATCAATGATTGGCTGGTAATCCGGTGAGAGGATCATGGGCTTGTATGCCTGTGGGAGCAAAGGCTAACTTGTCTGGTTCAATTCCATATAAAAGCTAATGTAGTACAAATTGCTGAATCAATGCTGCCCATGATAGAAAGGTATGAGAGCACACAGTGCATCAGAGGCTTAGCAGGCAAAGAGTTCAGGGTTGTTGAACTGGCCTCCAAATTCCCAAACAGCCCTGATCCATGGAGACCCCACCCTGCAACCAACAGCACCCAAAGGATCCACCATAGCACATCTCCAGAGGTCCTGTGGAGGTAATGTGCCCCAGTGGAACAAGGGGAAACTAAAATGTAGATGGTTTTAATAATAAAAATGGTTTGTTAATGGTTATGGCTGATCAGTGTATATGATTTAAAACCAATAAGCTGAGATTTCAAACATTGAGGAGCACGAGTAGGATACATATTTTCTTGTACAAAGTAAGGGTGTTAATGAATACCAAATGTATTGTATAAATGCTCCTATAAATAATTTACAAATAAATCCATTCATATTCAACTTGAATGAGTTTCAATGTCAGGTTATGCTCATCATTGTATTCGGACTCGTCATCTTAATCATCATGTAGAAACAAAGCTCTTTTTATAAGGTGTTGACATTGTTTGACAGCCCGAGGGCTGTATCAATGGAGGATTTGTTTACATATTATTTTGCTCACAGATTGTATCCAGTGTTTTCTATCAACAGCATCCCCTTAGTGTTACAATGCACACCCAAGTGTATGAATGTAATCTGCTTGTTTGACTATTTTAGGATAATGGTTGTCATAGACACAATGGTTAAACAGAATAATACCTGACAATAAAGGCGGTCTGGCTTGTGAGGTTATCTTAACCTGGGTTATTTAGTTATCAAAGTCATTATTATCATTTTTTCTTTATCAAGTGTTATGTAAAAGAATAATCAATAACCAGAAATTAAACGTTTGCCAGAAATCAAGCAAAAAGTCCATGGAGGCAGATTTTTTTTATAGTGTGTTAAAGTGCACTCTGGGTAATTACCTATGTGTGGTAATATTTATGGCAGTATTTTTCTTCTTATGTGCAGGATGATTCACTCACTAGAATAACTCTCTCTATAATGACAACAACAACAAAAAAGGCTACATACAGTACCTTGACGTTTGTGTAATCGATTACATTACATGAGATGAAGTGATCTTTCAGTTTTCTGACACATCTCTGCACAGTGCTCCGCTACTTTATCGGTCCGGCTCAGGGGCATCCTGGTGTGGTCGAGGCTCCATATACAGAGGAGCACATTGTTTCGTTTAGATTGCTTCATCCTAGCCAAAGTTATTATGCAATATTCTGGGCCTCTTTTGAGTCACTCACGCTGTATGTGCAGTATACACTTGTACATGCACAGCCTGAAAAAGATTTACCGCCAAAGGAGCAAAATCCTCTTTTTTGTTACCAACCAATATCTGGACCAGCACTATTCCCTGTATAGTGTTACTACTGTATATACTATATACTAGTATAGAGCATAATCTGTATTCTCAGAGTGTGTGAGTCTTATCTGAACCATCCAGATCGTAAATATACAGTAGTACTTTATATCTTCAGCCATGTCATTTGAAACATCAAAAGGGAATGTTTTTTATTTTGTCGATTTAGTTTAAGTTTACTATTTTATTACATTTGCTAAGGATATGGGCTACAGATACACTTATACAGGGTACAGTGGTACAATTTACAATTAAACAAAGCCTAATATATTGCAAAATATTTTTTTTAATAATAAATAAATTGACTAATCCTGGCACCGTTGATCCAAACACATGGACAAAGTGTAAAATGTTTATATTGAAAAACGGTACAATATTCTTCCGTGCCATGTTTATCACAACCACTTTGCATGGTCATATTAATTTAAACACACATTTGTCATATATTCTTTTAAACTTCACCTGCACTCAAAATATTCTAATTGTATTAGCCACAAATAAGTAGATACTGCAGAAAGTCAGTAGCACTGTAGGATTTCACCCAACACAGTTATGTATTCTTAACACTGATCACCACTTTATCATCATTTATTCTGATTTTCCACCTTCTGAATACTGATTCATTATTAAATGCTGCAAAAATATTGTTTCTGTTGTAAATAATATACATTCTTTTTAACTTATAGCTACACGATTTGTGAAACACAAGGGACCGAAATAAAAAACTCTTTTCAAATCTCTTGAGAAAATTCCTTAAATTAAATGTGATATGAGCATCATGTGGTTCAATTATTTATCATTGCCATACTGATTGTTTTTTCTTGTTAACCTGACATCTGCTCACTGCACCTACAAAAATCCTGAAAAGCATCACTTACATAAAACATTGTTTAATAAAAGCATCAGTAAAGGGGTCAACTACTACATATAGTTCGACATGAGGTTAGAGTGAGTTACATATGTAAATGACTATATATTGTTAAAAGTCAGATTGACCCTGTCAAGTGTGAAATAAATGAGCCTTTCATCAAGTGGAACTTGTAAATATTCTTAAATAAACACCCTTTGATTCAATGCAAGTGTGACTGGTATTTCACTATATGTTATACTCATTCAGTGCATTATTAAAACCTGAAAGGGTCATGATAAACTATCAACTTTGTGTAAGAAATGTGGTTAGATAAAAAATTATGAATGACCAGGACGACATGATGACAGCGGTCACTTAGACTCATAGTGAAGTTGCACAGTAAAAAAAAAAAAAAACATTGCAGTAGAAATAACATCTGTGTTTAATAGTGAACATCATAAAAAGCATTTTCAAATGCAACAAGAACTCACAGGATTAGAACTAATGTATATGGCTCTGTGGCCGTAAAAAAAAACCGTCATCAGAAAAACGGTTGCTGGGAGCATTAAAATTGGAATTTCAATCAATGTTCATATGGTCTGATGAGTCCAGATCCTATTCCAGAGTGCATTAGGGAAAGAAGGGAAGCCCATGAAGCGATGCACCCATCATGCACAGTGGCCACTGTACAAGCCCCTGGAAGCAGTGTTGTGATCTGGGGTTGCTTCAGTGCGTCAGGTCTAGACTCAGCAATGCTATGTGGCAAGTCAGCTGATGACTTGAATGTGTTGTACTGAATGACCAGGTTATCACATCAATGGATTTTTTCTTTACTGATGGCACAGGTATATTCCATGACTTACAGCATGAAAGACATGAAAGAGTGGTTCTGAGAACTTGTACAACTGAGAATCTAAAAACTATAAACCGCTTCTACAGCATGACTTGTTATTGTTTAACTAATAAAGAATAGCAGCTTCTTTATGGGCGGCACGGTGGTGTAGTGGTTAGCACTGTCGCCTTGCACCTCCAGGGTCCGGGTTTGATCCCCGGCCAGGCTCGATTCCCGTCTCTGTGTGCATGGAGTTTGCATGTTCTTCCCGTGCTTGGTGGGTTTCCTCTGGGTACTCCGGTTTCCTCCCACAGTCTAAAGACATGTAGGTTAGGCTAATTGGCGTTTCCAAAAATTGCCGTAGTGAGTGTATGTGTCTGTGCCTTGTGATGGATTGGCACCCTGTCCAGGGTGTACCCTGCCATGTGTGCTAAGTCTCCTGGGATAGGCTCCAGGCCCCCCGTGACCCTGAATACAGGATTAAGCGGTATAGGTGATGAGTGAGTGAGCTTCTTTATGTACTGTACATTAGTCTGAACTCCTTTCTAGTCTGAAGTCCATTTCTTTTTAAATCTCCCCAAGGACCTTCTAACTTTGCTTCTAATTTTACAGCAACATCACCATAAATGTTGGTAATGTTACCTGTTTTTAAGCACTGGAAATCAATCTGAAGTGCACAGACATTAGTAGGCAGACAACTACGTTAATAGTCACTTTATCTATTCCAAATAAATGGCAACTAATTTCCGTTAGTTAATGTTTGCTACCACGCCGCTGTGCTGCTGAAATCATACCGGTCATTTCATTGGTCCTCTTGCATGACATGATTTTGCTCGGCTAATAATATAATCTTCTGGTACTTACAGTGAAATCCTACCTTACTGACATCCTGCATCTTTAATAATGTAAAATTATCATTAGGTCACATGAATTTTGATTTAAGTGTTTAGACGGTGGTTTGCAAAAAAAAATCAGCGGCCATATTCATGAAAACTTTTAGTGTATAGAGTTGCTTCTAGTGACAAAATTCTACTACTTTGAGAACTTTAAGAACTTTCTCCTCAAAATTCTTTTAAAGACTTTTTATCCAGCTACTCTCAAGTGCATTAAGTACAAAAATTATCAGCATGTTCAATAAACTGTAAATAACATATTGCAAACGGTCCTGTTATTTCAAAGGATTATACTATAAAGTGTTTTGTAGTGATGCATGGGTCATGCATTTTAGTACCCACACCTGGCGGATGTCACAGAGCTGGTAAATTTCGTGAGAGGGAGGAGTGCTGAGGTGTGTCTCCTGAAGTCCACTGTCATCGTCACAGTTTTGAGTGTGTAAAATTTATGAAACAAATAACATTTTGTAACTTCGAGTACTTTACACCTTGTTTACACTAAGTTGTAGTTCTTTCTTTACCAGGCAAACACACTCCCTGTTCAGTAACTGAAAAGTACATCACAGATGAGTAGATCAAAAAAACTAGTTTTTAAAACGACTCCAGCGTGTTAAAATTTACTTATACTACTTAAGCGTTGATATTTCTGTGATGAAAATATTAACTAATCTCAGGAAAGACATTCAGTTTAGCTTTTCTAATTAATGTATATTGGTGCAGGTGTGTGTTTACATTGAACAAGTAGTTTATTAGTAGCTAATAATAAAGTAGATTATTAAACCCGGCACATAAGTGTTCATAACATTGCTTTTACTCAACATTTTGATGTCATTTATGACAAACCTTCAGGCAAGTATTGTAAAAGTTTCATTAAATTCCATTCAGCCAGTTTTGCATGATACTGTGATATAATCAGGCACATAACTGCTCATAGCTTCACTTCTACTCAACATTTTCATTTCATTTATGGCGCAGGTTTCACTTCAGGCAGGTATCTAAGTACTGCAAAAGTTTCATAAAAATCTGTCCAGCCAGTTTTGTGTGATCCTGTGACAAAATATGTCGGGACGGACATACAGTACATACAGACAGACAGACAGACAGACAAAAAGACAGACAAACAGACAGAAAATTTTCTGGTCCTCCAATGAATGAAACATAAAATATAATTGAAAGACTGAGGTCTGACCAATGAACAGACAAATTATTTTTATTTGAAGCTCATGTACTGTAGATAATATTTCTAGGATAGCCTTCTTTCATGTCTGAAATATTGCCCAGATAATACATATAACGTCACTACATGATGCAGAAAAAATAGTTCATGCTTTTGGTACCTTTAGGTTGGATTGCTGCCTTACTCTCTGGATGTTCCACTAGATGCAAAAACAATCTCCAGTTAGTAGAAGCAGAAGTTATGAGCACATCATCCTTATCCCGTCCCCACTTTAATGACTCCAAAAAAATTTTGCATTGATTTTAAAATATTACGTTGACCCACAAAGCAAATACGCCGTAGTACATGAGTGAACCAGTAGTGTTTATGATCGGAACGTGCAGGCTGCTTATTGGTACCTTATATTACGAAAACTACAGCAGGGGGCAGAGATTTAAATTTTTCCACAGCCCCAAAGTTATGCAATCGCATTTCGGTTAATGTTCAAAACTCAGTGCTTAGATCTAGGCTAAAAATATCCTCATTTAGTCAATCCTTTTATAAATAAATATGTGTCTGGTAAAGGTGCAGATGTTGGGGTCTCATGGATGTAGACTATTATGGTGAACTGCTATGTTTGGATGCTGTCTTCCTCTACTCTCACTGATCACTCAGGTTTGTTGAAGGTGAAGTGACTCGTTGTTTTACTTTTCAAGGAGTCATCATGTCTGTTTTCTTCGGTACTGACTAAATAAACATTCAACTTACACATGTCTGTTAGCATACATAACTCTCTCTCTCTCTCTCTGTTGAGCTGCACACTGCCTGGCCCCTTCTGTCCGCTGGATCTGTCTGACACTGGTGCCTCACTTCTAGTCGCATGGAAGCCTCTGACTTGCTGCAAACGATGACCACATATGGACTGCTTGGGAAGCATGACCAAGAACAGCTTCACTTGACCATGAAAATAGGTTAGGTTTTGGCTGATGCAGGCAGTTTTTCAGATAGTTTTGTACCTGAGTCTCCAACAATGAAAGTGAACTTTATATTAACTTAAACACTTCCTGTAACAATTAACTTTCAACCTCATAGTGCACAGAAATACCAAAAGAACTGATATATGTCCATGATATCATTCACATGAGGATAGCTTCCCTCTGGTGTCTGGTGCCTCTTCATACTTCTTATTGATTCCTATATTATTGATTATCCTTATTGATTGTTACAATGACTAGCAAAAGCAGTATACACTCACTCACTCATCATCTATACCACTTAATCCTGTAGTCAGGTTCACGGGGGCCATTCCCAGGAGACTTAGGGCACATGGCAGGGTACACCCTGGACAGGGTGCCAATCCATCGCAGGGCACAGACACAAACACACTCACAATTCACACACTACGGGCAATTTGGGAACTCCAATTAGCCTAACCTACATGTCTTTGGACTGTGGGAGGAAACCGGAGTACCCGGAGGAAACCCACCAAGCACGGGGAGAAACTGCAAACTGCATGCACACAGAGACAGGAATCGTACCCAGACCCTGGCGGTGCAAGGCGACAGTGCTAACCGCTATACCACAGTGCCGCCTAAGCAGTATACAAATAATTTAATTTAAATTGAATGCAGGCTTCTATCTTCAATCAATTTATTTATAGTGACTTTATTCATCTAAACCTCATCTAAACATTTATAGTTTCAGTGAGATTACAGTAACGGACGTTGAATGCAGCCCCACATTAACTTTATGTGGAATTATTTCGCAGACATTGCTCATTATTTTTCACTAATTCACATGTCATAACCCTAACCCTAACATAAATATTGTCTGTAAATATTCTACATTACATAATTTAGGTAGATGCGGACATTCTGACCACCGTGTTCTGTTTTTCAGACTGAAAGCAAATTCAGACCAACAAATTCTCTACAAGAAGACAGTGATAAGAGTTTACACTATCTACAGACCCTTGAATGTTAATAAATAATTGAAAAATGATCCCTTCAGCAAGCTTGCTGTAAATTGTGGTAAGGTATTGTACCATAAATCAATAAATTATCAATGTAGTTCCTTGTTCCTGATTAGACCTTTTGAATAATCACACATTTATCACTTGCACTTTGGTACCCATTAATAAGACCTAAGTATAAATGAGCTTGAACATGTGCAACTTATTTCAGACGATTCTCTTGGAAGGTGAAAGGTAAATATATTCATAATAAATTTTACTTATTTGTGTTTTAAATTTATAGAAGGATTTTTCATTAGTGGGTCACAAACTTGCATGTGTATTGGTCAGCGTAATTGGCTGTAGAAAGGAATGTTATTGATGACTATTACTGTGTATGCACCATGAGATTTGAGGTTTATCTTAATACACCTGCATACTTAAAAAGAAAACACTATTGTTAATGTTGATGTTACAGTATGCAGATATTTTTACTTATACAAATTGTTTTATTTTGTTAATTATCTGTAGCTACCAAGACTTCTTTTAACACTGATTGTTCACTACTTATGCCTCTAGGGGGATTTCTACAATATTCTAAATTGATTCAGCACTGCCATGTCCAAGTTTACTCTCATAGCAGGTATAAAATGATGTCATCTAAAAAAAATTTATAAAAAAACATTTGAAACAATAATAGTTATGTCTTATATCATATTTTACTCATATGGTAACATGTTAACTCTCTTCCTTTACATAGGACTGGGACTCCTGCTGTCTCTTCAGCTAGGTATTTACAGTATATTCATGTATTTATGCTCAAATATTTACATTTCGATTTAAGTGTTACTTTGGTATTTGTTCTTTTACGTTAAACAGTCTCATTTATTCATTAAAGGTATATAAAAGCAAATGCAGATTTAAGTTTTGAATCAAAGATCAATTTTTGATTCAAGATCAAAACTAAAGCAAATAAAGAATCAGCGTCTGTGTATAATTGAGCCCCCAACCACAAATCCCTAAATTATATGTATATGTATATGTAATTATATACAGTATGTGTATATGTGTGTCCTGCGATGGATTGTCCATGCCTCATGCCGAAAATCTCCTGGGATAGGCTCCAGGCCCCGCGATCCTGTACACAGGATAAGGTGGTACAGATGATAAGTCTTCATAGGGTTTTAAACATTAAGCTTTAGTAAACATTTACTGATAAAGCCAGTAGTCCAAATTCTAAGGCATTTTCCAAATTTTTTGCATGTTCCTGCCAAATCCACATTATGTGTTTAGCATAATAATAATAATAATAATAATAATAATAATAATAATAATAATAATAATTTACTTAATTTAATTGCCATCACTATTTGTGATATAATTGAAGTTGATATCATAGTTTGGTTGTATTGATAGTTTAGCGAGAGTTTAATTAATGAATAAAGAAATTGGCATTTGCATAAACTCAGTACAAATGTATACATATGTATGAAGCTTTAATGAATATGGGGCATTATATTTGCGTGTTCATGAGTGAACATGATTTCATAGTTTCTTAATGTGTTGTTGATGTGACTTAAGGGTATGAAAACTATTTCTCTCACAGCCTATTCTACAAAGCTGGTGTGTTACTTAAGTAACTGGTCCCAGTACAGGCCTAGCAATGGTCGTTTCACCCCAGAGAACGTTGATCCCTTCCTGTGCACACATGTCATTTACGCACTGGCCACCATCAGCTCAGGCAATCAGGTTATTACCGTTGAATGGAATGATGTGGACATGTACAAGAAACTAAATAACCTAAAGAATGTGTAAGTGTGACTCACAATTATAGTATGAATACCATTATGTGTGGACTGGAATATTTATTCAACAGAGAACAATTATATGGAACAAATCTGACATTATACATTAATGTGCTTCCCCTTGTAGAAACCCCAGTTTGAAGACACTGCTGTCAATTGGAGGCTCGTACAGTGGGATCAGCCCGTAGGTACCCTACCCAAATGTCTGATAGTCTCAAAATAAACAAATCAAATAGTTTTCTGCACTCCCAAATGAAACAAGACAAAAAAGCTTTTACTTTATTGTCAGGCAATTGCAAATTCAAATTCTGGCAATGCCACAGCCCTCTGTGTCTAGGTCTGTGCTCCTCTGGTAGGATTCCCCTTTTAATCGCAAGACAACTAGGCCTCCTGTGAACTTGTATGTGGAGAAGAGGGTTAATGACACTTTGCTCTGAGTGCGTGACACAAGATACAGCATTAGTGGCAGATTTTCTAGCTTCAGATTGTCTAGTGCTAATAGTTGAATGGCAAAAGGGAAATGGTGGGTGGGAATTGGCTAATCACTGAATTGGGGGAAAAATTCAACAAGCAGTGTTAAGTTTTAACATCACTTTTTACACCAATCCCCTTTCTATCACAGGTTTATTAATGTGGTGGCCACTCCAGAAAATCGTAAGGCCTTCATCCGTTCTGCTCTGCTTTTTGTCCGAGCTTATGATTTTGATGGCCTAGATCTGGCCTGGGAGTTTCCTGGACAGAATGGTAGCCCTGTTGAGGACAAGGCGAGGTTTTCTGCACTGATACAGGTATGCAGACAATATATGGGGCTGACTGCATACTCATAGACGGGATCTAAGTAACAAGACAAAGGATTGTTAGATAATGGGTTTGTCAATGATTTGATGAAACTTGTTTTGTTAAACCTTGCATTCTGCAGGAGTTAAGGCAAGCCATTAAACAGGAAGCCATAGACACCAGGAAGACCCAGCTGCTGCTTTCAATCAAAGCAGGAGCACTTGAGTCCACCATCAATGCAGCCTATGAGGTCCCAGAAATAGCACGGTATTTCAGAGATACTTTAGATCCTTCCAATGGCTTAGGAAATCCTAAAAAGGGCCATTTATAAAGGGTCTTTTTTTGTTGTTGTTTCAGTGAAGTAGACTTTATCAGCCTTATGACGTATGACTACCATGGTTCATGGGAGAAGGTTACAGGTCACAACAGCCCTCTTTTCAAGAGTTCTCTAGATCTCGGAACCCACGCCCAACACAATATTGTAAGAGATTAACCTTTTATTTTATTTTAATTTGATCAAATTTAAATATGGCTTCATGGTTTGGTCTGAATTCTCTCGACACTTTGTTCAGGCTTCTACTGTGTCTTATTGGTTGAGCAAAGGAGCTTCACCTGAAAAGTTGCTCCTGGGTTTTCCCACATATGGACGCACTTTCCGCCTTACCTCCTCCTTAATGGGCCCTGGTGCACCAACCAATGGCCCGGCTGATGCTGGCCCCTACACCCGTGATGCTGGCTACTGGTCCTATTATGAGGTGTCTAAGACTAAATCTATTTTATAACCCTAACTTAATTTTTCAGGTAAATCTATATCTAAATCTACAAAGAATAACAAAGAAATTATAAACAATAATGATAAAGGGTATTTGATTTATAGATCTGCACTTTTACACCAGCGGCCAAGGTAGAATGGATTACTGAGCAATTCGTTCCATTTGCCACTCATGGAACAGCTTGGGTGGGCTATGACAACCCAGAAAGTTTTGCTAACAAAGTAAGTATGATTATTTAAACCAATATTTTTTAAATAGCAACTACACCTATTATTGTGTGCAATATACTCATATACTTTTAATAATTTACTTTTAGGTTAAGTGGCTTACATCCATGAATCTAGGTGGGGCATCAGTATGGAGCCTTGACCTTGACGACTTTGGAGGTCATTTTTGCTCACAGGGAGACTACCCTCTTGTTAACCAGCTACACAATTCCCTTGGTAAATAAATGATAGCTCTGTTAAAGTTTTGCACATAACATTATAAATTCTGTCAGCCATGCTTATTTTTGGATGGCAAATGGGACACTTATGCCAATGCCAAAACTCACATATAAAACCCGCCATAATGGCACTTTCAGCAAGAATCATATCGTACTACGTTATCGTAAGCAACAGATGGTCTGAACTTGTGAACTAGTTATTGTACATTGTGTTTCATTCCTAACTAGTTTCTAACACAAGGCTCTATCACAAATCCCTCTATAATGCCTGATCAAGGGCACTACACAAGTTTACACCCTGCATAGTTCACTAGCTTTCCATTTTATGCTATTTGGGATTCAACCCCAGAACCAATAGTTAGCTAATAATTAGAAAGCTTGAAATGTCACTATTTGTTAACGTTACCTAAACATCATTTTATGAAGTGTAAAACATATATATGCTATTTGATAGCATCTTCTCATTTGCACTAGCAAATGCCAACGAATCCAGGTTTTGCCATTTGAGGTAATCATGTTATAATAACAAATTGGATTTCTGCAAAATAATTTCCTAATTACCTGCCTTATCCATTTTCACACACTTGTTTTGAATGCTAGAACATCCAGCATAACATATTGCATACGAAAATAATCAGCAGAACAGAAGCTATCAGTTATGAGGTTACTTTTTTTATCTGTGTAGCAAAACTTCAGGTTATCAGTAGGTAATCGGGTAATCATCTGAAAAGAAAATCTGATGTTAACAATACTTGTGCCATCCACTGTTGTGACTGAAGTCATTGTAGGCCCTTTTCTGCAGAAGGTCAATATTTAAATTTCATAGATATATGATTGTATTTTTTTTTTTTTTTTGGTTTTTGGTCAAATTTGAATTCAGCTAAAGAAGTGTTATTGTATTACTTAAGTTGTTACATAACAATGTAAAATTCTTACAGGTTTCCCTCCCAAGCCAACCACCACTCGTCCCCCAATAACTACCCCAGACCCTATTGCCTCCTTCTGCTCTGGAAAACCTGATGGTTTATACCCAAACTCTGCTGATGTGAACTGCTATTTTCAGTGCTTCCTTGGAAATACCTACTTGCACCGGTGCCAACCTGGTCTGGTCTATGTTGATTCCTGCAAATGTTGCAACTATCCTTAAGTAGCCAGAAGACCTATGTTAAAATATAGAATAAAATAAAAGTAAATTTTATCCACACAATAATGTCCATGTTTTCTGTACATTTGATCAATTTCTAACACTGTTGACCATTACTGTTTGGGCAGGAACATATAAACTTCAAGACTCTTGTATTCATGTTTCTTGTTTAATATTAGGTGCGAAAGACAAAAATATCTTTCATAAATAAAATAATGGAGAAAGAATTAAACACATAAAAAAGGTTATTTGTATTCAGTTTATCCTGTATAAGGCGTGACAGCTTGTGATGTTACTTTATAAATAAAATGATATTTTTAAAGAAACTTTTATGTAGATGCTTCATACAACTTAAAATAGCACAAAACATGCAAACTCCACACACGCAGGTCCAAGGTGGCTAGTGTGTGTGAATGTGTACATGCTTTTGTCATAGATCGAGAGATGGAATGGCACTCCATAGTGCCCTGAATCCTCTTAAACTTTGGGACTCCACAACAGGTATAGAAAATGACTGAGTGAGTGTGTTTTGTACCAGCGAAAGTGGACTTTATGTTAACCTTTCTTGTTATATAATTACTTGAACTTTCAACCTCATCACACACAGATATAGAAGGATTTAATTTATGGTCTTACTATCTGGTATCACTCAAATGGAGTCAGGTTCTCTTTTAAGTATAGCTGATCTGATTTTTTTTTCCTATTGTCATCTCAGGGGTTTCTTCCTTCCTTCTGTTTTGCAACAATTCCACTGCTAGCACTACAGTATACACACAAAATTGAATTGAACATTAAACACTGTTGTATGTTTTTCACTCTGCTCCTAATGTCTAACTGAGTATTTTACCTCAGTTTAAGTAGGCTTTTTAGTAAAGTAGGCTTTTATTGTCATTTCAACCCTATATACTTTAATAAATAAAAAAACAATGTTCCTCCAGGACTAAGGTCATAAATTAACAACATAAATAAACAAAGCTAAGTAGCTAACCAAGAAACCTAATTAGCTGACTAGCTGAGACAAGACAGATTGACATTTTTAAATGAACAGAAAACTATCTAAGTCCTATTTATCAGAAAACTATTTAAGTTCTATATACAAAAGAGACACCATAAAGTGCCATGCAAATGTGTAAACATGAGTGGCAAAGTGCCAACACGACGACGTGACACATTTCAATATTTTGTGGTGATGAGGTAATGAGTTGAGTGAGGTAGTGGGAGGAGAAACAGTAAACATTCCTTGTAGCAGCGAAGATAGAAAAAAGTTTTGTGCAAAAATTAGTTGGTATGAAAAATTGTTAGATGGTTGTTGATCAGTGTGTTTGCGCATGTGTGTTTATTAGTTCAGTCCCAAAGTTTTGAGGTAGTTGAGTTTATCTGGGTGATTGTATGTGTGGGCGTGTGGGTGTTTATCAGTCTAGTCACTTTTTGTTGAGGACACAGATGGCTTGTGGAAAGAATCTGTTACACAGTCTGGATGTGAGGGCCCGAATGCTTCGGTACCTTTTTCCAGATGGCAGAATGGTGAAAGAATGTGTGTGAAGAGTGTGACCGATCAGCCACAATGCTGGGGGCTTTGCGGATGCAGCATGTGGGGTAGATGTCTTCGATAGAGGGAAATGAGACCGCAATGATCTTCTCGGCTGTCCTCACTATTCACAAACCAGACAGTGATGCAGCTGCTCAGGATTCTCTCGATAGTCCTTCTACAGAACGTGAAAAGAATTGGTGGTGGAAGCTGGGCCTTCCTCAGCCATCACAAGAAGAAAAGACGTTGTTGGGCTTCGTTATGCAAGAAGCAGGTGTTGAGGGACCAGGTGAGGTTCTCCTCCAGATGGACACTCAGGAATTTGGTGCTGTTGGCGATCTCCACTAAGGAGCCGTTGATGTTCAGAGAATGGTTGCTCCCTGTCCTCCTGATTTGAGAGTGTTAGCTGCTCATAGATGCTATTTCACACGTCCTCACCTCGAACTGTTTGCTCTAATGACCCATATTTTATCTCATAGTGGCCCTTTACATGACTGCATTAAAATCAAATTAAAATTTTATTTGTCACATACACAATCATACACAATACGATATGCAGTGAAATGCTTAGGCATCTGCCCTCACCTTACAACAAGACTATTAATAGGAATAATATTAAAAAGTTACTTAATACTAAGAAAGAATATCTATATAGGAAATAAATATTAAAACAAAAGTAAATTTGAGAAATATATATATATATAAGAAAAAATAAATTTAACTAAGAAACAATAAAATATCTGTATAATACAAATTACAAAATATACACTATAGGAAGATATAAGAAAAATATAAGAAAAAAAAAACCTAGCTGTACAACAGAAAATATAGAATTGTGGGAATGGAGTGAACATAAAAGAACGGAATGTCCAGGGGTGTGCAAATATGCAGTAAAGTGTCGTATTAAAGTGGCTTGTGTGCATATTTAAAGTGACTTATGTGCATAATGTCCATGAGTGTGCAGGTGTGCAGTGACCACTAGTGTGGCGAATATCCAGAATGTCCAGTGTGTGCAGAAACATGTGTAGATGTGCAAAATGGATCCGTACTGTGTGGTGTACTGATTACTGATTAAGAGACCGCATCGCCTGCGGGAAGAAGCTCCTCCTCAGTCTCTCTGTGTTGGCCTTCATGGAGCGGAATCGCTTAGCTGACCTCAATAGAGAGAACAGTCCATTGCTGGGGTAACTGAGGTCCTTCATGATCTTCCTGGCCTTGGTCCAGCACCGATTGCTGTAGATCGAGTGCAGGTCAGGGAGCTCGGTGTGGATGATGCRCTCAGCTGATCGCACCACCCTCTGAAGAGTTCATCTGTCCTGCATGGTGCTGTTCCCGAACCAGGTCGTTATGTTTCCTGTCAGAATGCTCTCTATAGTGCAAGAGTAGAAGTTCCTAAGGACTTTAGACGGCAGTCTAAAGTCTCTCAGGCGTCTGAGGTGGTAGAGACGCTGCGATGATGTGTACACTGCGGTATCGGAAGCTGTCCACTCTTTCCACTGGGCTCTTGTTGATGACAGGCGTCTGGTAGTTCCTCTTCTGCTTTGCACTAAAGTCCACTATCAACTCCTTTGTCTTGCTGACGTTTAGAATGAGGTTGTTCCTCTGGCACCAGTTTTCCAGATTTCCAATTTCCTTCAAGTAGGCCGTCTCATCGTTGTCAGTGATCAGACCCACCAGGACTGTGTCATCAGCAAACTTGATGATGGTGATGGAGTTGGTAGAGGCTACGGAGTCGTGTGTGTACAGAGAGTACAGTAGAGGGCTCAGAACACAAACCTGGGGGGCTCCAGTGCTGAGAGTGATGGAGGCTGAGACATGTCCGCCCCTCCCTTACTGCCTGTGGTCTCCCAGTTAGGAAACTGGAGATCCACTGACATCCAGGTCCCAGGTGCTCCAGCTTGTTGGTGAGTGTAGAGGGAATTATTGTGTTAAATGCTGAGCTGTAGTCGATGAAGAGCATTTTAACATAATTCCCCCTTCTAGTGTCCAGATGAGTGACAGCAGTATGGTTTGAACGGTAGGCGAACTGTAGTAGATCCAGTGTGTCAGGTAGTGAGCAGATGATGAAGTCTCTGACCAGCCGTTCAAAGCACTTCATCACCACTGATGAAAGTCATTGAGGGAAGCAGGATGGGGTTTCTTCAGAACAGGATCAATGATGGACTCTTTATTAATTAACAACAGGGTTTTGTAACATATAAGACAAACCTTGCCGCAGGAAAAATAAACATACAATGAACTGTCCATACATCTTTGATGATTACATTTTCAATAGTTGCATAGATTTTTTTGGAGTAAGTCATGCTGTGTCGCGTGTTTCGTGAGGATTTGAGCGCTTTGTTGGCTTTGTTGAGTGATGCGTATAACCACGCACAACTCGAGGGAAAATGACTTATATTTGTCTGAAAAGCTGCTGTGAGGTAACCTGGCACAAAACTGGTCATGTAAACTGTAACTGGTGATTTGTAGTGTGTAAGTGAGCGTGTGTAAATGTGCACATGCCCTGCGATGAAGTGGCACCCCGTCCAGAGTGTACTCCGCCTCATGCTCCAGTCCACCCGCGACCCTGAATACAGGATAAAGTGAGTAGATAAATTGAGTTGAATATATTGCAATATGAATAAATATATAAAAGTAGATACTGTACATCAACAAAACTGTAAAAATACTTTTGGGTGGCAAAGACAAAAAATAACCCCTGTTTTATGAAACTAACTTCTCTTGTAAAAATAAAAGTAACTTCCCTAAACTCTAATACCAAAAACTTAGAGATCAAAACCTATTCTTCTTTTTCTTTTTCTTCTTATTTGTTTTTAATTATCATTGGCAACCAGCATGGTAGGAACATCCTTCTGCTTCAGTGTTTGAATTAAGCGTTGCTTGGCTATGGGTGTTGAAGTTAAGATGGGTCTTTGCTTGGAGAACCTCCCGAAAATTCAGAAGAATTTAAGGCTATCTGATTTAGTACATGCAGACAGGTCCTAAATGAGTTGTAATATCTCAGTGAGCAGCTGCATTACTTTTGTTATTTGTTGTCTTGTGTTTTTCCAGTGGCTGGCTGGTCAATGCAACATAGAGTTGAACAGAAATTGCAGAGGAAGTCCTGAGTCTTTGGACATATCTTTGGCTTGAGTCCTACTATCTCGTTGGCTAGGATCCTAAACCAACCAGCCGCCTATCAATACTAATTACATAATAAAACCTTTGAAAGTAAAAACACTGCTTCATAACAGGCCGCTCCCTGCCAAGATAATAAGTTTATTGGCGGAATGCAACTTACAAATAATCTGCCTTATAAACATGATAAGATTAAGATTACAATATGAAAGGTTTTTATTGATTATTACACACAATGTGTATTTCATTTTTGCTGTTATATTGTAAAATATAAGATTACATTAATTATTTGTACAAACTGCATACAATATTGTGGTTACTCACATTGGAAAAATCCCATATTCAAAATTCTTTTGCCGTATTCAAAAGTAAAGATCTGCTGAAAACATTATGCAACATCGATTATCATCCTGATAAATAATATTAAACTTGTGAAATGCTGTTGCAATAACAGTTCCATTAAGATAGCAAATCTCTTACGCTTATATATTGAAAGCAGGTGCTTTATTAATTTAGTATAAAAAAAATACTAAAAACAAGTATAATACTTGTACCAAATTTTATATTTAGGCATTTGGCACTTTTATCCAGAGCGATTTACAAAGTGCTTTGAAGTTTCTTTTACTGGATAGATCCAGGGTTACTAGGTTACTAACTACCTGTCGTCAAACAGTCAAACACTATTGGGGAAGGTTTTTTTAAAGGGGGGTGGGTAATGGGATTAACCCAAATATCAAAGAAACTGATTTTTTTTTTAGGTTTTTAGTTGTTGGTTAAAGATTGCCAGTGACTCAGCCGTACAAGACTTTGTGGGCGACACATCATGAAATCTGGACATGTACAGTATGTGAATGTGTTAACTCTGGAAACTCTGGAAAAAAAATTACTCTATTTAAGTGTCTAAAATTGATTCATTTTAATTAATTAATTTCAATCATTAATAGATATCAGCCTTGGCCTGTGATGGATTGGCACCCTGTCCATGGTGTACCCTGCCTCGTTCCCTAAGTCTCCTGGGATAGGCTCCAGGCCCCCGCGACCCTGAATAAGCAATAGTGCCGTAATCACAATCAGTGTGAACGCGCTGACCCTGACGGCATGTTTATTTAAGGGCCCTGATACCTGCGCACTTCGTGCAATCATTTAGGTAACACCAGTTAGGTATTAGGGCCAAACACAAGATCCGAGACAAAGCACTCTCTCACATACACATGGATAGTGTAGCCGGAGTACACTAGCATGAGGCTCCACTTTGTGGATATAATATTTGCGTAATCCTGTTGTAATTAACACACATTTATAGCTTCATGAAGCTTCATCAATCACACGCAAAAACTGCACGCAAATGCACCTACTGTACCATTAAACAGCGGAGGCAGTAATATAGTGTTATCCAAAGAGGGAAATACATGTCAGTATTTCCAGTGACATTAACATATTAATTCTAACTTAATCTAACATATAACTCTCTCTTTGTCACAACAGTGCGGTAAATCGACTGCAATAACGCCCCGCTGCTCCATCACTCGTAAACAAGACCCCAAGATACTTAAACTCCTTTACTTGGGGTAACGACTCGTTCCCTACCTGGAGTAGACAATCCATTGGTTTCCTGCTGAGAACCATGGCCACAGATTTTGAGGTGATGATCCTCATCCCAGCCTCATCGGCTGAACCCTCCTTTCCAGCAACTTAAAGTACACTTTCCAAGGGAGGTTGAGTAGTGTGATGCCCCTGTAGGTGGCATACACCCTCTGGTCCCCCTTTTTTGAAGAAGGGAACCACCACCCTTGTTTGCCACTGCTTAGGCACCGTCCCGGACTTCCACGGAATGCTGAAGGACCGTGTCAACAAAGACACCCAGAGCCTTCAGCATTTCCAGACAAATCTCGTCAATTCCCGGGTCTTTGCCACTGTAGAGTTGTTTGACTACCTCAGTAACTTCGCCCAGGGAGATCATCGTCGACTGTCTCTGCAACATTAGTCGGGTTCAGGAGTTCCTCAAAATGCTCTTTCCACTGCCAGAGTACCTCTTCAGTCAAGGTCACCAGTGTCCCATCCTTGCTGTACACACTTATGTGGTTTCTCCTGACATGCCGGATGGTTTTTCAGAATCATCTTGGTGCCACCCGAAAGTCCTTCTCCATGGATTCTTTGCGCTTCTCCCACACCCGGTGCTTTGCCTCTGCTCACCACCAGATGGTGATCAGCTGACAGCTCTGCCCCTCTCTTTACTCGAGTGTTCAAGACATACGGGCTTAGGTCAGATGATATGATCATGAAATCGATCAATGAACTTCGGCCTAAAGTGCTCTGATACCAAGTACACTTATGAGCATCTTTATGCTCGAACATGGTTATGGAAATCCAGTAACAAAACACTGCTCGAGTTTAGACCAGGGAGCTCTCCCCTGCTGGGGCTCCGATGCAGAGAATACTCTTAACTGCTGTTCGGTGCATAAGCACAGACAACAATGAGAGTTTCCCTCTCGTCCACTGGAGTAAACTCCAATGGCATGGCACTCAGCCGGGGACTCATGAGAATCCCCACACCCTGGATAACTACGGAAAAGAACAAAGTCCAACCCCTATCTAGGAGTATGGATCCAGAGCCGAGGCTGTGTGTCGATGTAAGCCCCACCAGATGTAACTGATAACTGCCGCACAAGCACCAGCTCCTTCCCCAAAAAAAAGTAACGTTCCACGTCCGCAGAGCCAGCTTCTGCCGCACAGGTCTAGTCTATCGAGGCCCTCGGCCTTCACTGCCACCCAAATAGCACTTTCTCCGTTCATTATTATTATTATTATCATTATTATTATTATTATTATTGCTTTTTGCTTTCCTTCTTCAGTGTTTTTAATCCCTAGTGTCACTTTATGTTTGACTGCACAGTTAAATGTGTGTATATATTTTTCATTTGTTTTTATTTCTGTAGTTATTTTGTGACTTGATCCTGAGCTTCAGCAGTTCGAGTGTATGCAGGAGCTTGAGTGTAACGAGTGTATATCATACACATAATATTGTGTGTTTTGCAGGATTCTCTCATAATCAAATGTGTTAGCACCTGAATGTTGCCCTGAATATAACTAGTAATGCATTGTTTTGTGTATGATTATACTCGATGCAGATATTGTCATTTTCTCTGTCCTCCTAGAATATACAGAAGCTGAGCCATGCAGGTGTATGGTGTATGCAGACGTTGCGTGCGTGCACATGCAAAACCATGGCCTTATTTTCAAAATCTCACTCCAAGCTTTACTGAAAAGTTGCCCGCTATGCCACACTTATTTTAGGCATAAAAATTATTTGGTAAATTGGTATTTAGACTTTGTTATGAAATTAATGGGAATTATCAAACCACAGACATTTAAGATTAAAACAGTATTGTGCATCAGACGTTAACATTTAATAGATTTTTCAATCGTGTTTAATCTTTACCGTTTTCCTTAAAATATCACTTTGTTAATTTTGTCATTACTTCCATCTACACTTACTGTAATACGAGGATTTTTGGCTGCCCAATGCTGCCAAACAGGTAAAGAGGTAATAAAAACCGATAACGACTCCATAAATACGCTTAAAAATCAATAATGACTCGATAACGGCACTTATTTATCGATACCATGGCATTAACGAGGTGTTAATCCTGGGAGGGTGCAGCCGAAATTTTTGAACATGCTCCAATTTTCCTCCCAACATTAACAACGAATGTTAATGAACAGGTCAGAATTCATACAGGCTGTAAGCTACAGTTACCATCCTCTACCATGCTCTCCAGAGGTCGCAACAAATTTGCATCGGTCTAGATTCGGGAGCAAATTCGGCTCAAATGCGTATTCAGTGCAGTTGAATATTGAGTTATTTTATTAGATTGTTTATCTTTTCAGCACTATTCTGACTCTTCCAATTATTATCCCTTTTTTTGTATTTGACTGCTGCTTTCATGTAGCTGTAAATGTGTGTTAATTTAAACCAGATTACCAGAATATTGTTACAATGTAACAATTTTACTTAAAAATAAAAGCAGTTTACAGCTGACTCTGTCAGAAGTAAGTTGGAGCTCAGTGATTTTGCTCACGTCTTCCAGAGAGAATTGCTTTGAATGTGAAAACGTAAGAAATTGAAAGTGTGGCGTGAGAGCTTGTGAAGAGGAGTGAGAGTCCCACACTTAACGTTTGAGAGTTGGCAGCTCTGGCCTTAAGTGTTTCATCTGACTTCATTAACAACCCAATCTTTTCCTTAACCATCAAAGAAAATTTTTTATGACTTTTTACAACTTCACGTTACATAATTAAATCAGTTATGCAATTTAAATAATCTTTTTGATAGCCAAAACAATTTGTTGACTCGACAGTTTTTGATTCAGAATCAATTCACAGTTTACACACAGTTCACAGTTTGTGAAAATTTTCCACAGCTTTTGTATAAAATATAAACCGCTTGCATTTTCTTACTTTTCATTTGATTTTTATGGGTGGTTGACAGGTGCATTTCCTCCACCTGCAGGACTGGAGTGTAGGGCAGCTCACTCATAAGAAAGAAACTATTTATCTCTTAGTGTGAGATCATTTAAACAATCAACAGCACAAATTCCTCAACAAAATATTTTTAGAAGTTTTTAAAACTTTAAGACATGTAAAAAAAAAATTTGCTGTTTAAATAGGGAAATTAGATATAAACATCTTGTGCCAAAATGCCTCATATTTGTGAAAGTCACACAGGTGAAACATTTAAACATTGCCACAATTGTAATTGTCTATTTGCCTAATCCTTACTGTCTGGATGTTCAACTAGGTGCATAAGCAAGCTCCAGTTAGTCCAGAATGCAGCTGCGAGAGTCCTCACTAAAACCAGAAGATATACACACATCACCCTCATCTTATACTCACTGCATTGACTCCCAGTGGAATTTCACATTGATTTCAAAATACTATTGAGCTATAAAGCACTAAACGGTCTTGTACTGCAGTACCTGGCTGAACTGCTAGTGTGTTACAATTTGTCACACCTACTTCGATCAAAGGATGCAGACTGTTTGTTAGTACCTCATATATGAAAACTACAGCAGAGGGCAGAGTTTTTTCTTACACAGCCCCAAATTTATGGAATAGCCTTCCAGTTCATTTTTCAGACTCAGACACAGTCTCATTGAGAACAGAAGCTGAACTACTGTACTCCCCCCCCCCCTTTTTAAGGTGGAGCAACCATATGCAGCCATACTGGGGCCCAGAGAACGGCACTGCAGAGTGTCATCACAAGTGCCCAGAAGATCGTCGCCTGTCTTCTCATCAATTTAGAAGATTTACACGGTTCCTGCTGCCTCAAACTAGCCAATAAGATTCCAAAGGATAATTCATCAATTGTGACATCAACTTGATCTACTGCCATCAGACAGACAGTACAGAACATTAAAATCAAGAACCAATAGAACAGTTTTAATTTAATGCAATAACCACACTCAACTGCTACAAAAACACAAATAATATGTATGCTAATGTATGCTTCTGTGTGTGTGTGTGTGTGTGTGTGTAAAGGTTGACTGTTACTTGTTGTTTTTACCCAGGGGATGAAAATTCCATTATTCCATTCTATTTTATTTTTTTAAACGTATTTGCCCCATCCTGAATTTAACTTTTTTTTACATATCCGTCAGACTTAAATGATTCAGATAATTCAAAAAAATTAATATTGCAAAAATATAGTTTAAAAAATACTGCAATTTTACTGTATATATGCACATGTTGGTGTGTCTTAATATATATGTCACAGGTGGTCCGTGTCGGGCAGGCATGGAGGACCCTGAATTTAAAGTTTTAATGAATTAAAACACACCGAACATGGCAAGAACGTCAAAGTTCACTCTCGCCGCCCTGCCGTCGACGCCTGTCGCCGCGCTTTGCCGCTCTGACGTAGACTGAATGCCTTTCTTGTATTTAAAGGGGCCGCAAAGCAATCAAGCTTGTT
The DNA here is from genome assembly GCA_003987875.1 of Clarias batrachus. Classification (NCBI taxonomy): domain Eukaryota; kingdom Metazoa; phylum Chordata; class Actinopteri; order Siluriformes; family Clariidae; genus Clarias; species Clarias batrachus. Next base: position 449,056 of record QMIH01000295.1, read on the forward strand.
AATCTTATGGAGACTGACGAAAATGTGGAAGAAAACAAGAAATTGATTGATAGAAAGAACTGTATTGTAGAAATACACAAATTTGTATGGTGTGGCTTCTGTTCATTGTGAATTGCTAGTCTAATTGAATATTTTTTATTATTATATTATTTTTCATATTATATTTAAACACCAAAAATTTCAGACACCTTTGTCCACGCATCTTTTTTTTTTAATGTCCCTGTACACAAACAGGGACATGTCATAAATAACCCGCTACCGCAATAATTAACTTCTCCTCCATTTTGCTTGGGAACTAATGTCGCCGGAACAAAGGTTTACAGGACTGCGTTCCTCGGAATCCCCTCAAGCGGAGGACCTCTACTTTTTTATTGGTTGCCGCTCAACCGCGTCATAGCTCATTACCATAAAGTTGAGCTGATTTCAACTCCCTTCGCCGCTCTCACCGCGCCGTGCCACCCTTCGCCGCTCTTCGCCGCCCGCTCCCATTGAAAATGAATGACTTCCGGCCGTTTTGACGCTCTCGTCGCGTTTGGTGTGAACGCAGGGTTAATGTACATAATGCACTGGTATGAGATAAAGAGAAGCTTGGGTATTAAAGGAAGGTTGTGACGAGCGGGAGGCACTGGAGATCAGAGTGATAAGGTGCGCCACGGACGCCACCTGGCATTCTAAAGTGTGCCTCTTGGTGGTGTTGGGAATAGTGTCATCCCCCTCAGTGACTCAGGGAGGATGATGAAGGACCCCCACCCAAGGGGCAGCCACTCCACCCTGCTGTGTTGATTACACCAGAATTAAGGCTGTGGATAGATGGATTGGACCACTCGCTCTTAACCTGAACATCAAAGTAGGAAGCCTCGTTATAGGTATAGGTCTTAAGCTTGACACGGGACCAGAGCTTAGTATAGTGTTGGATCTTGGCACAGGCACTGGGTCCGGGCAGGAGCTTGGCACGGGCACTAAGTTGGAGTTGATTCTTGGCATGGGCACTAGGTGCAGGCAGGAGCTTGGCACGGGCACTGGGTCCATCTGAGTGGTGATTGACATTTCCCTTCCTCCTACAAGCACTAGATGGTGTTCTGGCCGGTGTCTCTGAATGTCGTCGGGCCTTCCAAAGCCAGCGCATGATGAAAGCTTTGCTGCCATTGAAAACTTGGGGAGGAGGAGTGTTTTGGTAGCTGTGACAACAGAGGCTTGTTCTGGGACACCTAGAAGAGGCGCTTTACCAGGCTAAAGGAAGTCTAACTGAAGAGACGTCCTCTGAGCAAGTTGGGGCCTCACCGAGGCTCTCGCAGCGGACATTGAAGATAACAGGGCATGGTTCAGGTGACCCACAGTATGCAGAGCAGAACTCCAGCTTCTCAAAGCTTGGAACACGACATAATTTGGCTGTATCACAGTACAGGACAGAGAATGACTTAGATAATGGTTCTGGTGTCACATACTTCAGGACAGGACATGACGGGTCTTAAGTTGGCAGTCTCGTCTGGAGGGGGTCGGCTTTCTCAAGTTCAACGGAGGCACTAGAATATTTCGAACAGGTTCGTGTTTCAGGCAGGACCTGATCATGAGATTTAGGGTCGGGAGGACAAGTCTCACTACGAACCGAGGGTGTCGCGGCTAAAGCTAGGGTCGTAAGCAGCTGCGGCAACTGAGCAGAAATAGCAGAGTGTGTCAGGTTCACTTGGTGCAGACTTTGCTGATTAGCTTCTAGCTGCACTCCCCGCTGGGCAATGGCCTGATGCAATTCTGCCTCGGCATGGGTATAAGACGAGGGCTTTGTGTGGATACCTGACAGGAAACGCAGTTTGTCCGCTGAGACTGCCATGACCGAATTATTCAGTCATGGGTGGTCCGTGTTAGGCAGGTATGGAGGACCCAAAAGCAGACAACAACTGAACTGAAAGTTTTAATGAATTAAAACTTATGTTTTAATGGACATAATGCACTGGTTAAAAGGTGGTGATGAGCGGGAATCACTGGAGATCAGAGTGCGGACAGAAATGCTGAAGAGGAAAGCTCTAATTCCTGAAGCGCATACCTGCCGTCCGTGTTACAATAAATCCTGTGGAAGCGGGATACAATAAAGTGGAAGCGGGAGATCAAAGCCGGGAGTTCAATCAGCGTAGCGAGAAGCGTGAAAAAGGGGAAGAATGTGAAGACGGGAACAAAACTTGATGAGAGGCACGAGAAAAGTGGGCTAGCACACAATAATTCGGCAGAGAATGGTTGCTTGATGATGAGTTTAAATAGGCAGAGGTGATAAACTGAAAGAGAACAGGTGTGCAGAAAGCGGAGATTGAGGCCGCAAAAGGGAAAGAGTGGAGTGGAGTGTGGATTGGAGGAGCAAGCGAGCATGGCTTGTCTGGAGACGTGGGCATGACCTGGCATGCCGTGACAATATAACTATAATGTCTTTATATATAATTATTTGTTACATGTATCTTATAACAAAATGAAAGGTGTTTTTTTTATGTCCAAGGTAAGAAGTCAGGATACAGTAAAGTTTTTTATATTTATTGGCTTTTTTTAGTATTAATGATCAATAGCTGGTGTTTCTCAGGTAGAAATCAAACGGCAAATACTAATTAGTCCAATCCCAATTTTAGGTTAGTTTAAAGCAGGGGTGTTCAAATCCAGTCCTGGAGGGCCAGTGACCAGCATAGTTTGTAATTCACCAACACCTAAACACACACCCACTGAACCTAGTAATTAACAGATTAGTTAAATCAGCTGTGTTTGAGAAGAAGAATCACCGAACAGTGTTGGACACTCGCCTTCCAGGACTGGATTTGGACACCCCTGGTTTAAAGACTTCCTAATCTACCGGTTGATGAGTTTATATAAGAAATAAGAGCTTCTTAAATAGAGCTCAAATGTGGAGTATTCTTCACTGTAACTTTTCTCATCACAGGTGCATTCTTTCTAATATACAAATATACAGACGACACACAAATGGATTTACAGGTTACCGTATCTGATCATCACTGTGGCATGAATAACTGGCAGACCATGTGGTCCGATAAGGTTTGCTTTGAGATAACAAATATCCAAAAGCTTTCACATGTTGAAAGTTCATGTTAAGTATTAATGTAGTTAATGAATACAGACAGAGGAATAATAATTGATAATTATCTATGCCTACATCTGCATGGGCTGTTTTTATATTACTTTTAAGACACATGAAGGGAAAAATCAGCATTGCCACGTCACCATGTCCTGGGTTCCTGGGTCAATCCTGAGCTACTGAAGTTAGTGTTATTGAATTTACATGTTCTCCCTGTGGCAGTATGAGTTTCTTCTTGTTTGTCTTTTCCTTCAACATCTAAATAAATAAATAAATAAATAAATACTCCTGAACAAAATCTTCAGGAGAAAAATATTGCAAGTATTTAAAGTATTCACACTTCGCACTGGTGGATCGTAACCAAGTTGTAAGTACTTCTTCAAAATGCCAAAAGAGGAAACAAGAGAAAGAGACAAAAATAGAGAGTAGGCAATTACTGTCATTGAAAACTGCATTTAAACTCAATGCAGTTGTCATCAGCTGATTAAACTTTAAGACCATAGTCTTTAAATGTTCAAATCTGTGCAAAAATATGGCTTTAATGTAATTGTCCTTCAGACAGTCACTCCAGACAGGATTGTTGAGCTGCACAAGCAAGGGCTCTCACAACACGACATTGTTACTGAGGTAGATCCCAAAAAATTTTCACCTGCACTGACCCGGAGGATACGACAGGCTGTCTGTGAAGATATACTATATAGTTTATTTATTTATTTATTTATTTATTTAACAATATACTATGTGTGTGGTGTGTCTATGTGTGTGTTTTTAAACTAAATATATATTTCTCTATGGTTCTCTGCATCTGGGGCAGTTAGGGCAGTTGTGTGTGAGTGTGTGTGAAAGAGGTAGAGAGAGACAGAGAGAGAGAGAGTCTATGCAGCTATTAATCCTACTACACAATATTCCCAATACTATTATTGAAAATCAAAAATTGCAGTGCTTGCTCACATTAATGGAAGAGGTGCAACCTGTATTCTCTGCCCAAAATTTTTTGATTTGGGGTGCTTATCTGGTAAACAGGCTATTTAATCAGATTAATTAATTAGACTACAGTACCTTAAAATCTTACAATACTTTTTAATGCATGCAACCACCATAAATCCTAATAATTTATTTTATATTTTGCAAGTACTATTTTCTATTTTAATGGTTTGCCTCGTGCATAGAGGCAATATGCACTACAATTTGGGGAAACCAGACGTACATTATTGCAGAGAATCATAGAGAAATGTATTCAGTTTTAAACATAATGAGTAAAAAAAGAGAGCATTTATGTGAACATGGAATTAAGCTGGTACATTACAATAACATCTCTAGTTTACATTTAGCACACACCCTTATCCAGAGCAACTTACATTTGTTTTACAAATTTTACATTTGTCATTGCATTATACATGTGAGCAGTTGAGGGCCTTATATAAGGGCAAAGATTATAAGATATTCGGTCTCTATTGTGATGTATGAAAAAAGTATAAATAAACTGCTGATTAACTCAATACCAAGGGGTGTTTTGCTCATAAATTCTGGGGACCTTTGAATCTTTTAGATCTTACAGTACAAATGCTTGTACACAGACTATGACTACCTTCCAAGATAACCAGTGGTAGATATTTATTGAATAACAGTGTGTCTTTTTTAAGACACAGAAGGCTGGCTCATAAATTAGGGTGTTTGATAAGATAAGGATTCTGAGGATACGAAGATATTTTATAGCTTAGCAAAAAAAAAAAATGACCCAGCACAGGTAATAAATAATGTTATATATACTTTTACATAAACTTTTAAACATGACACTTGTGTGTTAGTACCCCCTCTTTTTTATCTAATCATAGGTACACATGTGAAAAGCACACACACATATGTGCATGTGTATGTACATGCTCTTGTATGTATACACACAATGCCTGGCCAAAAAAAAAATGTTACCCTGCATCAAGCAAAGAAATTAAGCAGATTTGAAATTTGAAGCATTCTTAAAAATCCCAACACATTAGCAAAATCCAGCTATGCGGGCACAAGAAAAACACTTTGGGGCAATCAGAAAATGGGATCGTAAAAATTGGACTTTGGAGCAATGGAAAAAGCTAATATCATCTGATGAGTTCAGATGTCTGATGATCTAATGAGTTCATATGTACAATCCTCTGGAAGCAGTGTTATTGTATGGGGTTGTTTCATTTTGTCACGTCTGGGCTCAGGCAATAAAATTAAGTCAGCTGACTACCTGAATGTACTATGCTGACCAGTGGCAACTGGTGCAAAAACAATTGGGGGGGGGGGGGAATAAATGAAAATGAAATAAATCATGCAATAAATGTACTTTAAAACAGTGAATTGAAGTTTAAAGTGGTTTTATTGTCAGTAAGGAAAAACACACAAATGCACAAAAACTACATAAACTCAGGCAAGTCGCGCTGTTTTAAAATTAATTTTTCCTCTGCTGTTTCCTTCCTTGAGAATGGTCCAATCACATGAGCCCAAATATTTAAAAACAATATGATTCGCTAAGAACAAAAGTGGGCGGTTTCTGGGCGCACAGAGCTGCACCCTAAGGATCATTTGAAGAAATCCAATTAGAGCTCAGCCTCAAGTCACATGCTTTTCAAAATTTACGTGCTTACATAATGTACATAACGTTACACAGTTTTTTTATTGTAAATAAATTACCGCAAAATATTGTGTTTAAATTACTTTATTTCATGTGTGTGTGTGTGTGTGTGTGTGTGTGTGTGTCAAGTCAAGTCAAGTCAATTTTATTTATATAGCGCTTTTAACAAYYGACATTGTYRCAAAGCAGCTTHRCACAATAAAAAGAAGTAAGTTTTTATGCAATGTGTGTGAATCAAGATTAGATTGGATTGTCCCTGATGAGCAAGCCGAGGGCGACGGTGGCAAGGAAAAACTC
>QMIH01000295.1:455883-489624 GCA_003987875.1 Clarias batrachus
GCGCGAGACCATTTAGTGCTTTAAATGTCAGAAGTAGTATCTTAAAATCGATGCGAAATTTCACAGGGAGCCAATGCAGTGTAGATAAGACAGGGGTGATGTGCTCGTATCTTCTGGTTCTAGTGAGGACTCTCGCTGCTGCATTCTGTACTAACTGAAGCTTGTTTATACACCTAGTTGAACAACCAGACAGTAAGGAGTTACAATAGTCCAACCTAGAGGTGATAAAAGCATGAACTAGTTTTTCTGCATCATTTAGTGACAATATGTTTCTTATCTTGGCAATATTTCTAAGGTGAAAGAAAGCTATCCTGGTGATATTATCTACATGAGCTTCAAATGAAAGGCTGGAATCTATAATCACACCGAGGTCTTTTACTGTTGCACTTGATGGAACAGAAAGGCCATCTAAAGTTACAGTGTGATCAGAAAGCTTACTTCTAGCTACTTGTGGTCCTATGACCAGAACTTCTGTCTTATCAGGATTAAGCAGAAGAAAATTAATTAACATCCAATCCCTTATGTCCTGCACACACTGCTCAATTTTAGCAAACTGGTTTTTCTCATCTGGTTTTGCTGAGACATATAATTGTGTGTCATCAGCATAACAATGAAAACTAATACCATGTTTACGAATTATGTTGCCCAGAGGAAGCATGTAAAGGGAAAAAAGCAGTGGGCCTAAAACTGAACCCTGTGGAACACCAAACTCCACTTGAGAACATGAGGAATGGTCACCATCTAAATCTACAAACTGATAACGATCAGTCAAATAGGATCTGAGCCACAAGAGGGCAGTTCCCTTAATTCCTACTACCTTTTCTAATCTGTGAAGGAGAATACTATGATCAATGGTGTCAAAAGCTGCACTGAGGTCCAGTAACACAAGTATAGTGACGCAACCCTGATCAGAGGCCCATAGGAGGTCGTTTACTACTTTAACAAGTGCTGTCTCTGTGCTGTGATGAGGCCTAAATCCTGACTGATACAGTTCATTTATGCTATTTCTGTGTAGGTGTGAACATAACTGCTGTGTGTGTGTGTGTGTGTGTGTGTGTAAATAAAATAATAATTATAAAAATTATACTTGTATAATCATTATAATTAAATTACAATAAAACAAACATGTATCCTATGTGCCATACACGTAGATAGAAGAAGAACATGTTGTTATTCTCATTCATTGTGGAAAATCTGACTAAATCATGCAAGCACAAGCTATAAAAGCATCAGCATTTCTTTAAAGGTAGTCCAGAGTTCTCCGCTGTGCCAACTTGTTATCAACCTGAGTCATATCAGTCCACACTTTACTCTTTATCTCTGGATGACCTAATAACCTTTCTTACCTGACAGATTAAGCCAACACTCACACTATTTAAGGTCTGTGAGCTGGAAGTACATTTGTCTTTGATCCAGAAAGGACCCTAAGTAAGTCTTCCTTGCTTAAGTCTTATAGTATTATTTGCTATAAAAATATTAATTAACATTAACATAATTATAATATGTTATACTTAATATTAAGTCTTATAGGCAAAATTATTTCATGCATTTATAAATATGAAATGAAATTAACAAAAGTAACCTCTCTCTTATATTACAGAATTAAAAAACACAAGAGGTGCTATTAAAAATGACCAGACTCACACTTCTTGCAGGTATTTAATAACTGTTTTTATTTCTAGTTATTTTCCTGTTTTCCTTTATTATTATTATTATTATTATTATTATTATTATTATTATTACTGACTGGGGGAACAAATGTTTTCATAGGCTTGTGCTTGGTGCTATGCCACTTTGGTGAGTCGTGTAAAATTATAATACCTATTAAAATCATTACTTGTATTTTGCAGTAATTTTACAAAATTGTTTTATTTATACTTATGTTTTTATTTTACAGCAACATCCAAGCAACTGGTGTGCTATTTCACCAACTGGTCTCAATACCGACCTGGAGCTGGGAAGTACACACCTGCTAATGTAGATCCCTTCCTGTGCACACATCTGATTTATGCCTTTTCTATTATTAACCATGCCAATGAGCTTGTCACATATGAATGGAACGATGAAACCCTCTATGAATCCTTCAATGGCTTAAAGAAAAGGTATGTATGACATAAGTGAGCAGATATATAATGATAACAGCAGTGGTAATTAACTAACAATACCGACATGAACCCAGAAAGAGTATATTTATGATGTCTTCTTAATCTCTATAGCAATGCCTACCTTAAAACTCTTTTGGCTGTTGGTGGATGGAATTTTGGCTCATCTCAGTATGTATATTTTGAATTTCCTTTATTACCAAGTAACAGTGCTGGGACACTATGTTTATTTGAGGACCTTGTACAGACAATGCATCTTATAAGAAATAAATCCTCCACAGGTTTTCCATCATGGTTTCTTCACCTGCCAACCGTCAAAAGTTTATCGAGTCAGCCATCTCATTCCTAAGAAAACATGGGTTTGATGGTCTGGACTTGGACTGGGAATACCCAGGTGCCAGAGGTAGCCCTGCTGAAGATAAGCAGAGATTTACTTTATTGTGCAAGGTAGGCTTAATCTGACACTGTATATAACCTGTAACTAGATAATCTGATACAAACGAGGTTATACTTTTTTGGGTGTCTGATCTCACCAATTATTTTGCTGAAATTTGATCAGGAACTGGTGGAAGCATTTGAGGCAGAAGGTCAAGCTACTGGACGGCCTAGACTGATGCTTACTGCTGCAGTATCTGCTGGAAAAGGGACAATTGATTCTGGATATGAAATAGCAAAGATTGCAAAGTAAGTTCGAATTTGAACAAAAATATATTTCATCGGTAGGGAAAGGAATTACCAGAGATCACCCCTTATGATATGATCATGGTACCTAGGAGACAATTCAATTTGTATTGCACTTCTGTTAGTATCATGATTTTATAACTATCCTGTTTCCTTTTTTTTGTTTGTTTGTTTGTTTTTTGTTACAATTCTAAACAAACTTATCAAATAATTTACTCCTAATTTACTTCTACCTAATTTAATGCTGTAATACATATATAACATATATAATTATATATAAATTAACAATGGATTTTTTTAAAGAAAATACATTTTGAAGTCAGTGTGGTGATGCATGAATTGCCATACAAAAGAATCATACAGAACTGAATTTATTTTTTCTCCTTTCTCTAATAATCAATAGCAAATAATTAAAATGAAATAATTCGTATAATTTGTTAGTTAGGAAAGAATTCTCTCTCTCTCTCTCTCTCTCTCTCTCTCTCTGTGAATTTCATTATTAACATTTGACTGAATTTATAGCTATCTTGACTTCGTCAATGTGATGACTTATGACTTCCATGGAACTTGGGAAACCTTCACAGGACACAACAGTCCACTGTATAGAGGCTCTGAAGACTTCGGAGATCTTATTTACTTCAATACTGTAAGAATGCTCTGATAATTTAGTCTTATAACACTGGCTCAACACTATATTGTATTTCTAAATATATTATTTGCCTTGATGTAATGTAAAGAGTTTAGACATCTAGAATTCATTGTGTATCGCAAAACTGAACAACGCTAATGCAGAAACTGTTTGTTTCTTGTTAAGGATTACGCAATGAAATACTGGAGGGACAACGGTACCCCTGTGGAGAAACTGAGGATGGGATTTGCCTCATATGGTCGTACCTTCCGCCTCAGTTCATCAGCTACTGGAGTGGGAGCTCCTGCCAGTGGAGCAGCCTCTGCTGGTCCTTATACCCGGGAGGCTGGCTTCTGGTCCTACTATGAGGTATCGTGAGAACATTAAACATGAATGCATCATAAATTGTTTTTTACCAAGCTACAAGTTAATACGTTATATTACTATTCCCAGAAATGAAGAAAATTTAATTGCTCTAACTTTGACTAACCTGTTAATTAGTAAAACATACCACTTTCCCCAGATCTGTGGATTCCTTCAGGGCACAAAACTTGAGTGGATTGACGATCAGAGAGTACCCTATGCTACAAAGGGTGGTGAATGGGTTGGCTTTGACACCAGGGAGAGCTATGAGATCAAGGTGCTCTGGATGTAACAGAGTAGCAAGTGAAAAATCTTTGGCATAAAGGCAATTACATATATCATGACTTTATACCTTTACCACTGCTTTCCTCATAGGTAAGTTATCTGCGAGACAACAAGTTTGGTGGGGCTTTTGTTTGGGCTTTGGATCTGGATGACTTTTCTGGGGACTTCTGTGGCCAAGGGAAACATCCTCTTATGAGTCACCTACGCAAGCTCCTGAATATTGGTAGGTAGCCATGGGTACCTGTTATTCCTGTTACTTTAGTGATAACATCAAAACATATTATAAAATACTATTAAAACATAAATATTAATGTTTTTGTATTCTAGATTTTCCCGAACAGCCTTCTACCACTACCCCCAAACCTGGACCATCGACCACCCCAAAAACCACCACAACTACCACACATGAGCCTGGAACTGGTTTCTGTGTTGGAAAGCCTGATGGCATGTATGTCCACCCTGATGACCCAAATAAATACTTTGACTGTGTTGGAGGTAAAACCTTTGAAAGGAGGTGTGGAAATGGAACAGTGTTTAATGACTCCTGCAAGTGCTGTTCCTGGACTACAAATTAAACTGAATAACTTTCAATAGCCATTTCGGTGCTGTACAAGAGCAATGACAATTCCATATATTGGAATTTAATGTTCTTAAATTCCTCAACAATATTGGTAGAATTATTGATTAAGAGAACAAATTGTGACTAATATAAATTTTTCTTCATGGCACTAAAAAGAAAACCAGAAAAGAAAAAAAAATATGCATAACACTGTTGTTTATGGACCTGCTGTATAAGTTTGTTAACAATTTTAGTATGGAAAATTTAATTTGTTTGTATAATATTGATTTGTCTACTTTTGAAACAATAAAACAAATATTTTGAAGCAAAGACAATTCAATTAATTCTATTTGTTTATCTTGGTGCGTTCATCATATGTGCACAAACAATTTTAATCCACTGAGCCCCCACCTCGCAACACACAGCACCCAAAGGATCTGCCGGTTATGCCTTGTACCAGGCGCCACAGAATATCCACAGAGGGCCCCTGGAGCCATGCCCAGAGGGGTCAAAGCTATACTTGAATTTGTCTGCAAATTATAAAACTGGGGATCAAAATATTTGCTATACATTATTCATTCAACATATAAATGACAGGACTTGAACACCAGCCTTGATATTAAGAGCACTCTGCTTATCACAGGTTCACTTGGAACCGACTGCTTAGGGTAGGAAATGCACATGCAGTGTTGGGAAGGTTCAATTGGATATGTGATTACAGATTACTAAATATTCTGTTGAAATGTAATGAGTAATGTCACAATTTTAATTACATCATATAATTAATGCAACATTTGCTTTTTGATTATTTTCCAAACAAATGCTTCAAAATCGGCAACAAAATAAGACTTCCTAAAACATACGTTTAAACCAGAATTGACCAGTAGGTGGCGGTAGTGCAACATAGTGGACACCCACCGGCGGTCTTACGCACTAAAATGCCCCATGCGACTGATTTATACCCCCACACATTTTCTTTCTTAAAGTATATGCATAACATAAAAAAATCAAATAAGCACCAATACTGTTCATTGGGCGATTATATATATATATATATATATATATATAGGAATAAATTATTTATAAATATGTTATAAAAGATTTTATCACCAAAAACACAAGATAGTAAGTTAAATAATATTCCGTATATATGTCCTATATAAGAGATAAGGGACAAATTCACTACATAATTAATCGGTTATTTAAACTAAAACTTTTAAACCTTTTGATAAATGCTTTGAGTTAAATAGCCGAGGACCATGAAGCTCCGCCCCTTCCTTCACGCTCCCGTCACGTGACATTCATGGTTGCTTCCGCTTGGTGCCATTTTGTTGGTTTAACTCAGGCCCGGAGCTTCACCGACCCATGAGCTTATAGGAAAACAGGTTTAAACAAGTCGTAGACATATAAACTGGTAATTTCTATGCTTCATTTGTGTTAATTATGTGTTTAAGTAAATGGCCTCAAACAGTTTATTTGTAGCTGGCGTTAGAATTGGTGAAAAGTTTTAAGTCGAGCGAATGTTAGCGGACTTAGCACACGTTAGCTAACGTCATCAGAATCCGAATCATGCTAATGTTTTGTTAAAGCAAGTCATGTCTTCCTTCGGGACGGTCTATTATTTATGAGTCATTTCTAGTGTATAAAATTTGAGTTAGTCACAGCAAACAGGGGGTGTTTATATTATGGTTTGTTTTCAGCAAAACAAGCTCGGTCGTGTTGTTAGCCAGTTAGCATTGTATGTACGTATGTATGTATGTATTGTTACCTCAGATACACTGCCTCGCCAAAAGGACAATCTTGGATTAAAAATCTAATTATTGAGTGTTTGTTTTGTTAGCTATTATTTAATGTGTTAATATTTCGTTAAATCCCAACTTGTGCAGTGAGTAGCTTCTCATTTCTTAGACAAGGATGTCGGAAGAGACATCATGGTCATGGAAAAGAAGTTACTGGTTCAGAAGGGTCGAGTTATTGGCATTCAGAAAAAAAACAGCTAAAGATTTCCTAGAAGTTGGTTAAGAATTATCCAACGCCATCTTGAAAGGTGCAAGTATGATCAGAGAGCACTTAAGATGTTCATAGTGCATCACAGCTATGGTTAATAGTGAAAGAACATCTCTTCGCGAACAATGCGACGAGAACGTAAAGGATTGGGGCTAAACAGTCATGTGGCCACAAGAAAACCACTTGCAAGTCAGGCTGTTAAGAAAACAGCCTTCATTGTGATAGGGAATATAAATATTGGACTTGATGTGCTGGAGAAGACATAGTTATTTGACTCTCATTATTATTGCAAGAACTTGACCCAAAGTCATTCCTATCTGGATAGAAATGAACGTTGTGACGTTGCGTAAAATTGTCAAAAGAGTGCCACGATGGATACATGCTGCAATCAGAGCCAAATGCAGTCCCAAAAAATGGGGGTGCCACATTTTTGGCCAGGCAGTGTATATTATATATGTTTTATTAATTCCGAGACTGAATTAAGCATTTCTGTTTCAAAGTGTGACGTATGAAACCCGTTTAGTTAACTACAGCGGCTGCTCAGAGAAACATAAATGCACGTAATTGCTACTTTTAGTTAAATATGAGTAATTGAACAAGTCCTTAAGTGATGCTTCAGGAAATCACTTTAGGAAGCATTACATGAAAAAAAAAAATCCAAATTTAAAACATTATGCCTATTCTGTGGTATTAAACTGACCATTAGTTCAACACAATAATTGTTGAATTGAACGCCTAGGCATACTTGTGAACATGGCACTTGAAAGTGTACTTGAATAATATTTTATTAATTTCTCACTCATATACCCACTTTGTGAAGTGTGTGGGGAGTGTTTTGTTTTCTTTTTAAAGGTTGTGCAGGAATTTCTTCTACAGCCCTGGTGATAACTGGATTTGGATAGAGGCCAACCAGTGGAGAAATATCTCTGAAGATTGGCTCTTTTATCCCCACACTCATTTTTTCCCTTCACATTGCCACACTCATTTTTTCCCTTCACATTGGATAATTTTTTTCCTCCTTTGAAAATTAAACTTTTTACCCAGTTTAAATATCCACCTCTATTCAGAGTGCCACAGTGGGCGTGAAGAAATAGAAGACCAGTTTCTCTCTCTCACACACACACGCACACACACACGCATTCAAGATTTTCGTTCCCACTCTCCCTGGCTTTCCACCTTTGATGTTTAGCCTGAAGATTTTTGTGCTTTCACCAAGCAGTTGTTTTTAATTGAGGAATAGAAAAGGACATTTCACCACAATATTACTTGTTAAAAAGCAGTCTAAGATGAGCAGCTTTCTCAGTGACGAAAGCCTCTCGCACACCTGTTAACTCTTAACTCATCGGTCAAGTCTTCCTTCAGGACCATTACAGTTTGGAGACAACCCAGGAGACGTACCCCTGGTGGAGACGTCATATCTGCTGCAGGTGAGTAGACCCCCATCTAGTTAGTAGGGACAACTAAAAACTTTAGCTATGTAAACTTGTATGTATGTAAATTTTTTCTTGTTGCCTTTGTCTAGGGAAAGTCTAGAAGTCTATATAGCAGCACTTGAAGAGTTCCTGACCATAAGGTGTATTCCCAGACCATGACCGGCATGAACAATAAGGGAGATGATTGCTATTTCTACTATTATTCTACATGTACTAAGGTAATATATATTTTGTTGAGGAAGGAAGAAGAAACAAGTAATTACCTCTTCATAAATTATCATTTGTGTGAGTTATGAAAAGGTTTTATTTTTGTTTAGAAATTTATACAATTGTTCCTAATTGCTTCCTATGTTCCTGTTTCTTTTAAAGGGTGATGCCTGCCCTTTTCGACATTGTGAAGCTGCCATGGGTAATGAGACTGTCTGCAGTCTTTGGCAGGAGAACCGGTGCTTTCGCAATATATGTAAATTCCGTCACATGGAAATAAAGGTAAGTTGGATGCTATTGGAGCTATGCAAAGTTTCCATGTAGCCTTTGACAGTGATCAGAATATTTCAAATAGGGCTGGCAGCATTAGCATGGTAACACTAGCAACAAATTCAAAATCCTTTATGGGTTAAAATGATTAAACACAAATCAATTCATACTCGTCACGATCCTTAATCTAATGCAGCGTGCAATTTGAGGCAGATAAGTGTTGCCTAAGATGGCATAAGTGCTTTCATGACTGGTTTTAAATGTGGGTTATGGCAGGCCGCTCCTCTCTCCAGTACTGCAGACCATACAGATCTGATGTCACCCATGCTAGTGACTGACATTCAGTGTAATTAACAGCTGTTAGAATACTTGTGATGTGATGTGGTACAGATGTATAAATGTCCCACTCCTGTTATGCTCTTTATTACCACTCGTGGAATACCTCTCATCCAATCAAATTACTTGGTTGTAAGTAACTGTTGATTATTACTGTTGGTACATTTTAGAGTGAGGCTGTAATTTCTCAATATTTTCTACATCTACTGTTTTTTTTCCTAAATGTGGAACTCTTGATAACTATCCACTTTTATTTCTCTTACAGAAAAACCGCAAAGAAATTCCTTGCTATTGGGAAAATCAGTTAAGTGGATGCCAAAAGTTTCATTGTGCTTTTCACCATGAGAAGCCACGTATCATTGATGGCTGTTTTGTTGCCCCAGACAAAGGTGAGGAAAACCCATTGGAAGTCATTTAAAATATGATATTTTATTTGTGTGTGAGATATATTTTCTATTTTGTAGTTCCCGGGAAGCCTTGTTTATATATACATTAATAATGACCTACTGGGTATGTTTGTCAATAGAGTAGTGAATAGTAAAAGTTTCACTTGTAATGACATAAGGTCAAATTATAGTACAGTAAATTTGTCTGTGTATGCATAAAAATTAAATGTCTTGGTGGAATTATAAAAACGGTCTCAGTAAAAATATGATTTTGATAAGTCCTTTGAAATTAGCTGTTGCATTTTGTTTCTTATTCCTATATTTTTGCATGTCTGTTCAGTTTGTGGTTTTGGGATGCTATACTAGTTTACATTTCAGTGCTTGGACACGTCAGTGTTTCTTGCTTTATTTTTATTGTTTTCAACATTGTACATTAGTACCGATGATGTCGAAACTCTGCCAGAACAAATGTGGTTCTTATGTAGTCAACAAAAACCTGTTAAATAACACAATATTTTTTTCTATTTTTTATTGTTTAAATGGCCACCTTTTGCTTTGATGACAGCTTTGCACACCCACGACATTCTTCATCAGCCACCTCGAATGGCTTTCCATCAATCTTTAAGGAGTTCCCACAGGTGTAGAGGACTTGTGTGCTTTTCCTAAACTCTCTGCTCCAACTCATCTTAAGGGTGATTGGAGGCCTGGTCATCAGATGCAATTCTGTAATTATCCCTTTAGAAAACAAATGATGGTCCCATTTTGTGCAAACCAGTGCTTTGCTGATGACACTGTGGGATATCTTATCACATCTCCATGCTTGACAGTGGGAACCATGCATTCAGGAGACGTCTGTTCATGTTCTCTGTGTCTAACATGGACACGGCGGTTAGAAACAAAAATCTCCAAATTTGGACACATTATACCATATGACATTTTCCGGTGATCTATAGTCCATTCCTTGTGTTTCTTGGCCCAAGCGAGTCTCTTCTGCTTGTAACTTTTCCGAAGTAATGGTTTCTTTGCAAATCAACCTTGACAGCCTGACTCATGCAGTCTCTTCTGAACAGTGGATGTTGAAATATGTCACTTGGACTCAGAGAAGCATATTGTGGCTTTAATTTTAGGGGCGTTTTTGAGGTAGTCAGCGGTTTCAGAGGCTGGTTGTTCTAATAAACTAATGGCTGACTACTAAAATTGGGTTTGAACTGGAAACGCGTTAAGACCTAGAAGTATAGTGGTGAACCGTTATCTTCAAAAACGATGTTATGTCCCCACACATTAAAAAAAAAAAAAAAACTATTATTGCTAACAATGCTTAATTGGGTCAACTGGAGGCGGGGACGGGGCTTGTAAGACGACCTTAACACACGCACACTAACAATCATTGCTGTGGCTCATGGATTACATAAATTGTCTGAATAACGGATTACATTTTTGAAAATATAACTAAATAACTGAGGTCTTAAATTGTGGAAATGGCCCTCCGAGTGGCGCAGTGGTTATCGCCCTATCATCCGGAGATCGCTAGTTCGAATCCCGGGTGGTGCTGTAACCAGAGCACAGCTCTGTAACCTCGCAGCCAGAGGTCTAGAGAGAGCTGATTGGCCGAGCTCTCTCAGAGGGGAGGGATGAGAGATACATAGTGCTCCCGCATTAATCACGGCTCTACAGCCATTCAGGGGCGTCTGTGAGCTCGCGCAACGGAGGAAGCGGATAGCGCTGTCCTCCGAGTGTGTTACTCCGCCCCCAACGGTGCGCGAGCGAGCAGTTCGAAAAGATACCTGTCGGCTGGCGTCACGTGGTTCTTCGGCCCTCCCGGCTGAGTGGTAGTAGTAGCCTTAATGTGGGAGCCCCCTAGTGACGGGGAGGAATTGGACACGACTAAATTAGGGAGAAAATCGGGGGAAAATCCAAAAAAATAAAAATAAATAAATTAAATTGTGAAAATAACGTGTTCGATTACTTGTTGCATCAAAAAAGTTACTTTGTAACGCGTTACACCCAACACTGATTACAAGACATAATTTTCACACATGGACTGGCCTGGAATCCAAATCTTAACCCTACTGAGAGTCTTATATGTGCTGGAGAAGGTTTTGCGAAGCTCTTTGACTCTTCCATCATTGATACAAGATCTTAGAGAGAAATTAAACTTATTGAAACAATCCTATGAGCGTAATCAAAGCAAAAGGCGGTCAAACACACTATTAGAGTAGGTTTTTTGTTTGTTTATTTGTTTACTGCATGCTCTGTGTGTACCTTTATTTGGTTGATTATTTATTAAGGTCAATCCCTGAATAATGCTGGTAGGTAGTCACATGAAATAATTGCTAACAATACGTAATTCACAGGGCCTGTAGTAAAGAAGGAAACAGAGGAAGAAACCCCACCAGATGACCATGTTTCGTCTGCTTCGGCCAATATTTCCACCACTACCAACCCACAACTTCGAGGGGTCATCAAGGTGGAGACTCAAGAAAGCGTCCCCAGTCCCACACACCCACCAGTAGTCATTAATCCTGTGGATGATGAGGATGACGAAGATGGTAATATCATATCTAGATTCTTATTTATTTCAATTCTAAGCAGTTTTGGTTTTGGAATTCTAAATGGCCTTCATTACTGTTAGTAGATCAGTTTTCTGAAGAAGGAGAGGAAGCATCCGGTGTCTCTCCAAAGAAACAGCTGAGCTCTAATAGAGGTAGCGTATTTTCCTTCTGATGATTGGTTTTTCATGTTGCACTGAATCCTTGTAAAATTCTACAAAAGGGGAACTGTGTTAAACCTTGTTACTTGTTACCAGATGAGACACTAAATTTTGGTATTAAAACACTGGAGGAGATCAGACTGATGAAAGCTCTGAAGGCCAGTATAAACAGACCAGGTAAATGACGAAAGTCATTTGTGTTAAAATGATTCTTGTTTAATGTAGCATAATGGTGCTCATGCATGGTGGCTTTTTATGTCTTTTTTAGGCCATTCCTATTTGGAAGACCCTAATGATTTCTCCTCAACAAAACAGAGTATTGACAGATCTGTCAAGGAGAAGCAAATCATTCAGTCTGTCAAACAGGCTGCAGTTGTAACTACCAGAGGTATGTAATGGGACAGTAATTACCATACTGGACTTGTTCTCATTATGTTATAACCTTTCTCAATATACTTAATTTAAAATTTCACTCTTGTTGTTTCTTGGAGCGTCTTCATATTTGAATGTGTAAAATATTTTTGTTGTGAATCAAAGGCGAGTTATAAAGCCAACTAAGGAACCTAACCTCCTGTGGAAAATATTTATAAAAATCAAATCACTAGCACAGATCGTGCTATATTTTAATGCTGCTTGGCTAGTCTGTTTAGGGGCGAATAAAATAATTCTTTTGTGTATATCGCAAAGTGATCTCTTGTAGTAGCATGCGTTTATATTAAATAGTAGAGCAACATATTTAAATATATTACAGTGTAAAATAATACCCCTCATCCCAAAGAGACAGACCACCTTATTTCTTTTTTTCAGTAAGTTCTTATCTCTCATTTTCAGTCCAGTCCCTGTATCTAGCCAGTTTTAAAGGAATCTTTTTGTTTAACCTATGTTTCATGTAAGCATTAAAAAAAAAAAAACATCTAACGCAAGTCATGAACCAGTGAAAAACATGTTCAGGTGATCAGGCTGGTGATTAGTAAACTACTGATGCTGAATGATGAGAGTAAAGTTGCAGTAAAGGTTGTTCTCTTTTTATTTAATCTCCATTATTGAATTTTATTAAATTATAAAGTATAAATGAAGGGTGGCTCAAGACTTTTGCACAGTACTGTGCGTATGATTTGTAATTCTGATAATGTAATCAAGTAAACATCAGAGGACCTTGTGGCAGCGTGTAATGTGAGTTTTTTTTTTTCTTCTTCTTCTTCAACTTTATTTTTTCCTGATGTCCTTCTCAGATTCTTGTCGTTTAGTGGAGTCTGGAAAAAGGAAAATTACTGACAGGCTTGGAAAAAGATTGGAAGAAGGTACTGTGTATGATCTTATGCAAAAGAACATAATGCTACCTGATTTTTTGTAAGCTTATAACCATCATATGCTTTGTTTAGACATACTTGTGGAAGGTGGTATATGCCTGAAAGGGTCCCTTGCTAAGCGCCTTGGTGGATTTGTTGATTCTGCTGAAAACACAAGCACTATGCCTACACAAAAAGATAAAAGTAAGTCTCTTTGCTGTAACATGATGCATGTTGCCAGTAAATCTTTATTCTTCTCTTAATAATCTTTTCTTATTTACTGCTTTAGCTCTGAGATCAGTGCATGAAAGACTTGGAATAACCTCTATCACTGCACCCAAGTCCCCAAACAATGAGCCAAAGCCTTCTGGTGAGATACGAATCAAAACTCTTGAGGAGATTCGTCAGGAAAAGGCTGCTAAATCTCAGATCCAAGGTGAAGGTGTTGGAGCCGTGACTGACATCTCCACAAATGCATTAAATTCCAGCATGAAAATAAATAAGCCTGCCAGTGTTCCTAGTGTAAAGACTTTCTCAGAGATCCTGTATGAGAAGAAAAAACTAAAGGACACAAAGATGGTGCCTCAGCAGGCTAGCAACAGTACTGAGAAAGAGGGCCCTACAAACACTGGAGAGCTCAAACTTACCGCCCAAGCAGCAGAGATCAGAGTCAAGACGCTCGATGAGATTCGTAAAGAAAAGGCTGCCAGAATGCAAGCAAAGTCTCAGGACATCACAAATGATGAGCCACCAGCTTCGAGTGATGCATCCCGAAAAAGACGAATTCCTTGCAGTGGCAGAACTGGATGTAAGTTTTAGACATTAGTTTTCCCTTCATTTGTTATTTGTGGAATGGTTTGAAAATGTCATGTATTTGAAATGGATTCAATTTTATTTACAGCAGCTATCAGCAGAGTTCAAAAAGTGCTCGATTCTGAGAAGGTGGATTGCATTGAACAGGCAAGGCCCAGTTGTAATTTTCTGCTCATTATGCTTATCATGCTTATTTACATTCAATCTAATGCTGTAATTCTTTTTTTAATGTGTTTTTTTTTTTATTAATCTAGTCCACTGCAACCAATGGAAAGACTAGCTCCGTTCAAGATGTAACGGTAAAGACCTTTGACGAGATCATGAAGGAGAAAAGACTTCGCAAGCAGCAGCAGGAAGAGGCTGCAACTCCTGTTGAGCCAGAGGAAGCTGCCCAGAAACCAGTCTCTGTAATTTGTGAAAAAAAGCCTCCTGCTATCAGACCAGGAATCATCCAAAGCAAAACTAATTTCCCCATACAGCAAAGCATTAATCATCAGTCCTCCTCTCCCGTCCCATCTGAAGTACCACAGAGGAAGTCTCCAGAGATTCATAACAAGGAGAATTCTCTCAACGTTTGTCCTAAAAAATCTAAGTCATCCTCCTCAGTGGCACCTTCAGTGGATGTGTCTGAGATGGCAGATTCTTTAGGCCAACACTCACACGAGCAACAACGGGGGGAACCTCAAGCAGTCACCAAGATACCCACAAGCAAAACATCTGAATTAAAAGGTACAGTTAAGCATGTTCTTTTTTCAGTATTAAAACTGAGAGTTATATTTTAATGAATGAATGAGTAATATTTAATGAGTTTCAATTAATAGAGTTCATTGATCACTTTTAAGAACCTTTCTAGTCGAGTTAAAATTCAAAATGTGCAATTTGTGTCTTGTTTTCTAGTGAGGCCCAAACTGAATGTAAAGCCATCAGTAATGAAGCCAGCTGCTCAGGTGAAACTTGGGCAGAAAAGGAAGGCTGCAGGCATTCATTGCTCTGCTGTTGCTGAAGTAAAACCTCTTAATTCTCTACCTTCTCCTGCCGTTGAACCACCTAGCAAGCGATCTGAGGTAAAGCATTGGATTTATTAGCATTAGTACCTCATTGTTCTAAAACTGTTGTTCTTTGACTGGTAATAATTGAACTCTTTAATATTTGCCTCCCCTTAGTTGTCTGCATCGTTGTGCAGTTTGGAAGTTGAAGCCGGGGAGCAGCATGTGTCGTCATCTGCCGAGCAGTACTCACCTGAGATTCCTCCTGTTCCACAAAGGTATGAGCCTCATTGTTTATCCTAAAATAAATGTTCAGAAATGTACAAGTTTTCGATTAGGGTCTGTGTGCCTGGAATGTGCGTTCCCCTCGATTTGCTTGGTTAGTTTCCTCCGGGTACTCTGGTTTCCTTCCACAGTCAGAAGACATGCAGATTAGGTTAAGTGGCATTTCCAAATTCCCTGTAACGTATAAATAAGGGTTTGTGTGCGTGTGTGCCTTATGATGACTTGGCAAATCATCAAGTGTGTACTACTGCCTTGTGCGGGAGGTCCACCTCGTATAGTCTCCAGGCTTCCTGTGACTGTTTACAGGATAAAGAATATAGAAATTGAGTGAGTAGGAGTATATAGCTGCAATAGTGATTAAGTTAAGCTAACTGACCAAATAACACACAATTTGGTACATTTAAGGGGCTGTGCCCACTAGCTGTATTACATTTTAATCTTATATGACAAAGAATCACCAATATACAGGACTGTTTGCTCTTTGCCAGCAGCATCACCATGTGTTGACATGCCAAAGACACCAAAACTGAGAACTAGCATAACCAAGCAACCAGTATTTGCAAAGTCATATTGCACCACTTGGTGGTGCTCTTGCATATTACACAATTTAAGTATGATTTAAAAAAAAAAAAAAGGTTGCATAAGGAGATATGAATAGGATTTTTTTCACATATACGTCAATAATAAAAGCAATAAAATGTCAGGCAACGTGGATGCCAAAGTTGTGTTTGTGGGAGAAGGATCAATATACAGTATTTTAACCCATTTCTTATGATTTCTTTCCAATGTATCCCTGGAGTGAAATTTAATGTTTGGTAAAAAAAAAAAAATACCTGGAGCATTTGTGAGGTTATAAAATTTACAATTTTGTTTTCCAATCGCTCCCACAAATGGCCAGTTTTATCACACTTTGTCATGTGCTTTTTGGCCAACACGGATGAAGCTATTGGCATGTAAAATTACAAGATTTGACCTGATGGGGGTCCTGGATGCAAGTAGGGATGTAGGGACATCATAAATAACGTACCACCTTTTAGCTTTGCACTGTGCTATGTTCCATAAAAAAACAACCGATCATTAATACTATTAATATATCCTGATGATTATGTTTACAGAGAGTTAGTATTATGATTCTTAAATAAAAGGCTGTTTTAAAAAATCGCAAGGAGAAAAGGGGCTTAAAATGTACTTTTTTTTTTTTTAACCATAATTTGCAGCCAGCAAGTTGATTAATTGCTTGATTAATTTTCATGTAATTCTAGACATAATTCACAAATTTTCTTAAAGTGTATTTCTATTCGAAAATTTTTTTGTAGCCCCATCATTAAGACTCCCTCTCGGACACGTCGGGCAAGTTTGGCTTCTGCACGTAGCACTGCTCCTACAGCAAACTCCTCCTTGGATGAGTTTGATGACCTGCTGGATGAATTTACTGATGACAGGCTGGAGGATGAACTTGAGCTGGACCCAGGCAAAGGCGAGGATGACCTCTTGTTGGAGCTTTCTGAGATGATTGACAGCTAAACTCAGGGAATACTTCTTCTCATTCACTAAATCATGTAAAGCTATTTGTCATCAAAACCATGACTTTAGCTGGGGAATGAAAAAAAAAAAAATTTTAAACATGGATTAAAATGTTTTATTTTTACTGTTGTTGAAATGTTAGTTTACCATTTAGTTTTCTGCTGTTTTTCAATATTTAAATGTTTTAAATATTGCATCTTTACCTATATTTTCACAGTACTTCATGTCAATATAATGGCTGTTGTAAAAATGTCAAATCTATTGAGCCATAAAATTATAATCTGCTGATCAATTCTTATTTGATCCCACTGTACATTTATAGCTTGTTTATTGTACCTGATTTGCTGAGTAGTACAAAGGACCTGCAGCAAATTGTGTAATATTTATGCAGAATGTGTTTTTGTATACCATGTATGCTTTTTTGAGCTAAGAAATAATGCAGGATCAGAAAGACAAGTGATGTCTTAATCTGTGCTCTTGTTCATCCAAATTAATTTCCATCATTTTAAACTGGATTTGACAAATGTTTAATGACTGGACTGACCATATAATTTTACTGAAAGGTTAGTGTGATATTAAAATAGTGTCATGAGTTTATGAAAGGATGATGTAGATTTATTTTCAATTTTTGGACGTTTGTCAAATGTATTATATCTTCATATATGTATTTTGCTCTGCATTAAGTTTCTGTTCAAACCGTTATTCATATTTCATGTCCAAGTTATTGATGAGAAATTGTTCCTCTTTCATTCTTTTGACTTTTTTCCCCCACTGTTTGTAAAGGTTCTCAGGGACTGTTACCTTTTCAGATATTTTTACCCGTGGTAGATTTAAGTACTTATTCAGATAGAGGTCATTGTCTCTGCATTGTTTGTGGTCAAGATGACTGGCTTAACCTATTCTTTTACACAGGAAGCTATATTTGGCATCTACATCATGGTTGGTTTATTTGCAGCTTTGTGAAACACACAGACCTAGCTTTATCAAAAACATTTTCTGTGAAAAAAAAAATTTGATGTTTTGTTTATTATTGATTTGCAGTTGAATCCAAATTAAAATTGTTGGCTTTCAGCGCAGTGTGTTTGTGCAGCAGTTATTACAGCTTCCTCTCAATTCACTGTTTCCTATCTTCATTGAATTCATGAAGAGAATTTCATGTTCTTTCTGTGTCCATAGTGGGTTTCAAGACATCTCCTTTAGCACAATCACATAATTACATAAAGTATACAGTATATACATTTACTAGTGTCCTTGGGTATACCTTACTAGTATAGGGTTGTACCCTATTTTGACTATTTGAAGCATATATTCAACAAGCTGCTGGAAACATCCCTTGGAGATTTTCGTCCATATTGACAGGGTAGCATCACACAGTTCCTGCAAATTCAGTTCCACCACATCCCAAAGTTGCCCTATTGGATTGAGATCTGCTGACTATGGAGGCCCATTGAGTACAGTGAACTCATTTTAACTTTGTGAAGTGGTGTTATAATGTGGTCATGAACGGATGTCAGCAACAATACTCGGGTAGCCAGTGGCATTTAAAAACTGGTATAAAATTATATGTAGTTGGTATAAAAGGCCTTATGGTGTGCCAAGAAAATATCCCCCACACCCTTACACCACCAGCAGCAGCCTGTACTGTTGATACAGAATGCAGAATGGATGTTGTTTATGCCCCATTCTGGCCATACCATTGATCCAGTCTCATTATTCAGTGTTGGTGAGGCCATGCAAATTGTACTGCGAGTCTTCTATTCTTACCTGAGAGGAGTTGCAACCAGTGTGGTCTCCTGCTGCTGTAGCCCAGCTGAAGTTCATGAAGACTGAGGAAATGATGATTGTCTTTTGGCGATGCAGGTCTACCCTGTTATCAGTCTTCGTTGAAGAGACTCCAGGCATTTGAACTAGGTGGTCACAATATATGGTTCAAGTGGTTGATTTGGAGTTGGACTACCTGGGGCGAAGTATGTACAGTACATTAAACAAAAAGCCGTTCATCATGGCCAATTCTAACCATCAATTTTTGAGAGCATTCAGTGGAGACTTCTGTCGCAAAGGTGTTCACACATTAAATTCTTGATCCCCAGAGCCATTCAGTTTTTAGCTCCTCTCTACAAGGTTTTGGGAAGGTGGATTGGAAGATATAGGCTTAATGGTCTTCTGCTGCATACATCAATGCGCTACTAGCATAACTCTCTAATCTTTTAGCTCCAGTCTGCTCACTTATTCTCAGGTTTACATATTATGCCAATATTCATAGACCTGGTAAATTTCTGTTTACACTAAAATTAAAATTGCACATCAATGGTTACACTGCATTTCACTGTGTTATACTAATAATTGTGCGTTTTATTCTTCTTTTTTTTTTTTACTTTTATTTATTTTAATATTACTTACTTATATGCACTTATATATTGCATTGATGATGGGAGAGTCGGACCCCTGCATAACATCTTCTCCAGCACATCCCAAACATTCTCAGTGGGGTTAAGATCTGGACTCTGTGGTGGCCAATCCATGTGTGAAAATGATGTCTCATGCCCCCTGAACCACTGTTTCACAATTTAATGAATCCTAGCATTGTCATGTTGGAATATGCCTGTGCCATCAAGAAACAAAAAATCCATTGATTGAAAAAACCTGGTCATTCATCATTCTGTATATTCAGGTAGTCACCTGACCTTATTTTTTGGGCATGTAACATTGCTGAATCTATACATCTATAATTAGTGACAGTGTTTACTATATTTATATATATATTTTTTTTTCTTATGTCAGCTTCCTATATCCCCTAGACACTTAGAGCTAACCTAACATTTACGTAGGAAACCATAACACTGACCAACAGAAGCAAGCCCAGATCATATGCACTAGGTATGATGCATAACTTCATCCGCCTCTCTTCTTACCTAAAGCGTCCATCACTTTTAAGCAGGGTAAATCTGGACCACATGACTTTTTCCAGTGATTCACGGTCATTCTTTATGCTCCCTACCAAAATGTTAGGTAATCATAATGATTCAGACTTTGTTCGACTACACTTCTTGCTTAAGAAGTGACAATAATTTGACCCTTTCAATTGAGTAATATTCTTGCCATGAATACAGGATATTACATCTTCCCTGGATGTTTAAGAAAAGCGAAGCTACTCGCAGCATCAGTTAGGGTTAAATAACTTGTTTCCAGCTAAACCATGTCATTCACTGAAGCACCAGGAATTGAGAGATGTGCACTTTTGGAGGACAACTCACTCACGGCTATACTCAAACTATTTAATACAATTCCAAAAAAAAAATGGAAACAGTCAGTTATGATACGAAAAGAAGAGTTAATTATAGCACTGGAAAATGCAAAAATAGGAACTACACTATAAAACATACTTGGAAAAACAGGAGATCCCAGGAGACTTAGGGCATAAAGCGGGGTACACCCTGGACAGGGTGCCATTTTATTGCAAGGCAAAAACACTATGGGCAATTTGGAAATGCCACTTAGCCTAATCTGCATGTCTTAGGACTCTGTGAAAAACTGGAGTACATAGAGAAAACCCACCAAGCACAGGGAGAACATTCAAACTCTATGCACACAGATCTTTAGGTGGGACTCAAACCTTGCCCTGTTCAAACGCACCATGCTAACCACTGCATGACCATACCGCTTGCTTGAAGATACAGCCAATGAATGTAAATACCTTACAGTACTTAAAATAACTGGATTGTATGTGAGAATTTATTATTATTATTATTATTATTATAAGGCTCTATTTTGTTGTCCTGTCAATCGTCTGGTCCATTCTCCAATCCGGCAGGTGGCGGTAATGCACCTTTCTCTGGAAGCAAAACAGAATCCCTGAAGAAATAGAAGAAGAAGAACTCTGAAAAGACATTGCTAGCTGTGTAGCTAATATTATAAACAGAAATATAAGCAACGGTGTCTCTCTATTTAAGAAAACAACACGCATAAGAAAAGGCTTACAGAAGCCTTTCGCCTCTGCGTAAAGTCTGATTTAGTAGCTGGGATGCCTAATTTTCTCCGCAGTTTTACTTTTAATTGGAGGTACTGGAAATTTCACAGCAAGAAGGAAGATATAACGTTATTTATTAGACATCGAGCTGCAGGAAGCACACGAACAATACCGCTCGGTGTGTGTGCAGACGCTCACACTCATTAGACAACAAATACTCTTTCTTTTTCTGTTTTCGTCTCGTCGCACATGATTCGCAAAATACTGTTCCTATGGAAGTTATCTCGTTAACAAGCCAACGCTGTTAGTCTGTGCGTTTGATAGATAATGTTGTAATAAAGTGTCTCTCCCCGAGCTGTTTGTGTGAGATTGTTGGAACACAAAAACAATGAAGCTTCTGGAAAATTCGAGTTTTGAAGCCATTAATACTCAGCTCACCATAGAGACTGGAAACTGTAAGATAATTGGAAGGTAATTAAGTTATTTATTTACTCCTTTTTTTTTATTTTTTTTTTGTCATGCCAGTAACCTGCTTTATGAGTGCTTTAACAGTGGAATGGAGAAAATAAGCACGAGATGGTGCGTGTTAAATGTGTGAAATGTTCCTTGATGTACATCACACTGTCTACCTGTGGGTTTTTTGAGGGTTAGGGGCATTGCTTACTCCTTGGCAGTGCTGGGATTTGACGTACCCGTTCAGCTATCACTGGCCATGTATACATATTAGGGATGGGAATCACCAGTCACCTCCTGATACGATATTATCATTCGATATAAAATTACATTTTCCACCTCCAGATTCTGGGTTCGATGCTCGCCTTTGTGTGCATGGAGTTTGCATTTTCTCCCTATGTTTGGTGGGTTTCCTCCGGGTACTCCAGTTCCCTCCCACAGTCCAAAGACATGCAGATTAGGCTAATCGGTGTTCCCCAAAAAATGCCTGTAGTGTGTGTGTGTGCGCGTGCCTGCGCCATGTGATGGACTGGCACCCTGTCCAGGGTGTCCCAGTCTCGTGGGATAGGCTCCAGGCCCCCAGCGAACCTGTATAGTATATAGGATAAAGTGGTATAGACAATGTGTGAGTAAGAATGAATATTACATTTTCTCCTTATTTTAAAAAAGTTAAAAATTCAACCATTTAAGAGTTAAAATTAATTATATGTAGCTTGTTTTTTATAGCATTAGTTTCCTCACTTAAAAAACATTCGCAACATTTAAACAATACAAACTAATTTCAAATACAAAAGTTTAACCTCTTAAACTGTTTGTTGAAGTTAACATTTTCTTGAGCAACACGAACAGTATCTGTCATCCGCCATAATTACTGTTTCTAAAAGGACTCCGTAAACAACTAACTTCTTAACACACAGGATAAAAATGTTTGGATAGTTCAGTGTATCTCCTTTAGCATTATAAAGGAATGGCAAATCTCTAATGCCTCCAAAGTCTCAAAACTCAACTTGACAGTGAGCAATTTTTGTGGGTAAATAAGTGGGTTCGAGACTAATTCACTCGAAACAGGCCAGTCGAAGGCTTTAAAGGCTGAAGTCAGTGTGGCGATACGTGAATCACCACAAAAGAATTGCAACTTGTGATTTGAAAAAAATTTTTTTTTTAGTATTGTTATGTGATGCTGTTTTCTCTTGTAGGATTGAAAGTTACTCCTGCAAAATGGCAGGTGAAGACAAACAGATGTTTAAGCAATTTTGTCAGGAGGGACTGCCTCATGTGCTGGAAGCTCTGTCTCCTCCTCAATCATCTGGAATCAGCCCTAACAAGTATGTACACTGAAATACTGCCCCTATATCAAACCTGTACATCACATTTACGCGTGCACCTACACATATCACTTTAATAGGAACATCTACTGTGGTTATGTAGTCATGCAGGCACATGACAGCAGTTACAGGTCAAGATTCTGAGTTAATGTTTGCATCAAAATTTTAAAAGGTAATTTCTATTACTTTTAACCTTGGCTTAGTGGTTAGTACCAGATAGGATATATTGAGTATTTGAAGAAATGCTGATCTCCAAGGAATTTTATACAGAATTGTCTAAAGAGTTTGCACATAATAGTAAAATAGTAATTGAAATCAAAGTTGGTTTGCAGGCTGAAATGCCTTTTTCATGATCAGATCAGAGGAGAATGACCTATAGGTCTGTAGAGCTTGTGCAAATGATATAACTTGTGATGTATTTTGCCAATCTAGCACAAATTAAACAGCAGGTGAACAGCAGCTGCTGTGTGGTGAACTGCAAAATTCTACAGGATGCAAAATGTGATAGTCTTGTCAATGTTTTGATAGGAAATACTTAGTCGAGAAAATACTGTTAAAGTACTGTTCAAATCAGATACAAATAAATTCATCCGTTGCTTTATATTTAACCTTTAAAAATTAGGAACAGTCTTGTTAAGATTTTTTTTTTATGGCTATCATGCGTGTGTTAACCTCTTGTAAGGATGGAGCTCGATACTGCACTCTAAAGGAATTATGGCTGTACATTGGTTTGGCCCTCTAAGTTGAAACAAACTTCTTTTCCTTTTTAAAGCAGCGAGAACTAATGAAAAAAATATAGGCCCATTTTTGAAACAATCTGAATACCCACATGCCAACAGGCATGCCAACCTGTATAAGCTTTAAAAGAGCTTTAATTTTGTACATAATGAATGGGGAAAAGTACAGCTGTCAGTGTTTATGCCGATTTGTTCTGATCGTGTCAGAGAGGTACCGGTCTTTCTGCTGACTAATGATGTCAAAACAAACAGCCATAGATGTGAAAACAAACAGTGAGACTGGTGTAAATTTGATTATTTAGTGAATGGGGGAGTTGTCGGAAATGAAGCTAAGCAAAAGAAAATTGTATTAGCTGTTTGCTATTTTCTTTATCATAATGAATGGTTATACTTTGGGGTTGAATAATAAATTAAATGTTTTGATATCAGGCACTTACATCTGACCGTAAACACATACACTGACTGGGCAAAAAAAGACGCACACTCTGTTTTTTAATATATATATATATATATATATATATATATGTGTGTGTGTGTGTGTGTGTGTGTGTGTGTGTGTGTGTGTCTGCATAAATACAAATGCACATGCACTTTTAGGCTTAGTCACAGTCAAAGTGGTGATGAAGCGGAGGGTCCACTTTCTGATAAGTGCAGCAGGAAGACTCTGTTCTACTTGATTGCCACTCTCAACGAGTCCTTCAGACCAGACTATGACTTCAGCCGCACCAGAGGACATGACTTCAGTAGAGAGCCCAGTGTCAACTGGGTAGGGAAATTATCATGCATACAAACACTATTAAAACTAACAGCCGGTTTGCTGTTGATTGCAGTAAAAAAAAATCTATTTCATGGTGGTGTTTTTTTTTTCTTCTTTAGGTATTTAATGCTGTGAACAGTAGCTTGTCTGCTGCTGCTGGGGAGGCATACAGTCGCTTGCAGCCTCAGCTGTGGGAGGCCATTGACGGTGAGATCAGTCTGACAGAGTGCGACATTTACAGGTACAACTGATTTTAACACAAAACATGAAGACAACATTTTAAAAATCTCAATGTTCAGTGATGATTAATCGATTTTACTTCCTGTTTTGTTATTAGAATGAATTGGTACTAGTAAAAGACCATTTCTGTCATAATTCCAGTTATAATCCAGACCTTGATTCTGACCCGTATGGAGAAGAAGGCAACCTGTGGTCTTTCAACTATTTCTTCCACAATAAAAGGCTGAAAAGGATTGTGTTCTTCACCTGCCGCTCCGTGAGGTAAAGTTTTTTTTTTTTATTCATGTCAACACCTTGTGTTTAAAAGGAGTTTATAACCTAAATATTTAATGTAGCAGTAAATTGTGTGTATAGTTGTGTAATACCCATTCACATTGGGTTTTAGCCTTTTTATGACTTCACAAGACCCAAGCATTGGAACGGAGCTGAACCTGGACTTGGATGAAGGCAGCTTTGCAGAGGATGAGAATATTGATGAGGAGAGGTAAGAACTAGGGTTGCACAATGCAATTTCCAAAAAGTCACATTGTGATTATTTTGACATGTATTGCTATTGCGATTTAAACTGCAATATGTAACTATTTAATGTATAATTTAAAATTAAAACATATTTATGTATTCTAACAGCAAATAATGGCACAAATGATCTCATTAAGAGGGTGTTTGCCAATATTTATCCTACAGTACGTTGTGGTAGTCAGCTGACTTAATTTCATTGCCACACACTGTTGCTAAGCCTAGACTTCCCCAGTTGAAGTAACCCCATATTATACCTGTGCCTCCAGCATACTTTCACTTTTAAAAAAAGCTGTGATTTCTGCTGGAAATTTTTGCCACTTGTTTGCCTCTGCTGAAACACAGCAACATCTTTTCCACACTCCATGTGGCTTCCGACATGGTTGTTTAAGAAACTATGATTGTACTAGATACTAAAAGGTAAAATAATTGTTGACAGCTGCAAAATATTGTTCACCGCAGTAATTATTAAATCAAATGCCTTAGTATTGTTTTATTTAAATCCAAATGGCAGTGATTTTGTTGGGCAGTGTACTTGGAAATCATGACATTAGTAATGGTTACATTTTTACATTTCAACTCGTAGCATAACTTTAAGGACATAATGTGTTTTATATATGCAACAATGAGAAAAAAATATGGTAAAATAAATTGTGATTAATAAAATGGTTATTCCCAGCCCTTTCCTTCTTAACTGTGTACAGTATGCAGGGAGATGAAATGTCATTTCTTTTGTATCCAAAAGTGCAGGATAATGTTCACATAATGCTGACACATGCTGACAACAAGTTTAGAAAGAATAAAATAACGGTGCACATTAGGGGCAGTACAAGCAAAACTCCAAAACATTTAACTTCACACCATACACCTTTTCTAACATTAAGTGAAACAAAATGCATTTGGAAATATGAAAAAAAAAAATTGTAGAACATTTTGATGTTAAACATGTCAATGTCAGTTTTTACTCTAACTTGTACTGGCACAAGTTGTGTTCTATAACAGTAATATGTATTGCAGGTATCGACCCCTGTGTGCCCAGTGAAGATTTCATATCTCCGCTGCACTGCTTCCAAATACCTCTGAAATACCTTTTATATGTCTCTTAAGAGTCTAATGGCTTTTTCATTTTCAAGTGGTTGTTCTTTCTATTTCAGTGCTGGGATAAATGCTTTTATTAAAAGAAATTTCATTAGATCCCCACTTGGTTTTCATTGTAGTAGTAGTTCTTGTTTTTCTTTTACCATTAACAAATAAGGATATTTTATGCAGTTTTTCTGCAGTGTCAAAATTATTTGCTTCTTTTAATTGGAAAATGTGCTTTTTTATGTTACATACAGTTAATAGTTGTATTTTACACATCACAATGTATTGGATGAAGCACTTTATTCTTTACTCTTCATACCTTTGATATACCTTTATTTATTCAACTTCAAATGCTCATTAGAAGATGCTA
Source organism: Clarias batrachus (assembly GCA_003987875.1). Classification (NCBI taxonomy): domain Eukaryota; kingdom Metazoa; phylum Chordata; class Actinopteri; order Siluriformes; family Clariidae; genus Clarias; species Clarias batrachus. The sequence goes on from QMIH01000295.1 coordinate 482,196, forward strand.
ATGCATGCATGTATTAGAAATTCAATTAGCTGTCTTTTTCTAATTTTGATAACACAATTCAGATTTAAGGTCCCAACAAATATTCATAATTGTATTTTAATGAACAAAACACCGTGAGTGTGAAAATGAAAAACTGGTATAATTCAGCCATATAGAAAGAGCCACAAAATCCTTACATTTGCATTTTCTATTCCTCACACTCCAATTTGGCCAAACAAATAACTTTAGTGCTATTCTGTTTGAATTTGTATTTTCATTTTCAGGAATGTACACCTGTCTCGGATACTATAGATGGGAAATTTTGGTGTTTTGTTTTATTTAGTTATTAACTCTTGGTTGCGGTGATGTTAAGGGACCAAACATTTCTGGTGTTTAATTTTGTCGTGACAAATTTGTATGGTAGTTTTTAGGACTATGCTGGGGTGCTCACTGAGCAGTCTTGTGCTTCTATCGTAAAATTACATTAAAGGAAGGGCACTTGGTCCCAAATTAGGGTTGGCCAGATGTATGATAACTTTACTGCAATATATTAAAAACAAGGTACACTTTTCTCAAGTGTGTGGATAATGTCAGATGTAAATGAAACTGAAATGTGTTTAGAATTATTTGATTAGCGCTGAATTCTCTAGTTCCTACTAGTTTGTACACAAAGAACTAGAGAATTTAGAATCAGAAATAAATTATTGTAATAACTGTAATAATTTTCAGCCAAGGAAATTCATTAAACAGTAGAACATATTAGTTTCTGTTATTTAAAGTGGCATGAGGAAAAATGTATATTCAGTGTTTAACTTTTGTCATATTGTTTAATATGTAGAATTCCCTCCTAAGTACATATAAATAAGCAGTTCAGTATTTTTGTAGGATGGCAGCTACCCAAACAGGGCCTAAGTGAAATATGTTGTTTAGAATGCATACAAATACATTGATTGTTTTTATTTTTTTATGGAATTGTGACCCAAGCTTTTCCTTATACTGCACAGCACTAGTTGTGGTAGTTTAATCATACCTAAACTCGAGTACAAGCTGTGTTTTACTGGATTTCTCAAAGTATGCTTTTTTTTTTATTTAAGCATGATATTCAGGAAGCAAACAACAACCCCATAGAAAAGAGCTATCAGAAGTGTAAAGATATAATTGAATTTGTATTTAATGTATATTAACGGAATTTTTTTTGTTGTCATGGAACAAACAAAAATTTTTTGTTATTTTGGCCCAATTGAGAAAATTAACAGCTTTGCTGGCTTTGTGTGCTTTCAGCGTAGAAATGCCATATTAAATAAATCATCAAAACTTTTATGGATTTGTGTGGGTTTTTTGTGTATGTGTTGAAAAATAGCCTTTTAAAGGACTCCATGGAGGGAAGCTAGAGAAAACCGAAAAGCTAAAAATTACAGCATTCATTAATTTTCAGGAAGACAACAAACTTTTTTTGCATTTGTTTATTTGTACCTACAAAACAATAACCACTCCTTTAACTGAGAACAAGTGTAGTGTCCTCTTTTTTTCCTTTTTTTTTTTTGCTGTGGTTGCAAAAAGCTATTTACAAGTGAACAAAATAATTGGACATACGATGCCCTGTCATCTGTATGTACGCATCATTGCTGACAATTGTAATGCCTTCTTTTCTCAAATGTGTCACAGATGCCACAAGTCACCTCAACATTTAATGGAAATGTGCTGTGATGTAAGTGGACTTACATGCTTTATTCTATCAGTATCTATGTCCACTTGCACTACATACAACATACCAGACAGCATTAAAACCTTAGGACATGCTTTTATCTATAAACAAAGACACCAGGCCAACAATTTTATCCTGAGAGATGTGGGAGAAGAACTAATTAGTAAAATCATGGCGGGCTCCTTTAGCATGAATGTGGCATGGCATGGCATGGAGGCAATCAGCCTGCGACACCACTGAGACATTATTGAAGACCAAAGTGTTTTGATATCAGCCTTCAGCTCAGCTGTATTGGGGAATATATGTACACTCACACGTGTAAGTATGTGCGTGTGTGAGAGAGAGATGAAACATACGTCTTTGGTAGGAAACAAAAAAAACTAAATATTAAGAACTTATTCTAATGGTAAAAAGGCACTTTAAATGTTTTTAACTGTTCTTACCACTGAAAATTATGTAAACAGTACATAGCAAAAGGCACATACTATGCATCAAGTATTGCAGGTTTCAAGTCCGAGGTATCAAGTGATTCAGAGTCTTTCAACAACAAATGTACACGTTACGAAATATACACATGAATATCGCAACACTGCTGGAGTGAATGTTCGCAGGAGCATTGCGCTTAAAGTCCAGTCGCGCTTTAAATCAGAAATCTTATTCTAAAAGTCATTTTAAAACACAAGCCTTTCATCCTTCTGTAGCCCTTTTAACTTCTTGCTAAACAGCATGCATCACCGTAGAAATCAATCCCATGTTTTGGGTCTATTTACACAGACTTGAAAAGTGAGAAATTGGATTTACAAATAGGGATCCAATTCATTTTGTCTTGGAATCTTCAATATGTTCAGCTATGCAGCAACTGCAAACAGACCTCCCAGATAGTGTACACAAGCAGGTGAAAGCTCACTCTGGATCTTCACCAAATTTCAGTAAGTCTCCTTTTTTACATTCCTCAAAGTCTGGCACCACTTGGTCAGTTGAGTGCTTAGAGTTGGGGTGATGGCTGACAAAGACATTTGTGCTACAGTGGAGCCATGGATGCAGCAAAATGTCTGGGGCCTCCAGCCTCTCCGAGGGTGACTTTCTGAGCAGGCAGCACACTAGAGACTTGGCTCTGGGTGACAGACTCTCTGGGATTGTGAAGGCACCCCTGCGGATTTTGCTGAACAGGGCAGCTGGCTCCACGTCTTGAAAAGGGTAGCGACCCACCAGCATGGTATAGAGCACCACTCCCAGGCTCCAAATGTCTGCCGCTTTTCCGGAGTATGAATGCTGTGAGTTTAAGATCTCTGGTCCCACATAAGCTGGGCATCCATGTTTGTCTGTGAGAGAGTCATCATCTCCATTCAGAAGGTAGGAGTCCTCAAGGTTGTGCAAAACCAGCTTTGTTCTGTGGGCAAAAAGAAAAGGAAATTTTATTTAGGAAAAAAGGAAAAATTTATTTAGATCACTTTCTGACCCTGAGTTATTAAATAGTTCAAAGAAAATGCAAACTTAAACATCACATCAGTATGTGTATAGTTATTACTTTAAAAATTTGGAATTTGCATCAATGTTTATTGTTAAAAGCTATACAAATAAAAAAATAATTAAATTACTATGCATTTGTTTTCTGATAGGAGAAGTAAAAAAAAATTTACTGACCTTTGTGCATCGGTAAACACAAACTTGCGTAACTTGAGGTCTCTCAGTACAACACCATTTTCGTGGCAGTGCATGACTGCCGATGCCATCTGTCTGAAAAGATGCACAGCTTCCTCATCCTGGAGCCTCTTACAAGTGCGCACGTATGAGTGCATGTCACCATAATTACGCTCAAAGAAGATGTACACATTCTGCTCCCCCATGATTACATCCGATATCTTACAAATATTATCGTGGGGCAGCAGACGGGTGTATGGGGCAATGAGCTCATGGTACTTCCTCATCGAAAACATCTAGCAAAGAAAAGACAAATTTGGTTATAGACCTACACATAGGAAGAGACTTTTTCTTTGTCCACACAAGTGACATGAAGAAAAGGAACAGAATTAGCTTACAATGTTAAATACTTTCCTAGAAAAACAAAATGCCCAGGATTATATTGAAAGACAATGAACTTACCTTACAAGTATGCTCCTGCTCAGTGACACGGTGAACCGCCCGAAATGTCTGGGTGCCCTCTGTGGCTTCCAGTAGAATATAGGGCCCAATAGAAGAGACACAGAGCTTCTCTGAGCCTGTGGGCTCTGTGCTATTAGTTTGAGGCAAAAGGCAAGGGGCTAACCCAGGGGAGGGGGGCTGGCTCAGCCTACGGCGCTTGCATTTCACTGCTTGTGTGTTGTGAGCGTCTTCACAGTCGACTCGCTTCAGTCTCACAGGGAGTGCAGATGCTGAGAGATTCACACTCATCTGTTGAAAAGGTACAGAGGCTGTGAGCAAATATAGTCATCTAGCATTGGTCAAGATGCAATTTTGGATTTCAATATCCTTCAAAAATTGGTTTATGATCTGGATATACTATGTGCAATAAAAAAAATCCAGTATCTCAAAATATTAGAATATTGTGTTTCGTGTTTGAATTGATTACTATTCATGAAGTAAAAATACCATGTGGAAGACTGCTGACTTGACAGTTGTCAAGTCTATTAGGCACCCTCTACAAGGAGGGTAAGCCACAGAAGGTGATGTATCAAAACAAAACACCAATAATGGGGGTGACCAAAACCTTAAGGTGATTGCCAAGCAAAGCCGACTCAAGAACTTGGCAGAGCTTCGTAAGGAATGGAGAGAGCCTGGAGTCAGTGCTTCAAGAGCAACCATACTCGGATGGTTTTAGGAAATCGCTTGTGCACAACTCGTGTATCAAGTCACTCTTGAACCAAAAAGGTCAGAAGAATCCTACCTACCTGGGCTAAGAAGAACTGGACTATAGATCAGTGGTCAATTGATCACTGGACTATTGGATCACCGGGACATTTTAGAGCATTTTACACTTCTGTCTTCTGATAAGCTATATGGAAATGCTGATTTTCTTTTCCAGACGGACCTACACCAGCCCACAGTGCCAAAAGTACCACTAACTTGTTTGCTGACAATGATATTACTTTGCTTGGCTGTCCAGCCACCTTACCCAACCTGAAATCCTATAAAGAGTCTATGGGGTATTGTCGAGAGGAAGATAAGAAACACCCAGGGGAAGAGAGGAAGACAAAACAGATGAGATGAAGGGGAAACTATGAAAGCAACCTGGCCTTCAGTAATCCTTTAGAAATGCAACAGGCTAATCATCTCCATGCCCTGCAACATTAATGTGATAATTCATGTCAAAGGGCTATGGTGGCTCAAACAGCTAAGGCTACAGGTTACTGGGTTTCTGATTAGAAGGTCAAGGGTTCAGGCCCCAGGACCACCAAGTTGCCATTGTTGAACCCTTGACCAAGACCCTTAAACTCTACCTGTTTCAGCGGCACTGTAGCTTGGATGACACTGTGCCCTGACCCCAGTTGTGACGTAGTAAAAAGAAAAGTTTTTTTTTCTTCAAGTTTTGAGATACTGAATTTTTGTATTTATATATTTTTTTTTTTTTTCATGAGTTCATGATTTTTCATGAGTAACAGCAGTTTCATGTAACGTCTTATAAAAACGTTTTTGAGATATACAGTATATATAGTATATGTGTTTGAGTCAGCAAAAAATTTAAAACTTTGTGTGTGTGTGTGTATAAAGATAGAAATAGATGGCATTGTGTATGAGTCATCCAAAAAATGTATGCCTCATATACACAAACACACCTATATATAGGTGTGTGTGTGTGTGTGAGTATATAATAATATAAATGTTGTGAGAGCACAACCAAGTGCACGTTATGTTGTATTTCCTGCATATTAGTCCAGCAGTTCAGTATTTGCTTGCACACATGTTAGAATTAACTTGAATAATTAGGTTCCTTTAGACTCAGCAGTCGCTCGGATCGTGAATTCTCAGTAGGCTCGATTAGAAATAACAAGTGAGGTAAAGTGACAAAACCACCCGGCAACGCTGAATCACATCCGCTATTCCATCAGACAGACTAAAATGGCTGAAGGTCTGTGTGATGAGCACAGCTGCTTGATGCAACCAGGCTCTTACTCGAGTTACTGTCGAAGCCTGCCTAGGCGCTGCCACTGAGTCACACACACACACACACACACACACACACACACACCGACCTATTACACACTCAACCGAGCGTCATGACGTGACGTAGCGCAGTCTCGTTTTTCCACTACCTTATGTGATCGTTTATACATACTGTAGGCTACTCATATCCTGCTTAATAATAAGCAATTATAGGTTTTTTTTATTATTATTAATAAAATATTTCATAAATCAATAATTTATTTGAGAATAGTCTGTTGTGGTTGCGAAAGAGTTGCACCATCATTTTTTCCATCTAAAGTTTAACCCAGACTATTTCACAATTAACTTTTCTAAAGAAAGCGCACCTGATTGATCGAGACGGGGGGAACACAGCCTGCAATATTATTTCCTAAATGAATTATATAACTCAGGGGGGAAAAAAACACACAAAAACGACAGGGTGCCGCTCACCTCGCTGCTGAACAAAGGACTCGCTCCTCTCCGACAGCACAACAATAGTCACTCAGAACTCCAGCGCCGGTTGTTGTAGCAAACTCGGTTATTTGTCCCCGAACATTTTTTTCCCCCAAATTCAGAAACAAACGTTCAAACTAGAATTAAAGTAGCAAATGTAAAAACACTTCCAGAACTTCACTTGTTGTAGTGACGAACCCGTCTGTCCGTTCCAGAACTGAAGTCTGTTAAGATTCCACAAAGTATCCAGGACTGTAATATTCAGCAAAATAAAAAAATAATTAAAAAAAAATCACTGATCCGCCGATATGATTGCAATCAGAGGTCCGTTTTTAACATTTTGTCCCTTAAGTTGTTAAGCAAATAGTCGGTAAGTGAAAATGAAAATGCATTCCAGCGTCTCTTCTTGGTGACAGTAATGCCTTTGTTCTGAATGAAGGCTGCTGCTCACAGGAAGTCAATCTGCTCGAGTCCACACAGCTCTTGGTCGCTCAACAAAGAAAAGCCGTTCGACGGACACACCGAATAAAAATGGTGTAATTCAGTTTCACTGAAACCCGGTTTAAATGAGAGAGAGAGAGAGAAAAAAAAAAAAGTTGTCCAGAAAGTTAGCAGACATTGGGGGGTGGGGGGTAGAAACGTGCCGCGGCTCCAGAAGTCCCAGGCTGTTAAGTGTTTAAGCGCGAGACTTCGAGCCCCTTTGATGAATGAGCTTTGAAATCAGACGTGGCCCCTCCACCTGACTGACGTCCGGCTTGTGGGTTCTCAGTTTGGTCTGCGACTCATATTATGCTTTCCTGCGTGACACAAGCTTCGCCTCGATGATGCTGTACTGAGCGCGATTGCAACATCTCGAGCTCCACCTCCCGCGTCTGACGACATCTCGAGCGGATCGCCGTAACAGCGCGCATGCAGCGCCGAGCTCGCGCGAGGAGTCAGCGACAAACAGAGAGTTAAACGAGTCTTCAAAGCAAATATTTAGTACATTTAGTTAAACACTAAACATCGATGCGGTATCCTGAAATATAAACGCGTGCGTGCTTTTGAAAATGACTCATGCGACCGTGACAGTTTATATATACTGTATATGCACGTATGTTGTATGTGTGTGTACAAATACATATACATAAATTTACTGTATTTGTGCATGTTTTTGTGTATATATATATA
>QMIH01000295.1:490406-500979 GCA_003987875.1 Clarias batrachus
TATATATATATATATATATATATATATATATATATGTGTGTGTGTATATATACACTGCTACTGTTCTTTACAATAGAGCCATTTAAAACACAACACAATTAATCTAAATAAATATAATCTATACAAAAAATGGAAAAAGCAGGTTACAATATACAAAATAACAAGACCAAGCCTCTATTGAGATAGTTCAAAAATACAGCGTGCAGTAGTTTGCTTACCCTTAAGACAAAATGAAAAAACCATAGAAAGGGACGCATGTGACACAAATACATTTACATGCTCGTTCACATCAAGACCTCACCCCCATACTCAGCACTCTTGGTTTCAGACTGAGTCAGAATGTGTGTGTTTGAGTGTGTGGGCAGCAGAGACTTCCTGGGATGTTCCACATTCAGCAAGTCTCTGAGTTGGTGTGGCCTCCGCTTCTTAAAGTGGAAACATCAAGGTTCAATAAAGTTCACATTGTGCATCTCAACTTTAATGCCAATCTAATTGTCTTTTACTCTACCGATAAGTCAATGCATCAGCTCAGTGCATTTCAGCATGCTGAGTGTTAGGGGTGTACAATTTTATTGATTGTGCATTTTAATAAATAAATACATCCTTTATTTGTTGATTGAATTAATTGAATCAATGGACTGGTTCTCAATTCGGCACTGAATCACACTTTTTAAAATTAGTTATCTAAAGATTAAAATGTTTTTAAAAATCCTTAAAAACACTCCATAGCTTTTGCAGAAAATACAGACTGCCCCATCTAACATAAATGCACACATTTTTGCAAGAGTTTCACTGCTTATTCTTTTAAGTTGAGGATGTTTAGTTGTTGTTGTTTTTTAATGGTTGTCTCACTATTAGATTACTTGTGAATTCAATTGTCTGATTCATTCCAATTTCAGCGTCAATATTAGCATGGGCTTGGTCTAAACGCCCCTCATCTTCTGAAACACAGGACTCAAAAGGTTTTATATCCTCTCAAAAAGTCTTGAGAGGAAGGTGTTGTAAGTGCCAGCTGTGATGGATTTGAAAAATACTGTTCTTTGTTGTATAAAAATACTTGTGTATTCCCAACTTAAGTGTTCATTAAAGTACAGACAAATGGTCTTTTACACTGAGTATATGCATTTTAATCCAAGGGGTTGGTTTTGGTTTCTGAGCCACCTGTATCTATCCATACTCTTACTCCAGTTGGCAAATTAACACCTTTGAATAATACAATACTAGATGTTTATAACTATACGTAAAGGCTAAATTATTCTGATTTGCGACTGTGCTGTTTATTTAATACACCCTTTTATTGGTTGGTACAGTACTACAATTACTATTGGATAATTACTGCAGTGATTAATATGTTTCAGCTGGCAATAAGTTATTTAACCCTAACTGTTGCAGTAAGCAGCTTCTCATTTCCTAAACAACTATATCAGAAGACATATCCTGTGGCCGTGGCTAGAATGTTACTCTGTTTCTGAAGGGCCAAATTATTGTCCTGCATCAAGAAAACAACTAAGGATATTGTGGAAACTACTATACAGTAATTGTGTTAAGAACTGTAAAATGCATTATTAAACCTGGAGGTATAGTGATAAACCATTATTTATAAGGAAAAATGTGGTCAAACTGAATGATCATGGAAATTGTAAAAAAAAAAAACTAGAACGCACTACTATGTTTAATAGTGAAAGTAAGAGCATTTCCACATTCACAATGCCATGAGAACTGAGAGACTGAGTTTTATTTAAGCAAGGTCGGAAATGTTACGTTTCAAGCTAGAACAATAAATGTCTAATTTTAAGTACTGTAGTTTTAAATTAATGGACTGAATTGAATTGAAATATAACATAAAAGTCTTATGGATATTTGACATGTGATGCTTTTTATCATAGATGTGCAATGCTCACTAAATATCTTTCATAGTGTTAGATTATTAAGAGCACATTTCACATGAATTGTGCAAACAATGTGACATTTTGGAGGCAGACAGTGCTGATTGGTCCATCATGGAGTGAATTATCCAGTCCCATTCACCACTGTAAAAAACAAATTGGAAACCTGGGCCTGCTAAACATCCAGACATCTGAGACTGTTTTCTGATGGCCCGTCTGGGTATATTCTGGTTTCCAGCCACTGTCTGATCACAATGCAATACACGTCAAAGAACGATACTGCATTCTCACACCCATGCACTCTCACATACATGGCAGAAACTGACCAAACTTCCCCATTCATATTGCGCTGAAAGTCTCTATTCAGAGAAAATTTCACCAACGTGTTACTTAATCCTCTGTCTTGACGACAAAGCATTCAACACAGCAGTTTTTCAATCTTCTCAAAACAAGGCCCATTGGAAGGTAAATGTGAAGTGAGCCGTCTAGCAGTGGAGCTAAAAGTAAGCCAGAGGAAAGTCATAACCACAACTGCTGAGTAATATCACTAGTGGTATTAATATATTTGACCTTTTCACTGTGTTGCTCTATTAAGAAGAAACCACAAGTAGGCTTGGAAAAAACAAATAGACAAAAAAAATGTGTGCAGAGGCATCAAAAGGGTTAAAATGCAGTACACATGATTTTTTTGTTGTTGTCACATTTACATTTTAGTACTTTAGTACTAGTATACCTGCAACAGGTTAAAGATATCTTGTAAAATCACCCTCATGCCTATTATGATAATTCCATTTTTTTTTTGTCATGCTGTTATCCTGATATAGTTCACTCACTCATTATCTATACTACTTTATTTTGAAAAGAGGGTCGTGTGGGCCTGGAGCTTATCCCAGGAGCCCTATGACACAAGGCGGGACGGGGTACCAATTCATCGCAGTGCACACATACTCACACACTCTACAGGGAATTTGGGAACATCAATTAGCCTAATCTGCATGTCTTTGGACTGTGTGAGGAAACTGTGGGGAATACCCAGAGGAAAGCCATCAAGCACAGGGAGAATATGCAACCAGACATGAGGCAGGAATCGAACTTGGGAACATGGAGGTGAAGGAGACAGTGCTAACCAGTGAGCCATGCTGCCACTTTTAGATATAGTTTAATGATAACTATGATAAACGCATAAATAATACTTGCCTTTAGACTTAGTAGTACTGGAGAAAGGAGAGAGAAGCTCCCTGCCAAAACCCACATTCAAAACCAGTCATTATAATACTTTCAGCAAGAAAGCACATCTGCTAACCTTATGTCATCTTGAACAACGCTTTGTCTCCTTGTTAACTGCTTCTAACTCGATGAATGAAATTAATTCCAAATTGCCGCAGAACCGTTTGCATTGTGTTTTAAACTTTCATTACTGCTACTCAATGTGACCCCAGTCTTCGGCAACATGCCACAGCATGTCGGGTTGTGGCAGGCAGAAGTTTATTGCAAAATCTCCCAAATAAAATGGGGAGCAGAATAGATTGTGATGGTCCATGAGATTCTGTTTGATTCCAACAACCCAGACGGCAGCTCAGACTAGTTGTAAACGGAACACGACTGTGCATGTGCTTCTTTCTTTACTCCCTAAGAACGCATTTCATTAGGTGGTCTTATTGATAAATTAAATATTGTTAAAGGGTGAACCTTAACCATTATTTATTTCATACAGGCATTTAAATATTGAAGCCAAGTGAACAAGATGAAGCGATGAAGATTGTGGTAGTAATACCAGAAAGAACTTTCAACTATTTTCACTTCTGGTTGTAAATCCATCACAAAGCCTTTTGACTTTAAACATACGGTGCATGAGGTTAAATGAAATCCTAGGAGAATTACATGTCTCAAACTAGGGTTAGGTTAGGAGTGAGTATTACCCAACACAGAACTCCATGTCTCATTTCATACGATCCAACACTTTTGAACACCCGCTCATCGTCTATATCATTTTATCCTGCATACAGGGTCGAGGGGGGCCTGGATCCTATCCCAGGAGACATATCACGGGGTAGACCCTGGACAGGGTGCCAATCGATCACAGGGCACGCACATGCACATGATACAAGCTTGGGGAGAAGATACAAACTCCATGCACACATATGTATATACAAAAGTATAAAAAGTGCAACTCCAGCATGGTGCCTAATTTTGTTCCAAGATTCAAATATGTCTAATAACCCTTTAATGCATTCGCACCCATGAAATGCTGATTGTTAGTTTATTAGGTCCCATGACATGGACAGGGGATAACTGTCACCGTATGTTATATGAGACAATTTACGAATAACACATCACTTCAAGACATGAGTGGTTTTTCACTCATAGTCAGCTGCCTTCTCTAAATCACATGCTTTTCATAACAAATGTGATGAAACATAAGACCAAGTGAGTCAATCTTGGGCTGCCATTTAAGTTGAGAGGATGTGTGACAAAGTAAGAGCTAGAAAAGGGAAAGGAGGAAGTGTTAAAAAGAATAAGAGTGAAAAGAAGTGGTCAATTAATGGAAAAAGTCAAGATGGAGAAATGGGACATTTTAGCCATGTAACGTAATTTTAGCAGAAATTGTAAAAAACTTGGTTTACCCCAGTTCTATACAGTGATGACTGCACCGATGACTACATTCTCTATCTATCTATCTATCTATCTATCTATCTATCTATCTATCTATCTATCTATCTATCTATCTATCTATGTGTCTGTCTGTCTGTCTGTCTGTCATATCTTATAAAAAAAAAAAAACACTTTATTTGGTGTTTTGGTTCAGAAGACTTAAAAAAGGAACAAAAGAAAAAAAGGAAGAAAGATTTTAAATATGATTTTTAAATGATTTGTTTTAGGATTAATATTAAGACTCAGCAATATTTACTATTCTCTCTCTCACTTCCTCAAGCCCTGTTACAAAATCATTAGCTATAAAAGTTTACCCTATGATAAATTATACTTCAGCGTTTTGTGAAAACTCCACTCGCTTTGGCATGAACCATCTTTTACTTGTACTTGTGAAGGCACATGTGATGACTCGACATCGGTTTAAGAGTCCTCACCTGAGGGGAACGTGATAATAAAGAATGGTGTTGAGCAATAACTTTTCTGACAACGCATGGGTGGTCACTTTCTCGCGAGATGGGTGCTTCTGATAAAATCTTGCTAAATCAAATGGCTTTTGTAGCTAAATCAATGGACTAAAGACATGTAATGAGTAGCACTGTTGGGTAAGAGGTAACAGAAGAGAAGTGATCAAACCTGACCATTTCATAATTTGGGGACTTTAAGAAATTTTACATGTGTTTTGAAATGTGTATGTGGCAAAAAAGTTATAGTGTCTTGTCTTAGCTTCTGTGACATATAACTAATAAGAATTGTTCTGGGCCATGTGATATCAGTGCATATATACGCATTGGACAGAGCTTAAACAATCCAGTTAGATTTCCTCCTGATGTGACCTCATATAAGATGAAATACAGTATTCTCTGATGGGGCGTGGCTTGGCAGTAGCTCATTTACATAGACACTGAAACACTGTGTTGAAAGAGGAGTGAAACACAGTGAGTTTGATGTATAAAAATGTTTGCATTATCTGGGGGTATTCCAACTGGAGCATTAACAGACATTCTATGAGGATACTTTGAGACATATGTTAACTTGTTAAAGCAATAGTAAAACATGGGACGATCTTTCTGAATATATTTTGCATTTCTCAAACACATTTTGGACATTTCTGTGCCTACACTGCCGTCATATTAGTACCAGCTTTACCTATAATTTCGATGCTAAATATCTTAGTTTCTATCAAACCCGGTGACTAATTGCGTTCAGAAATGTTTTGGGAATGACAGAGGCTTGACACAGAGAACGCTGGAGACAGGGCTATGGTAGTTTCCAGAGGTCAGGATGCAATTTTCCTTCTCTGGCAAGCCTAACCACAAATTCAAGGATATCCTTTGGTAATGACGTTCCCATGGAGAGCACGGAATGGGAAAGCGGAGCCACTCAGACCATCAGTTCCTTCCAACAACACAACTGCTGTCGTCGTTGGACAAACCAATGTACATGGTCAATATGATGCAATTTTATATTCTCAAACAAAAGTAAAATTTTATTCCCAATATACTGGTGACAAGAGCTTAAACGGATTCAGTTTTTTTTACGTTCAAAGCTCTCATTCTCACAATAGTTTTAATGGCAAAGGAAATACTCTGGGCTGTCCTTCACTAAATATGCGCCTTACTGTAAGTGTTCCATCCGCTCTGTTGTTTATTTTCTAATATTCATTCTGCTTTCCTGTAAGCCTTCGTGACATTTCAGCATAACCCAAGGGTTCAACTCAGAGGAAATATGGGAAGGATGTAGTATGTTCACAGAGCTGGGTGGGAGGCAGATAGCTGGCTGATGTTTCTGATATCCAGTAACTTATTTAATATACAGTACATGCACAAAATTCACTTTGTAGTACATGTCCATCTTGGTGACTGCCTAATTAACCTAAGGTTAGTGATATTTAATTCAAATGTAACTACATTCTTACTTGTAACTACACAAAACTGCAGCTCGTTCCAAATATTACATTTATTTTTGTTTGTTTGTTTGATGCTGATCTTATTATTCTTTTTATGTTGTAAATATAATACAGAAATGTGTGTGCTACTTCTAAAATTTATGCAACATGGAAGTGACCAAACTTGCTTCCCTAAAAATGTCAAGTTGCTCATGTCAGCGGTTTTGGAGAGATGATTTTATATGTGCCCCAAAAATGGCCATTGTCTCGCTTCAAGCAAAAAATAAATTTTAAATGCAAATGATTCATGTTTCTTCATGCGTATTGATATTCAAATTGGTATAAGCTTCTAGAAGCATATAACCTGTAAAAATGGTTGCTTGACTAACAACAGTGGTTTTGTTTAAATGCTCCAAAATTAGACATACACTTTATGTTATGTTATGTTATTCAGTTATTCAGTTATTCAGTTAAAATGTTTTGCAATCATACAACGATTATTTTTAACACATACTGTATGACATTAGAATTCTAGGGCTACCTCAGTGCTTTGCATGAGAGAATGTTTTTTTTGGTAAAAGCTTAAAAAGCAAAAAATCTGTAGTGCCCTTAACCAGGTCAAATTCCTATTGCAATTTCTTAACAATTTTCATTTAGGAATAATATACTCTTTCAGGTTTATGTCTTTTTATGTGAAATCTAAATTGACCAAGCTTTATCCGAATGCCAATTATGAATATTGAAAGAATGGAAAGTTACGGACACTACACAAAAGGGCATTAAATTGTATTTAGCAAATGTGTTTATTTTTAGCTGATAAAAAATATACAGTAAATGTATGCATATTTACCAAAAAAAAAAGAGAGAAAAAAAAGCAAGGATCTGGAGATAAGAAGCATTAGGTAATGGTGTCATATTTAAAAAATGCACTTTTTCACATAGATGAGGCTTTTCTTTCCCACAATGCCATGTGTTGGCCGATGTGTTGTTATAGTAGTGGCAGCTGGCTACAATACATGCATTTCTGATGAAACTCTGTGTAATTCTTGATGGCAGTATTTACATGGGTGTCTCTTTTTTCCTCTGTCCTTAGATCAATGCTTTTTACTCCCTAAAGCTTTGGGTACTTCTTAAAAAGAGGTAGATATAATAAACCTGATATTTGAAAATCTACATAGCATTGCACTCAGAGAAGCAATTCTGCACGTATTACTATGCAGAGTGATACCAGCTGGCCTAGGATTGACCATTGGTAATAATTTAGCTAGTTCATGTTTAAATTACGGGGCGAAAATGTGTAAGGTGAACATCATTAATTAGGATTAAGTCCATTCAAAATGTAATCTATTTTAGTAAAATTAACATTGAATATTACAACGTTGAAGCTACAGGAGGCCGAAGCATTTCTTTTCTCAGTGTAACCTTGGATCAGCAATTTCGACTTCTTTTCCCAGTGGTCATCAGAGGGAGTGGGGAGTTTCCATGGTATCATTTGAATATGTGATCACTTCTTTGTGTATAGATAGTTGCCATGGTTGCTTTGTTTTTCCCTGGCTGTGTGTCATAGTTCCTGTTGGCAGTGCGTGAGGAAATCTTGCGCAATCCACAAGCTGTTGTGTAACACTGCCATCCTTTCTAGTTTTTACAGGTGTGCTTTCTTTCTAGCTCTTAAATTCTGTCCCCTCCCTTTTGTAAGAGTTTCTTGCTTCTTTCTCCTTCTTTACATCCAATTATGTAAAAAAAAAAAAAAAAAGCTTTTTGAGGAATGCTAGATTCTCAGCTATTGAAGACTAGGTAATGGTGTTTACAGTATATACACTATATGGTCTTGAGCCACTGGGGAGGCATAGCCAAGGAGAGGGGACGGTAGAACTGAAAAGTGGGATAAATAATATTTTTTGTTACTCTACTAATAGAATTCTGTGGCCCATCAGCAGTGAATTGTGATAGGTTTTGAGTCCTTTTGGTACCTACTGTATGCTTTTCAAAAAGGTAGCATGTGCACAGGGCCTATCTGATGACACAACACCCAGCTAGTGATGTACGACATGCGATCATATGCAATTCCAGGCAATAGCACTGTCTGTCACTGCAACATAGCAGCTCAAGTGTTTACAGTTCTGTAAAAACCTCAACCGGACAGCAGTGATGACCAATTGTGAAGTGTTTCTGCAGTTTATATGCTGAGCAATAAAGGCATTGAGGATCATGATTGTGCATGCATGCACAACAGTGGCTGTGAGGGATCCGAGTCTGCGATTGCATGATAATCGCAGGATGTGACTCAGGTAGCAACAATGTGTGACCATAATGCTGGTCTGAGGTCAGCACAGCATGTGAGCCCATGATAGTGCTGGTAATGACTGTGAGTTGTCTCGATAGGACATTGATCTGCAGTGAGTTTTAGGGAGTTGGTTAATTGTGCTTCTGAGAGGTTTGCTTATCAGACCAGAATCCATTGGTCATTAAGTTTTTTTCCCCGGATATGAAACCAGACTTGTGCATCGTTATGTGCTGTCTTACAGAATTGACTGGAAAAAGCAAAGACTTTTTAAAGAGTGAGTTAGGCAGTCATTCACCTGCAGGAACTATGTAACGTGGGCAAGCAGTGATAAGACAAAATAAAATTCACTTAGGTTGCTAAAGCGGATGCATTTCATCTTGTTTATTGCTTTTTCAATTCTCAGGTAATTCTGGGGGGAAAAAAAAGATGTGTCAAAGGCTCTTTTATTATGAAATACAGATAGAAATATTCAGAATAGTATTGCTTATTAAAATGAGTGATTGCACTCCCTGGAAAAATATGAGTATTGCATATGAGAATGATGTGGATTGCTAGGCTACTCTGTGTGTAAACATTAGTCATACCTATTGCCATGTCTTAATCACGGAGGTGTAATCACACCTTTGGATTCCTTTGAAGGTTTTAATGTTTTATTAATTATAAGAATACCTTTTGGATTTGGCAGATGCACTTATCCTTCCTTTTGATAGCGACTTATATAAATGCTTTGAAGTTTCCATTATTAAATATACCCTAGTGAACTAGTGTAAGGATATCAACTAGAAGTACCATCAGTCCATACACACACACACACGCGTGCGCGCACAGTGGAGTGTAGAAATGGTCTTTAGTTTATTCACAGAAAAAAAAGTCCTATGCCATGCAGGTGCCCTGATAATGCACATGTGCTAATATATCAAAGAGACATTAATATGTTCTATAAAAACATGGGTAGACAAAAGAGTTCCAGGGAACTAAAGGCCGAATTTACGTATAAGGAATGAGCAAGAAAAACAGAAAGAGTGTGTCATGTATGAGGGGCGTTTAAGTAAATATGTGATTTGTGTCGAAATTTCGTATGAATGATGGCGTAAAACCTACTTTCAGAAGACTTCAAGTACAGTATGGTGATGAGACAGCCACAGTAAAACATTTGAACGTGTCATGCCCAGGCCGACAATGGCAGCTCACGCCTTTGATGCTGCCAACATACAGATATGGCAGCCAAGAACTACAGCTTCCAACACAGCCTGTCCTTGTCACTAGAATTCTAAGAACACACATGTGAAACCAATCCCATAAGCACAGTACACTACACTATAAATAGAACCCCATGACAATCAGACATTGCGAAGTATACGCTTCTGAGAGCGAAATCCAGAATGATACTAAACCTTTCTTACCTTGATTGCCACATTGTGTACAGTATGACCCCATTAGCTACTGTTTCCGAGTATAGTCTAGCCCACTTGATTGCCTGAACCTCATCTATTTTTTTATTACAACCTTGAATACCCTAAGTTTGACTTGTTTGCCAGTAAGATGGGGTTGTTTTTAAATAAAAAACCTTTATACCACTTGCACATTGCAGGAACTCAGTTGGGAGACTCCCTTATTATTACTGAGTCCTCTCTGTCTCTCTCTCTCTCGAACATGGGTGAATCACACCAAGAAGCAGTCCACTTGACTCGATGTGAAAAACATCACAGGATCCATCTGGGATCTTACATACACTCATCACTCACTCATCATCTATACCACCTTATCCTGAATACATGGTCGCAAGGGGCCTGTAGCTTATCCCAGGAGACTTAGGGCATGAGGCAGGGCACACTCACACCCACGCTCACTATATATATATATATA
>QMIH01000295.1:501629-532006 GCA_003987875.1 Clarias batrachus
GGGGGTGATGATTATCTTACTGTTTTGAATTTGAGTGTGTGTGGTTTGGGGCTGGGTGGTGGCGGTGGTGGTGGGGTTGAAGCAATTTGACCCTTGACCCGTTGGATGTGTTAGACTTCCTAGTTCTCAGAAGCAGTGCATAGTTTCCCTGAACACTGTCTCTGAGAACCTCCAAGAGATAAGTGCACAGAGATATAAGTCCACATTCCATGATTCCTGTGCTTAATCATGGTTTATAGGCAAAACCCCCCGTTTTTTTTAAAAATTATCAGTTCAAATATAAAAATTTGGCAGCCATGGTCATTTCTCAGAAAATACTGAGTGAACAGGTCTTCACATTGCATAATCAAATTTCTGCTCTACATGAAACATTTATTAGTAGTTAGTCTGACTAATACATGAGTAATCCCAACTCTGGATTGAGTAACACTTTTTTGTCTCCCAGCCAATAAGGACATGGTGTGAATTTTTGCAGAGAAATGTGTACATTTGAGTATTAATGTGTCCATTCATATAGATGTCATTCTTTGTACATTAAGTACATTAAGTTTAGTTCTTGTTGATCCATCGCAACTATTCCACTGATGATAGTTGATAGATAGATGACCTGAAGTGACATGAAGCTTTTCAGTAACAGCTACAAGTGTTAATTCATTAGCCTGTACTGCTTTAAAACCAGACTGGAAATGACCATGTAGGCTTCTTCTGGGTAAGAGAGGGAGAAAAACAATAATTGTATACAGCATAAGGAGAGAAGTGATACTAGTCAATAATGTTTGGGGTGTAATGTGGCATTGTTATAAATAATCTAATCCGTCCATCCATCCATCCATCCATCCATCCATCTAGGAAACTCTGTAGTCCCAATAGGGACCAGTGGTGGCAAAGGTGGCCATTGTATTTATTCCTATTTTTACAACCGTGGTAGGACCTCTGGTCAATATTCACACGCACATTCACACTGTGGGCAATTAGCCCAATCTGCATGTCTTCGTACTGTGAGAGGAAACATGTAAACTCCTTGCACATAGAACCCAAGGTGGAAATCAAACCCTGGATCCTGGAGATGCAAGGCGACATTGGCTAACCACTAAGCCACGTGCCACCGAATAACCTAATAGAGAATTGTAATAAGAGAACTGCTGATATAACACCATCCTACAGTGTTGTATCAGCAAGTATCTTGTTACAATTGTCGACAGTAACTTTCATGTGAGAGCCAATGCAAGACAGACATTTCTCCTCTGCATTGAAGCTCACGACATCTTTCTCATTCCAAGTTTCTCTTATGGCATAACTATTTGTATTTTGTTTTATTAAATGATAAAGAAAGGGTTGGGATAGAAATGAGGGAATTGGGGAAAAGAAAAGTAAGAAATAACGTGAAAAGAAAGTGAAAGTGCGCAGTGTCCGGCAGACATGATGGCGTGAAGTAACAGATTGATCATTTCCTGCTCTGCGTGCACACAAGCAAAAAGTACCATGCGCCCTCCCCACAGGAATACTCATGCCACTTCCCAAACCACAAAGATCTTGGTCTAATGTTGTTTTAGATCTTATCACAGTCCTGCCAGAACCACAAAGAAACAACACAATCATGGTAATCACAGACAGACTACAGATTCTCCAAGTCACTATGTGTGATTCCTCTGTCCAGTCTCAAGACAGCAAAGCTGATGTTTCACAATGTTTTCAGATTTTTTTTTTTTTGGTATACCAGAAGACATATCTTAATCTTAAGCAACCAAAGTATGGAAGGACTCTAGGGAGAAAATGAGCGTCACAGTCAACCTACCATAAGGAGATCATCCCCAAGCAAAGAGCCAGGTGGAACGGGCCAATCAGAAAACAGACTCCTTTTTGAGAACGTACTGTGCAGAGGATCAGAGGGACTGGGCTCAGTTCCTACCATGGACAGAACTTCCTTAACCACTCAAGCAACAGCCTGACCTCATTCTAATGCATACTAGGATACCAACCTGTTTTATTTCTGTGGACTCACTGGCAGTAGATGAGTGGCTCCGGAAGATGTTGTGAAGGAGCCCGCTGACAGATAGCAGCAGGCAAGGTATTTGCCGATAAGTGGCGAGGGATAAACATCAGATATGACATCATTCTTGCCTTTCTCCCTTCTTTTATATTTCACAGTTTAAACCAGTATGAGTTTATGAGGAGAACCCCTTGGATGAAGCGTGTCTCGTCAATACCCCAGGATTTATCAGGGTGATCATAGCATATGATCATCAGAGAATAAATAGAAAAAATAACTTGCATTTCCTGAAAGGATCAAGCCTTCTAGAATAATAGAGATGTGAGCCATAAAAGTTGTAGGATAAAGATTGTTTAAAAAAAAAAAAAAATCTCCTATGTCCAGACAAAATGCAGGTTCACTTTGTTTTTTTTGTTTTGTTTTGTTTTTTCAAAATGAAATGTTAATTGCTGTTTTATTTCCTCGGAGCAAGAATCCTGTAAAATACTGCTACAAGCCTTGTCACCAAGTAAAAACCACTAATGAACTGCATTTAAATTGGGGCTGTCAATATTGATGTGTTAATGCATGTGATTAATCTAGAAATTTTAACATGTTACTATTTCTTTAATCCAAGTTTGACTCTTATGGCTTTCCATAATCGCAGGCTAATAAGAGGACAGAGAAAACATCACCAGGTGTGCTGAACGGCAGGTTTCATTATAAATAGCTTATAGATGGAAGTTTGGATAAAACTTCAAGAGGAACTACTTTACAAGAATATATTATATGTAAGCTGTGGGAGTGGTGGCTCAGACAGCTAAGATTTTGCGGTGTCGGTCCCATTCAAAAGACATTTTTAGGAATTGATAGCATTAATTTAAATATAACAGGAGTATACTGTTAATAATTTGACATAAATTAACAGCAATTTCTAAGAGTACAGGTTCATCCAAATGCATGTTGATATACTAACTGAGCAGGGTTAAGAGTAGAGATTTCTTTGTGGACCTAAATTTGATAGGATTTAGCCAGGTCTGTTGAAAAAAACATAAATTGTTTTTATGATTTAGCGTGCTTAGTGGAAGCATCTTGCTTAAGCCTAGCTTCCACATTTCTCCTACAAAAAGCTATGGTTTTAAAATTATAGCTTGCCATGCAAACAACATGCTCTAATGTCATAGGCTCTGGTATAGCAGTAAAGTGCTAAAGCACAGCAATGGTGAAATTCTTTCTTCCCTCTCTCTCTGTCCTGGGTTAATGGTGATCCTGATCCATTCTGCCATCCAGACCTGTGTGGTCATCCTGATGCCTTGCTTCTGGTTATAGTTCTAATCACATGGAGACCACTCACTGCTGCTGAGGATGCCCAAATATGGTCGGCTAGGTTCTGTATGTGCCTACTGAGGACGGTTCCACTTAGAAAGCATGAGGACTGCATTTAATACAAACAGTTCTGGTACATTTTTAAAACGTTCACGTTTTTATTCATAAATTATTTGGCTCAAAGAGTTCAATAATCTGAAGCAGAGTCTGAGGAAAAAGAGTAATGTTTAGGAGTGGGCAATTATTATGGATAGCACTCATATTTTATTAGAGATTGTGGCTCGGTCTATTAAATACTTCCTGAAACCTGTTTAGCTCATTTTATTTAAAAATAATCACTCATACTAACCCACAAACATTGTGTATTAAAAATGTGCGACATGGGATGGTATGTAATTCTGATATTACAGCACCATCTAGTGTAATATTTGTACCAGCTATGGCCAGTTCAATCAATTCAGAAGGTTCAAAACAACAAGTAAACGCAATGCAGTGAATAAAAAATAACAATGAAGGAAGCTCTGTTAGTCAAAATGCCTGTAGATTTACTCACACTCTGGAACTATGGTCATGACTTATTGTTATTAATGTCCATATGCATAATGATCTCAGTAATGAGCTTCTGCAGCATTTCTGTTCGCATTTTGCTCACTTCCAGTATGGACTCGTGATTAGGTGTCTCTGAGTCCTCATAACTCGTCACCACTTTATTGGTGATAAGTGAGAGGCCGAAGACACGAATGCCACAATGGCTGGCTACGAGGACTTCAGGGGCTGTGCTCATGCCTGTAGACGTAAAAAAAACAAATATAACTAATGATCATATCTATTATCTGACTTATAGGCTGACAAGCAGTGTAAAATATACTAGTCTGAATTATGTTAAATAAGATCAGAATTGTATACATCATTTTCAAATTATTTCAAATCTTATAATAAAATTTGACACCTTTGGGGTATTAGAGACTGTTTATACCATAGTACTTTATTCAAACTTTACAGTCTGTGCACAGTTCGAAAATAATTCATTTGTTGTATATGTTAAAGCCAAAACATGTGATACAAATAATGATAGATCTTTTGTGAAGGTCCAGCATTAAAATACATGCATTCACTCCACTGACCTATTTAAATAACTGAAAATTTATTCATCATATACAGAAGGGGGTCAGTTTTACCTGTACAATTTTATGAATTAATAATGAAGACTTGTAGTAAGAAAAATGTATTAAACATTTAACATGTCACTATTTAGAGAAACTTACCTACGGCATCCACACCCAGCATTTGCAGAAGCCTGGCTTCTGCTATGCTCTCAAAGTTGGGCCCACCCACCATGCAGTACACTCCTTCCTGGACGAAGTGAGTGACGCCCATGCTCTTACAGATGTCAAAGGCAAGTTTTCGCAAATCTTTATCATAAACCCCGGACATAGAAGGGAAACGAGGTCCAAACCTAAGGGGTAACAGTACACAATTAAGAGATGTCTATAGGTGTAAAACGTTTTCCATTTAGAGCTATAAAATGAATGTTTTCTGAAGAGGAAACCCGAACTTTCTATATAGAATCTCGAAGGGCTTCCAATATGCAATCCTTTAGTGTAATTATAAATAACCTTCATTTGTGAAAGTGATCAAGTAATCAATGATATTACAGCTAAATAATCCAACAAAACATGTTTCATTAGGCATGACAGTCACCAAGGTCAGATGACTTACTTCTCATCGTTAGGGCCATTAAGTGGGTTTAAACCGGCAAGTCCAGGGAAATTAATGTGATCTCGAATGATCATGATGTCACCACAGTGATAGCTTTCTGCTATGGACCCTGCAGCATTCGTGACGATCAGGGTTTCCACACCCAAAAGCTTGAACACCCTCACGGGGAAAGTGACCTGTGATAGAGATGCAGAATACCAGGCCAGCCTTTATTCTTTTAAACATTTTAATTGATTAACATGGTACTATAGAAAGCAGTTTTATAGAAAGCATAACTGTGTTAGCCAGGAGTATGCCAGAGATTGCAAATGTATTTGATGGGTCAGATTTAATTCCTTTTCCTGACGCACAGAACATAAGTTAGATAGGAACCTCAGGTGTAAATAATTGTGATAGTTTTGCACTACCTTTGGCTTTGAAGGACAAAAGAAGCTCTGAGCTGTGTAATGTGCACTGCCTTTCAGTTTGTGATTTAGTTTAATGTAATTAAAAATGCAATAATGTAATTTTGTAAAAGCATTTCATTCCATCCCCATTAGCTTTGATTACAGCACACACTGTGGTGGCAAGTTTTTGTGTGAAAAAGATGCCTCATGCTCGAATCAGGGAAGTAAACTTCCACTGATGTGATTATTATCTGGTCAGTCAGTACGTTCAGGTCAACAGCTGATTTCATTCAAATGAATTTGCTAGATAATGATGCTGAGCCTAGATCTGACCATCTGAAGAATCACTAGACCTTAACACTGCATCCAGAGACTTGTATACTTTGTCACTGCTGATCAGACTACATGATTTTATTCCTTTGCTCTAAAGTACAATGTTTATTCTCCCTAGCAAATAGATTTTTATTTTCTGATTACCCTCACTAATGAGAAGACAGCTAAAACAGCTGTTTAGTCCCAATCCTGTGAATTTTTCATTAAATTGTGTATGTATGGAAATGCTCTTTCTTTCATTGCTATGATATTTCTTTTTACCATGCCACTTCACCAAGTTTTTAATTGATCCCTATTTTAATTCTTTTCTGACTAAATTACTTCCACAAAGTTGATAGTTAAGCACTATTCTCGCAGGTTTTAATAATATGTTGATGGATTCTTAACCAGTTGTTTCCTTTGCTTGATGCAGACCCTTCTCAAATGGCGACTTATGTTTTGGGAATGGGAAGTGTATCATTTCAGAGACCTCACCTTATACACTGAATGCCCCTCATACATGTGAAATCGGCCCTGCATACATATACAGGTCTTCCCCTTGAGTTCACCGAACACCAGCCTCCCAACATGGCCCTGCACTGATTATACAAGCACATGGATTGTGTATGTATATAAATAAATAAATAAATAAATAAATAAATAAAAGCAGTTTGACTGCAAAGCACAATAAGTGGCATTTTACTTTTAAGTTTCAGTTAATCTGGCAAAAATGATTTCTATATATCAGCATTAGTCAATTGTATTTGATAGTAAAATGTGACAGAAGGAAATGAATCTCTTTGTCATTTGGTCACAGTATTAGTAAAATGGCTCGTACAAGATAGTGGCTGCACAACATAGTGGCTGCTGTGAATGAGCTAAATGCATTTAATTTCCAGTCAGTTTTCCAGCACTCCTGAATGAACTTCGTTGTCAGCAAACAGTTGGTAAAAGTGCTGATAAACCCTTGCTGATGAAGCATTGTAAACTAAACTGATCTTTTTTATTATTGCTTTTTATTTTTACACACACCATTCTTTGTAATTAAAGAGTATTTATGTGTAGCAATTTTTCCAATTTGCTGCAAGGATGACTCATTACCAAAACACAAGTTTGCTAGATTTGTCAAGAATATGCTGGAACCAGCACGGCCTTCAAACATGTCTGATCAAATTTTCCATTCCTCAACATATACTGTATATAAAGACCCACATGACTACAGATCACATCTAAACTCTCAGTCTCAATCCACTCAGTATTACTTTTTTTCTATTATATATATATTTTCTATTTTTTATATTATATATTTTACAATTACACTTTGCATAACTGGATTTGTTTGGACTAAGGTTATGAGAAACAAATTTTCCTACAGCTCTTACCTGACAATATATTGCATTTATATTTATTTCTTTTTATTTTTTGCTAACCGAAACAAAAATCATACAATATGTCCATAACAGTTTTTACATAATATTTTGCCATTTGTGCTTATCATCATTGTGAGCCAAAGTAACCATGTACTATGTATTGTTTAACTTTTGAAAAATTGTTCAGACATGAAGACTACCTGATCTTTTGTGCAAAGCAATTAATCATTGCAACCAATGAATAAATAAATGTACAAATAAATAAATACCAGATTTGCAAAAATTAAGTTCATATTGAGCTCGGAGCTTCACCTGTGCTTTGTGGGAAGCCAGGAATCTCAGAGTACTTGAAGGAGTGCTGGCATTGGAGGGCATCAGCCAGCATGCCCAGTCCAGATCCACAGATGATGGCCACTTTAGGTCTATGCTGTGTTTTAGATAGGAGCCAATCTACTGTTCTCTGATAGTCTTTGTGACTGTAAAGAGACATTCGAAAGATCTCTGTTACTTTTGGTGGTATAATTTAATTCTTACATTTTATCAAAACAAAAGGAACCTGGAACAGAATGTGACGTTATTACATATGCAGTAATATGCGTTATATACATGTGTGGTGTGTAGTGGTTAGAAGACATTAATAATTGTATGTCTCTTAAATACTTAAATACTTAAAATTTGTCATAAAGAATACATTTTGTATGTCGTGAAGAGAACCAACTGTAGCCATGCAGTTGAAAGCCAGACCTGATGTCTGTATTATGAGAAACAAAAAGTTGAGTACAGGTCACTTATGGGTTCCTCATTCTTTCCCTTTGATGTGAGTATTAATAGCACTATCTGAAACAATAGAAATATAAAGACTTCTCTATCATGTAGAATCCTACATCCAACTGAAGAACAGGTGTTTCACAGCTTTACAATAAAACACTGATAAAGTTTCACAAAAAAGTTATAAAAAACATTATGATACCACAGTAATGGGCGAATGATTTAATTTCATTTGTATTTATTATTAAATAACATTAAACTTTAATTAAAGCACATTATTATAATTCAGTTTGAGCGTCAGAAGAAATACTATTCTGTAAAATTGACGCACATCTTTAGACAAAAAAATGTTGTTAACATGGTTTATGTTGCTTAATATGTTCAAATTGACTGCATTTATTACACTCATGACCAGAAATATATCACTATAAATGGAGTTAGAGTGTAATTTACTGATCTCTGGTATAAGTAGATTCAAAATCAGCTACAAAATGTTAATTATGGTGTTCTTTTTCCATATGTTATGAACTTTGTTTAATACAGTTCTTATCTATATTTGGCATATTTTGGAGTTAAAAAACACCAATATTACCAGCGTTACTATTGTAAAAAATAATACAATATCAAATTGAAGTTACTAATTACTTTATTAATCTTAAAGGACTTTTTTTTTATTAACTAATGGATTGCATAATGTCAGTTAATAGTGTTAATGAAAGCATTCTCATTTTAATCTAAGAAAGAAATAAAACACAATAAACCTATGACACAAAATAATATTTCAATATACACAATTTCTTAAATGTCTATTTGCATTACTGTAGGAATTTGGATAAATATAAGAGTAGGAGAAAGTGAACAGAGAAATCTTACCTGATTTGATCTCTACAGTGCATGTTACTGTCTGTGTGAGAGTACGGCTTGAAGATAAACAGTAGGCTTGAGGATTGGAGTTGTTCAGAGCAGAGTTCAGTATTCACCATTTAAGTAGTGCCAATACCGGAACTTTCTAAGCAACCTCAATCTCCTGATTGGTTACAGCTCAGTGTTGTCATCCGCCAGGCCAAATGGACTACTTTGTGCATGCGAGGCAGATGTCCACAAGAATAATTTCTAGATAAATATATGCAATAATCTCCTCTGAACAGTTGATATTGAGATGTGTCTGCAACCTTCATAACGGCTCTAATCTGAGGTGCAGTTAAAATGGGATTTCTAAAAACATTGATGTAGTCTCCTACATGTGTGTGTATTATCACATTTTCTGTAATGTAGCTCACTATGTAATGTAGGAAGATTCATCTCTCATCTTGAATCACAAGCAAATGATCAGATCACCTCAGTTTTCATGATAAGCCATCTCATGGTTTTCTACTGAGCAAACAATTAAATTACAATTTATTAATACTTACTAATATTATTTATTAATATTTATTAATTACAACTTAAACCTCCAATCACATATTGTCTCCTAAACACAATAGTGAACTAGTTAGCATGTTAGCATAGTGACCAGTCTTTAGTCTATAGTAGTGCTAGCATTGCTAGCATGTGAGGTTCATTAATGGAGAACAAGCACCAATTTAAATCCAAAACATGGGACCAGAGAAATTCAATTTGAATACCGAACACTGATTGGCTGTTTCCCTTTTAGCAGGATGTGCCACAATCAGTTTACTGTTGCCTATTCAAGGCGGGTTTTTTTTTTAATGCTGGTATCCATATAGCAGTAACTTTTCTCCCCAGACATTTACAGTATGGAGATGATGTATCTATCTATCTATCTATCTATCTATCTATCTATCTATCTATCCATCCATCCATCCATCCATCCATCCATCCATCCATCCATCCATCTATCTATCTATCTATCTATCTATCTAATCATTTTATTACATTTATTACAACTGTCTCTCATGAAGACCTTCTCAGGGAGGCAAGACCAGAATTTACCTCTGCAGAGGATTTGGAGTTACCAGCCTCAAAAATCACCTGTTCAAAGGGGATTATTGCAAGTTTAGGATGCCTTCAGTATTGTTTTACATTGTAGAAAGAAATAATAATCACGAAATACCATGGGATCAGAAAATGTGGTAGTGTACATAAAAGCTAATTAGTCATTAAAATATTTTTTAGAAACGTTAGAAAAACTATTAAGTATGAATCATACTATTGACATTGACTATGGAATTTAGAATCCAAACATTTAAAACAGCAAGTTAATTAATGAATATGATGGTACGGACTTGCCTTATGTGCAAAGATATTAAGGAGATATTAAGAATCTTTCTTAAAAGTGAAATAAATCATGTACATGGATTAATAAAATGTGAGCATGAATTAATAAACCATGCACGTTTACTCTCTCTCTCTCTCTCTCACACACACACACACACACACACACACACACACACACACACACACACACACACACACACACACACACACACACACAGAGAGAGAGATCACTTTGACTTAATACAGATTTATTTTGAATTTGGACTGAAATATGTGAATATACATACATATACATACATTGGGTTTTGATTGTTAATCACAACCGTGTACTGTATTATCTTTAAGAAGCTTTAAACCTGTTTGATATTTGCTGATAGATTTCTTATGTAATTTGCTAAATGTAATGTAAATACTTAAAACTATCATGTTTCTTAAAGGAAGAAAGAGAAAAGAACAGAAATAGAAATACAGAAATTAATAATTAATAATTCATGATAACATAATATTATAATATAATTCAACATAGTGTTGCTTGGTGTATGTTATACATACATAATGTAAATAAAACTGTAAAAATAGAATAATGTAAAAAGTAAATCATTAAAACCATTCAAATGTCTACTGTCAGTAATGGTCATATGACAGCGTAAGTGCGACTGAAGTTGGGCTTGAATCAAGTATGAAAGCATGAATTAAATAATCTGTGCTGTCAGTTTATTAATCTTTGCACACTACTTAATTTTCCACAACACCTTTCGGGCTCTTTCTCTGACTGCTAGAATCTCTCTATAAAAAGAGGCACTGGATCTCTCTAGTGATTGGCAACAGCAGGTCACTTGCTTTTCCACATGCAGTCATGTGCTACAGAACTTGTGATTTGGAAAATGAGTTCACCATGTCTGCCACTTAATTCTGCTGATTCCAGGCTACATGTTTCTATACACTTTCTCTTAGTTTATTAATTTGGCATAATATGGATCTCATGACATGCCATATGAAAAACATTTCTGTAGGGTTTATTAAATGATCATAAATGAAACGTTCTTGAAACATTTATCACTTTCTCATTCTTAACATGTACAACTATTGGGAATGTATACTATGTACATAATCCATTTAAAATATTTCAAAAAAAGTTGTGTTTAAAACATGATTATGTAAAATAGAACTAGTTTGATTATACTTATGTAAAAAATTCTCTGAACATTTGATAATTGTTTTCTTCTTTCTTTTCATTTTTCGTCGCAGAAAACCCATCAGTACAGATAATAAATATTATCCAAAGATTCACAGTTCTCACTCTGTCTTAGTCTTCACATACAAGGTCATGTGCATCTTGTTGCTTTGCTGGATGACAAGACCTTAAGACTCGTGGTTATTTTGAACACAGACAAATGTAGTTGTGAGCTAGAGAGATTTGTATGAGATGTACATGCGTGTGCCATACATGGTTTGCTATGCTGTCATCCTTGTACAGTATCATGGCATGCTAAGCAGTGTGGAGATAGAAGCACAGCGTTCATCTATTGGAAATTATTTTATATTCTCAGTGAAAAAAATACAAGCAAGGTAAAATGAGGCCAGTAAGCAGTGCTAAAATATCTAGATTGTATAAAAGCATATTATAGATAGCTAGGTCCACTCATTGTGACATTGCAGTACGGGCTAAAACTGACGTCTTATATGCACTGTAAAAGTGATAGTATTTTTAAATACACAGTAGATTATTATAAATACTATAGATTTTTCTGTAGTAAGGACACGGAGTAGGAGGAATGAGAGCACACAGTGTCCACATACATGCAATAATTAAAGAGACAACCCTGCCATCTATTGGATCAACACTAACGATTTGCAGGTGGTGGGACGTTCAACATGTCCTCCTATTCAGACGGCGGAACTAGCAAAAGATCCACAAACTCAGGTGTCTTATCAAGCAAAATGTCTGCAAATTCAGGTGGCATATTGAGCAAATTGTCCCCAAATGTAGGCTTTTCCACTTTTTTTAGTGAGTCGGGGATTCTTAATCCACATTGTTAAATTAACACAATGCAGTGTTCATATAAGTCTAACTGGACTCCAGTGATTACTGCAAGTGTTAAATGAACACTGGGGATTTCACGGAATCTTCATAGATTTCACACAATATACATACTGCTGGTCATCAGAATGAATTTTAGGGTTGAAAAATTATCATATGGTGATATCCACTATATAAGGGCAAAAGATATGCATGTATATAAAGGACATGCTCCAAAAATGAAACGTGTGGACATTATAAATATGTACAAATAGTGTAACTGATTTATGGAAGGGATGCAATACTGCTACGCCAAAGCTTAAAATAAAAAAAAAAATCTTAGAATTATATAAAATGCGCTTACAATGAGAAACAATAAGAAATTT
The DNA here is from genome assembly GCA_003987875.1 of Clarias batrachus. NCBI lineage: Eukaryota > Metazoa > Chordata > Actinopteri > Siluriformes > Clariidae > Clarias > Clarias batrachus. The sequence continues at coordinate 514,124 of QMIH01000295.1, forward strand.
TGTTATAAAATACTTCCAAATAAACAAAGAAACAAAAATTGACAATGAAATTAGGAAGAACAATAAAACAGAACCCATAGGGTCACATTTTTATTAAGGTTTTATAAATACACATTTCGCAAATAAAATAAAGTGTCCATAGAACTAATCTGAAGATTTCAATCTGCACACACTGCACTGTTACTGACGTATAATTGGAATATTTTATAATAAACAAAAAACAAGAGAGAGAGAGAGACAACATAATAAGAGGAATGACAAAGCCAAGTGCTAAAGCATACAACTCTGTAAGAGACTACATAGTGAAATGATGGGTTTATGTGCGGTGAATGAATGGAAAATGTAAGAAATGTAGGGGTAAAATGTACATATCAAAAACATTGCTCCCTCACATTGTTCACATATACTTTATTGATATAACTAATTCAACGGCTTGTTTTTGCGTGTGGTGTGTGTGTATATGTATTTGTGAGCGAGAGAGAGAGAGAGAGAGAGAGAAGTGCTAGGTAAGCTATACAAACTAAATATTCTCATTGCAGTAATCTTCCATCATTTCATCCGGTCCTTCAGTGCTGTGTCCATTTGATACTTTTTAGATCAATGCCCTCTTGCACCATCTCCCACAGAGGACTGTAAAATAAAAAAAATTAGTCAGAAACGTGACAGACATTGCTTTTCAACTTGAGTCGTACAAAAGCAACGTATAGGTGATGAAATACCTCATTTCCCGAAGACGCTGAACCTGCTGAATGCACTTCTCTGCAGTGTAGTCCACTTCCTCCTCTGTAGTAAAGCGCCCAATTCCAAACCTACAGAAGTGATAAGTGCAGTTATCCTATGGCTTGTGGAGACTGATTAGTATCTATTTAGTAGATAAAAACTTATTCAACCTGCCTACCTGATTGAGGAATGGGCAAGATCCTCATCTGTTCCTATGGCTCTTAGTACGTAGGAAGGTTCTAAAGAAGCAGATGTGCATGCACTACAAACAGGAAACTATTCTCAGTCACAATTAGAGTAAATCAGAAATCATATGTTAGGATTTTATAATCTGAACAATCACTGACCTCCCAGAAGAAAGTGCAACATCCTTTAACGCCATAAGCAGACTTTCTCCCTCAACATAAGCAAACGATAAATTGAGGCATCCTAAAGGATGATGAAAGGGTTCATAAATCATCATAATATCCTGTACAAGTACATAGTCCACTCTGAAAGTATTTAATATAAAAAGGCTAATTCATTTGTTTCTGTTATACATTAATGACATTTGGGTTTGAGACACAAAGATGAACATGACAACAGATCAGAACCTTAGCTTTAATTTACGGACATTTTCATGTAGACGTGCTAAACAAATTATACGAGGTCAACTTTTGTTTGAACGGACTAATTCTCAGTTGTCAAAAATATTGACGCAATTCTTGGCTTTTTTTTTTAAAACAATGTCCCTCTGTTTTTTTTATAGGCTCAAAAGTAAAAGAAACATTTGTGTGACAAGCAAGTTGAAGGCCAGTTGTGGAAGGTTTCTTAGAAATTTCATGGCAAATTTAGAATACACAAAGGTGTTCATTGTATGACCTGTCTGAGAAACAGCAGAAAACAATAGGTGTGGCCAAAGCAATAGATTAGTTCATTCTAAAAAGAAGGAATGTAAGAAATGAAATTACTTCACAGCATCTAGCCAAGTCAGGGTCACTTTGGGATATGTGGGCATAGCACTGTCAAAGCCTATGAAAGGGCACATATAAATGTAAATACAGAGGTTTTTTTACACTCAACAGAAAGTCCAGATTAGACTTTTCACCTGACAATCACACAAAATAATTGACTTTCCGATGCGTTATTCACACCATGGCATAACTGAGTAACACAATTCATGGGCAATGAAAACCAGCTGTTTTGGGGGTTTGTTAGACCCCTTAAATCAAACTTCAATCACATCTTGGCTGCTTTATTTCAAATACACTGTGGTGATGGTACAGAGACGATATGAAAAAAGCTTCGTCTTTGTTGCAATGTTTGGGGCAGTACCTTATATTGATTTACTGTAAGATTATCTATTCCTATACGTTTTTTCCAATACGCTCATCTTAAAATTGTGTGCTCAGTCACATATGCTGCCAGAAATTCTAGCATCAAACCTAAGTGTCTTCAGTGGACGACGAGAGGAAACAAATGGTCTTGCAGTTCCAAAATTAAGCATAACTGCAAGTTAAGGTGCAAATTAAGCAGGGGTGTGTTACAAGCATGCATTAAAACCTGAAAAAAGTCAATTTGCAACAGAACAGCACAACACAACACAGTGCCATTAAATGAACAGAGAATACATACAATATATGGAGTTTTGGCAGTGAATTTGAATGCTTAATTTAAATGTAAACTTTTTTTGCTTTTGGACTGTATTTAATTACATGCTTTATATTTTGTAGACGTTTATGCATATGAAAGCCATCAACAATCAATCATTTCCTCATACAAATTTTGCAGTCTGTGAAAGACTCCATAGTTTCAATTATGAGGAGCTGAGATGTGTTGCAGGCTTTTTGGACGGAATTGTTTTAAAACTGTGCACATTGCCTGATCAACGCTTGTACACAACATGCAACTGGTATGATGTACGCCTAACCTTTTTTCACTAGGTGGTGCTATGTATTTGTGCTAGGTGCTGCAAATTTTCCATGATTAGGTATTTGAGAGAGATTAGCTTCAGAGGTCAGTGCTTCACCTGGATATCTCTCTTCAGAATCTCCATTCATCACAACATCAGGAACCTCGGACATTATCTTCTGCGCAAGGCGGTTAGCGAGCATGGAGACTCTTGCATGGTCATACTGGAAAAGGAGGATATTTTTTCAGGTTTATACATTTCATGTGTATATTATGTCTGCATGTTTTCACTGAACACAAAAAAATACACAGGATTAACTTAACCTCTACCTCCATTTCTTGCTGGGAAATCTCACAGGCAGCACCGAGACCCACAACCAGTGGTGTGGGTACAGTGCCCGAGCGCAGACCCCTCTCCTGACCCCCTCCACTCTGCAATGGCTCGATACGAACCCTGGGCCTCCTCCTCACAAACAGAGCTCCAACACCTGGTAATTTACAAAAATCACCACTTAAATATTCTAAACTATACAAGATCTCAGCCTAACCTATAATCTTTGTCTTTTAGAGCTGTGCAATTTAAACAATTTAATCGATATTTTGTTGACTGGTTCAACTAATTGAATCCATTCTCACTTCATTACTTTTGGAAGGTTCTGACCACTGCTGCCCAGGAACATCTCACAAGAGCTGCAGTTTTGGAGTCTAGTTGGCAGCTGTCTAGCCATCAGAATTTGGCCCTTGTCAGAGTATATACTGCTAAAATATATCTTTACAGTGGCACCTGGAAGAGGGTGGGATATATTATGCAGCATGTGCTGGAAGCAAAATAAATAAATAAATGTAAAGATTTGAGTAACTTTCTGATGGCTAGACAGGCACAACAGAGTGCAGAGGTCAAAACCTACCAAAAGTGGTCCAAGGAAAGAAAAATTGGTAAACCGGCCACAGGGACAGCGGCGGCCAAGACACAGAAGCTCAAACTGCTGAAAAAGTTAAGGTTGGTTCCATTAGAATGATGTCAGAACACACAGTAGATTGCGAAAGGGGGGGACCTACACAATATTAGGTGGATATTGTAGGTACTTCAGACAGCAAACTTTAGTGCTATCAAATCACATTGAATCAAAAATCAAAATGCCCCAAATTCGAATTGAATTGAATCAACAGCCTATAATTCACAGCTCTACTGTACTTAAATCAAAGGTTGTAAATAGCAGATACATTATACCTTTAGGGCCATATATTTTGTGCCCACTGATAGACATTAAATCCACTTTTAAGGTAGAGACATCGATGGGGATTTTTCCAATCGCTTGAGCTGCGTCAGTGTGAAAGAACACATTCTTGGCTCTACAGATCTGACCTAAGAGAGAGAATAATGACCAAAGAGAAAAACAATGAATTGACATAGTTTCAGAATAAGTTACATACTGTACGTACTGTATACTTGGCAAAAAGTGTGTGGACTGGGACTGAATCACACGAGATCCAATAAAATAGTTACAGGAGGAGAATGTTTTTATTTTGTGGGACAAAGAAGGGCTTTAGGGTTTAAATGAGTAATTAGTCTTTATTCCTGGAAAACTCAAATTCCATGAAAAAAATAACACAAGTGCAATTACCTATTTCTTTGATTGGTTGTTTGACTCCAATCTCATTGTTAACAGTCATCACAGATACTAGGCTTGTGTCAGAATGTATTGTTTTTTCTAATTGCTGAGAGAGAAAAAACATGATGCAATGAGACAACAAAATTAACAATAGAAAAAAAAAAGAAGAAAAAAAAGATAAATCTGTTATGCATCATACCTGGAGGTCAATCAAGCCATTGTTTTTAACAGGCAGGTAGGTTACTTTAAACCCCTCAGCCTCAAGGACACGACAGGAGTCAAGCACACACTTGTGTTCTGTCTGTGTAGTGATGATGTGCTTCTTCTTGGCTTTATAAAAACGGGCCACACCCTGAGGTCAATTAAGCAGGTTGAAAATAATTTGTCTGCATATTATGAACTTGTTTTTCTAAAGTGAAATTAAACAGTACTGGAAAGTTAAGAAAAACTGCATTAAGCTGTGAGCACTTACTTTGATGGACATATTGTTGGACTCCGTGGCCCCACTGGTAAACACAATTTCACGTGGGTCAGCACCAATAAGATCTGCTACTTGCTGGAGGAGAAATATACAATAGGACTTAATTTAGATTACATTCTTATTTAAATTAGTTATTTTAATCGGTTTATTTGAAGCTCACAAATTATTAAGCAAGTTAATACAAAGTCTTACATGTCTCTAAAGGCTCTGTTAATTTTCCAAATCAGATCCACGACAAAAAGGAAGTGCCACCTTGTGGTGTTATTTAGTATTACAGTGTAGTTACTAAAGGTTCAACTGTTACTGTACAGTACTTTATATTGGATTAATTAAAAAATAAAATAAATAAATAAAAAGCCTGCTCTGTAGGCATGGTGGCACACCTGAACTATTATACAGGAAACACTGCTTATGTACTATTCCAGATGGTTATTGAAGGTCAACACTACCCAGTGTTCCTACAATTAGTGTTTGAATTTTAAAAAATAATTTAATAGAGAAGACATACAAAAACAAGCTACCTCTCCTACTTAAAACTACAAAATGAATTATATTGATATATGAAAGGCTATCCTTTACCATTAATGTAACACTGACATTTCCCTTAAAACCAATACAATTTCTTTCTTTCAAACCATCTGTTCCTCTATCCATCTAGCTATCCCAGGAAGCCATACATTTTTTATGGAAACTTGACACAAGGCTATGATGTACCATCTATTAACCTCCTAAGACCCAGACTGTTGTGTACTTTGCAATTTCTACTGACTCTTTTTATATATTCATAGTTGATAACTATACATTAAATCAATATCTAAAACCTGGAAGACGTCTGGCAACAGAATTATACCCAACAGTCCGCATATGAGGATGGTACAAGGATATACATGTATAAAGTCAGCCAAAAAAAATTTACACACTCTTCAGGAAAAGAAAAAAAAATACTATTTTGCTACTGCTAAATATGTACACACTCAAAATCAGGTGATGTATATAAACAATCCTACTTCACATCTCATTACTCCAGAATGTATAATTTTCCTACAACAAAATAACAGACTGGTAAGTCAGTGCAAGGAGTTTTCCTTTCTTTGTTTGTTTAACACTTAGGTTATACATAGCCTACATACAGCATGTTACTAAAATAATGAAAGCCGATATTAGCAGGCTGAGATTAATTTGTTGAATATCATGTGATAGGGATTTTTCTTATCATGCTCCACTCCTAGAACCAAGACACTGTCTTCTAAACCAGTGATGCTGTTTCAAAATGTGCCAGAAAAATAAATAGTGTCTTGCTGCAGTGTGAATGTACCTCTCACTCACTCGTCTATACCACAGGAGAGCAGGAAGTCCATCCAAGGACACATGGGGTACACCCTGGATAAGTTGCCAATCCATAACAGGGCACACTCACATGCTCATTTACACACTACATGGCAATTTATGAATAGCCTAATTTGCATTCCTTAGTACTGTGTGAGGAAACCAGAATACCCGGAGGAAACCCAGACCCTGGAGGTGCAAGGTGACAGCACTAACCATATGCCCTTGTGTCATTTAAATCGAAGAAATATATCAACCTCCTACAAACGTCAAATATAACAGTGTGGGGAAAAAAGTCATATTTACTTTTCTTGCTTTTTCCACTGCACTCTCACTTTCCCACCCGTAAGCATGAGTCCTGGAGTGTGGATTGCCATACTGGTTCACTAAGTAAGGGAGCATGGCATCCAGAACCCTTGGATCCTGCAAAGACACATATACAGCAATCAATATAAAAAGACAAAAAGAAAACATAGCACTTCCAGACTTGTGTAAAGATCACTGTGATGTTCCTGTGAAGTCAGGTGCTAGATGGCCAAAACATGGTATTGATGCTAAAAAGTGTCTCACCTAAGTGAAAAAGTGAATTTTCATATAGGATAATATACCACATTTTTCATAATGCCTAATGCTTCTTATATCCTGATTCATTCTTCGTTTTTGTAAATATGCATAAACATATTTTTATCAGATAAAAAGAAATGCATTTGATTAACAGAATATCATGCACTTTTATATGTCAGTGAGTGTTTTGAATTCAAATCTGTCAATGACCTTAATTGTCATTCAGATGAAACCTTGCCAATTTAGATTTTCCATAGAAAAGACATAAACCTGAAAAAGTGTATTATTTTAAACTGCAAAATTGTTACTATATTGCAATAGGCATTTCACACGGTTACGGACACTACAGATATTTTTTTTGGTAAAAAATTCTTAATTTTGCAGAGAATGCTTAATGGGTGGTGGTGACCTAGGGTGCGTTAAGACTCTGCGTTACTGATCAGTAGGTCAGGTTGGTGCTGTTGGACCCTTAAGCAAGGCCCTTAACCATGTCCGCTCCAAGGATGCCATATGATGGCTGATCCTGCGCTCTGACCTGAGTAACTACTAACAAGAACCTGGGATATGTAAGGAATAAAATTTTCACTGTGCAGTAACATATGACAAATAAAGGCTGAACTGGACTTAATTTAAGCAAAAATTTTCACAGGCCATATTCGTCTAGAATCTTACATAAATCTTTGCATCAATACTCATGAAGAAATATTAATTTGCATTTTAAATTATTATTGTTTGAAGCGACAGTATAATGCTGAAACACTGCCATAAAATCAACTCTACAAAACAGCTTAAGTTAGCAACTTGAAATTTTTAAGGAAGCAAGATTGATCACTTCCATCTTGCATAAACTCCAGAAGCAGCTTATTTGGCACACACATTTTMTGTATTATATGTATAAAATTAAACATTTTTAAATCAGCACTGATACTGTGTTTTGGCCAAGACAAAGATTTCCCAGTGAGTCGTTACTTAACATCACACCATTTGTTGTTGTTTAGAAACTTGCCATTGGTGTTGTTGCCTGGAAGTCCATGTAGAGAGGACGCATTTCATGTTCCAACGGTTCCCTTCGTTTAATCCCTTCTGTTGAAACAGTGTGATTAAGCAGTGTTAAAACCTACTAACTAGCACATGGAAAGAAATAAACGCGGCACAAATTGAACTGCGTCACGTGGAGGAAACTAAAAAAACAAAAACAAACAAATGACATTGTAAAAACATTGAACATTACCTCCGCGTGTGTGTGAGGCGCTCACAGGACCTTGTGGAGAATTCACTCGAAGGCTAGAAGAAATCCCTCGTACGGAGCTTAAAAGCGCATTTACAACACTCTTACTCCTCATCTTTTCACCTTTAGCTTGCTTTATAAATGTTGCTCAGGTTGTTAGTAATGGCTTACAATCAGTCACGAGTAATTCTGCTGCGTTTCCCTTTACACTTGCGGTAGCAGTTTAAAGTTTAGTAGCAAAGACACACCACGCGTCATAGTAGTGCAGATAGACCTTGTGAGCAGCGGAGTGTGTGGAGAGAAATGAGCTGCACTACACTGCTATTTCCATGCAAACTCTGACTTGATATTTTTTTAACATGAAAATGGGATTTCAATAACGTATCTAAAACACTGATTTTTAAATATAATTCAATATAGTCCTCACATATAATCCCAAGCAACAGAACTCTAACTTCCTGCGTTTACGTACCCCATACTTCCGGGTGTGTACTTTTTGCAATCACGTGACCGGATGTTGCCATTCCGCCTCACTTGCACTCTATGTCTAGCAGACAGGATTCGGCGCTTGATTTAATTTCAGCATTTATCTAAATACACGAGTGTGATTTAACAATGATTCTAAAATGAAACAAAAATGACTGTGAATGTTGGACACATAAATAAAAAATGAAGGCTGAAGACTCCATTATGCGTGTTCATGTCCGCCATATTGGAGCGGTCAAGGTTCGCTCGAAAACAAATTCAATGTGATTGAAAGATGGCAACCTCTCTACAAAATCTACATGTAATGCGCTTAATTCTGAACAGATTTTGATGAAATTTGGTTTGTAGTAAACCACAGTGGAATTACCGTGTGGAATGACTATAATTAACGTTCATGCATGGCAGGCACATTACTTGTCACTTGAATACAGATGTGCCCAAAAATGTATACACACTGCAACAGTTGTTTATCCATGGTCTTTTTTTTTTAAAACTCAAATTTACTTATGGCAGCAAGTATTATGTTTCCTCTAAGAATGTCAGTAGTAGCACCATCATTGATGCTGTCATGTGATCATCAGAAGAGATGCCTCATTCCATTCCTTGAAGCTGTCGCAAGTTCTTGAATCAACTTTGCTTGACAATCTTCTTAAGGCTGCAGTCATTCCTTGTGGCTTTTCCCTTCCAATCAACTTTCCTGAATTATGCTTTAAAACAGCACCTTCTGTGGCTTGTCTTCCTTGTGTCGATGATTATCTTCTGGACAAATGTCAAGTCAACAGTCTTCCTCATGCATGTACTGAGCTAGGCTGAGAGATACCTGGTACTTGTACTATATGAATAGTAAGTTATTTAAAACTCGAAATTAAACATTTCGAGATGCTTTTTATTTTCTTTGTTGATTTTTTAATTTTATGCTTTAATCATCAAAAGTAAACACAAAAAGCACAGAAAAACACTTAATCCGCGTGGCAGGCACGTTTCATTAATATTTTATTAAATGTTATCCACAACAATGCACTCCAAAGAACTCTTATTTGACTAGCCATTATTTGAGCCTTGCAAGCCCATGCTATCATCCATTTTCTGTTCTGCACATCCTGTTCTGAGTCACAGGAAGCCTGGAACCTATCCCAGGGGACTTTAGGCATGAGGCGCGGTACACCCTGGACAGGGTGCCAAACTATTTACAGGGCACACACGCACACACTTATTCACCCACTACAGGCCAAGTTAAGAATATTTGAATACTGAAATCCATATTAACGTAGGGTTCGTTACACTGAACGTCCAGTCTCACACAGTATGACTGCAGATAAATCCCTGCTATCCGTTATCACCCAAATGAGGATGGGTTCCCTGTTGAGTCTGGTTCCTCTCAAGGTTTCTTCCTATTACCATCTCAGGGAGTTTTTCCGTGCCACTGTCGACGTCGTCCTCGGCTTGCTCATCAAGGACAATCTTATTATTCCGATTCATACACATTCACATTTCATACAAACTAAAATAATTATTTTGATTGTGTAAAGCTGCTTTGCAACAATGTAAATTGTTAAAAGCGCTATACAAATAAAATTTAATTGAATTTAATATTTTTTATTATATGTTGAATTCAATTCACTCACTCATCATCTATATCACTTTATCTTGTAAACGGGGTCACAGGGGGCCTGGAGCCTATCCCAGGAGACTGAGGGCACAAGGCAGGGTACACCTGGACAGGGTGCCTATCCATCACAGGGCACACAGATACACTACAGGCAATGTGGGAACACCATTTAGACTGTGTGAGGAAACCGGAGTACCCATAGGAAACCCACCAAGCACAGGGAGAACATGCACACAGAGATGTAGCGGGATTCAAACCCAGAACCTGGAGGTGCAAGGTGACAGTGCCATCCACTAAGCCACCATGCTGTCTCAACTTAAGAAATTTTTATTTATATAGCACTGTTTAAAATGGTCATTGTCACAAAGCAGGTTTACAGATTCAAAAGAAAATGTAAAGGAAATAAGTTTGAAATCTGTGAGAAATTCTATATAAATTAGAAGGATCAGATTGTCCCTGATGAGCAAGCCTAGTTCGATGGTAGCAAGGAAAAACTCCCTGAGATGGCAATAAGAAAAAAACCTTAAGAGGAACCAGACTCAACAGGGAACCCATTCTCATTTTGGTGATACTGTATATAAGATATATTTATACAGGTCTGTGAATATACAATTTGTTTACCTTTTCAGCAAAGGGACACATTTGTTTGTTTTGTCAAATTTCATGTCACTTGGTTTTGCAACTAACATTTTATGATAAAAGTTTCCATTTATTTGATGATAATGGCAAACAGATTTGGAATTTCCTGACTCACTCATTACAAAGGCCTGACATTAAGGCAACAGTTGACCCAGAGGAGGCTCTTCTTCTGAATTTCCTGTGTTAAAACAAAACCATCTCTGCCTATAAAGGCTATGTTTAAACACAGATTTTCCATACAGCGCCTCTGTTTTAATCACAGCTATTCAGACAAGTTGGAAACAGCCCCAGTTAACACAGTTAAAAGCAGTTGTTGGGATGGTCTTTTAGAAAGACACGTAAGACATTGCTGAAGCTATTTTATGTAGTTTTATCATGTTTTTAATGTCTACTGTTAACAGTTGAGCATTACCTTGGTTACATAGGCTTCCAATTTGAAAAAAGAAAGAAAGAAAAAGAAATAAATAATGAATCTAGAGATGTTAAACCTTAAACCTATTAAGGTAGTCCTTCTGTAGAATTGTTTATGCAAAACCCTAGAACCCATAATCTTAATCCATAGAGAACATTTTGGCATAAGGATACCTTAGTGCAACACTAAGTGTGGGGATTTTGTTGTATCGATTTATGATTAATAGAAACTGAGGAATGATTTTTGGTAAAACACAAACACAAACTATTCCTTTTGAAAAGGTTGTCTGAGTGCTCAACGAAAAAGTATATCTACTTAGAGATTAATTCCGAAACACTTTTGACTTCATAAAAACGTTCAACATTAATGTTTATTGCCCCAAAAGCTTCTTTTAGACTTGAGCAAATTTTTCATTATCACAACTTTCATTACCATAACTAACACTAAAGATGGGGAGCAAAATCGATTCAGTGATGTATTGTGATTCTTTAGTATGGCAATACCTGTATCGCCATTCTGAACACACAATAATTTTTTTAATGCTTTTTAAAATGTTGCAGTTCCTCTATAATCCTGCAGGTGGTCCTCTCAACTATTCACACATTGACAGGAAGCATAGCATCCTGTGTGGTAGGAGCAAGTTATTTAGAATTGTAACAAAATCAGAAAGAAATCTTTACATCATATCGGTATATGGCTATAGAAATAGAATCCGCACCCAGGATTAAATTTTACAATAGAAATAGAATCAGCATCTAAGTATCTTGATAATATCATATCAGGTGGGCCTGGTTGATTCCCATCCCTAATAAACAAGCTTAAAATCAAAACGGGTGCCATTTGAATGATGCCAAAATTATTCAATCACTTTTGGATATGAAAGGAATGTGGCTGGCAAAATAATGTATTTAAACTGTATATTATAATTATAAATTATAAGCATAATTCTGACAATATACATTCTAATTTAATGACACTGAAGAGCACAGGTTAAATAATAATTTATTTGAAGTAAAGAACTGAGAGAACACAATCAGCCGACATTGTTTCTGAAAAGATTTAAATGGCAAGTTTTTTTTTTTTTTATTGCAAACTTTCTTGTACAATAAGTGTTTTTTGAAGTCTTTTTTTTTAATACTGCTTGTATGTAAATATCTGTAAACTCTGTGACTGCTTAAATGTGGGAACAAATCTGGTTTTGTAAACCCTGATGCATGGCCAACTGGCTTGATTATTTCTCTTATTTTCAGTTGGAAACATTTCAGCATAGCCTCAGAGAGTTTCTTACTGGCTCACTCACTCACTCACTCACTCATCGTCTATACTGCTTTATCCTGTGTACAGGGACGCAGGGGGGCCTGAAGCCTATCCCAGGAGACTTTGGGCACAAGGAGGGGTAAACCCTTGATCCATGCAGGGCACACACACATACACACACACTTACACGCTCATTCACAGATTACAGGCAATTTGGGAATGGCAATCTAAGAAAAGCCTAATCTGCATGTCTTTGGCCTGTAGGACGAATAGAACCCAAACCCTGGAGGCCACTGTGTCGCTAAAGAGATATCTTATCGTTTTATTATTATTATGATTATGATTATTAATAAGGAAAGGAATCATTAGCACTGATGCCTTGACCATTGTTTTCTCCTCTTGAATCATTCAGGAAACTTATAAAGGGAGCTGGCAAAACTTCACAGCAACAGCGTGTTTAAGCAGGAATGGAAGAACAGCATCACTTTATTGGAGTAGGATGTTTGTCCATGTTTGAGACTGGGGCTGAATTATCTTGAGAGCTTCCGGACCTCAGTGAACTGATGAACTTTTGCTCTGTAAACAGAAACAGGACTCGAGGAGAATATGGGAGCATGTGCTAAAGTACAACACGTCCAGTTAATCAGTGATTTATATTCACTATAAAGACGCGTAAAAAGACTTGTGTAAAATGCTAAAAATAAAAAAAATTAGCATTTCAAGGCAGGCGCTTTCCCCCGCGTGCCTAGCGCGAGACGACAAAGCGGAGGAGAGCCGAGGGAGGGAGGGAAAGAGGATGGAACAGCCCCTGATTCCGCTCGTGCATTTTTAACGGCGTTGTGGAACTTTGCGGCTTGTTGCCATGACATCTGGGCTATACCGTTACATCCGTCACCCTCAGCACGCAGCAGCTCCAAGAAACTCCCCAGACTCGACAAAGTAGTTACAGATAGTTTCAGACGCCAAACTTGATCACGTAGCTTCTCATTTCTACTACGCAAGAGTGTGGACACTGCTGTAAGTACATGCTGAAGTCTAGTGACTTCTCCTCTCTTCTTTTTCACTACCTGTAACTCTGCATGCTCAGTTTTCATTAATAGCAAATAGCAAAAGGAGCTCTTTGTTTTATAGGGGTCAGTCATATTTAAGCCAGAATGTCTACTGTAGGAGAAATGAAAGTTTATCTTAAACTGACTTGTGCTTTCCTTTATTGGCTTAAGGTGTGCAAAGGTTTCTGAAATGACCCTGAATACACAGAGAGGGGGTAAAGAGATGGTAAGGAGAAGGGCTAGTTCTCCAATCCCCTCCTCTCTGCATGGAGGGAAACACAAACAATCTCAGCATCCTCTACTGGCCCAGTCTGCCTCCTACCAGGCCGGAGACGTGAAACTACGCCTGCAGGCTCACTGGTCCTCAGACTCAGACGAGTCCGACAGCTCAGGCTATGAGTGTCTCTATCGGGTCATCCTACTAGGTGATCACGGAGTTGGCAAGTCCAGTCTTGCCGGCATCTTTGCCGGAATCCAAGAAAAAGAAGCCCAAAACTGCATAGGTGGTGAGTCCATTTAAATTCCGAATATAATTTAAAGTAGTGTTCGTAAAACTGGGATTCGAAGCACATCCCACTCCTCACCATTATCAAAGTCTTTATATTTATTTTTGGGTTACTGCTGTTATCAAATTACAGTGGTACCTTGGCAGACAAATTGAACCTGTTCCCGAGGCGTGTCCTTAAGGCGAAATCTTGCATTGCAAAACGCATTTGCCCATAGTAAATAATGTAAATGCAGATACATCCGTTCTAGCCACCCAAACATATTACCAATATTACCAATTTCCAAAACTATAATAATATTTTTGCATATAAAAGTAATCAAAAGACTTAGAAAAGACATGTAAATGAAGTAAAATATGAGCAGTGGTGGCTCAAACAGTTAAGGCTGTGGCTTACTGATCAGAAGGTTGTGGGTTTAATCCCCACCATTGCCAAGTTGCCACTGTTGAGCCCTTGATCAAGGCCCTAGAGATGCTGTATCCTGGCAGACCCTGTGCTCTGACCCCAGCTTCCTAACTGGGATATGTGAAAAAAAGAATTTCGCTGTAAGGTACGTGTGACAAATAATTGAATACAAACCTCAGTACATAATACCAGAGTAGGCCTAAAATTTATGTGAAAATGTGAAAGTAAAAGAAAACTTAATGGTTCAGATATAACACTATTGTGCACATTTAAAACTGATTATAAAATAAATCTCTACTGAGTTTGTCCATTTAATTTATTTTATAGTTACAACTGACACTAGTGACACATGTACAATGAAAGTATCATGAAATAAAATAGATTGTTGGACTAACTTGGGTGCGCTCTGTGTTTAACTAATAATTTCAGAATTATTAGTACAGAAATCCAATTACAAAGAGAACAGACTGTTTTAATAAATAGACCATATGTAATTGCAATTGTAATTGTTATTATGTGCTCTTTAGTAAACCCAGATTTTTTGTTATTCAGGGTTACGTCTTTGTGATTTAAAGTTGACATGAATTCTGTGAATGTGTTTTTTGGCACCCTGAAAAAGAAATGTTACAGTACATAAGTTTTCACTTTAAAAGTTAAATGATTGCTGGTCAAAACCAATATAACTGGTTTTGACCATCTGACTCATCTATAACATTAAACTCAGCCATATCATTAAACCACCAGCTTAATATAGTTTAGGTCTCCATTGATTCACCAAAACATGTTGTGTCATATCTTTCTGTAGATCTCTGAAGGTAAGCTATGTTATCTGCCTCTAACACATTAGCAGAATATTTTTTAAAGTTGTGTAAGTTGCTATGGGAAGCCTCAATGGTTTGTAATTTTTATCTAGCATGTACCACCATAAGATTGACATCTGGGGAAGTTGGAGGCAAATCAACTTCCCCATCTTAAACTCTTGTCCATGTTCCACACTCCATTCCGGAACCATTTTTGCTGTGGGCAGATTTTAATGCTGAAAGAGATAACTTCCATTAGGGAATACTTTTTGCCTACCATTGATACCACTGTTTTCATACCATTGCATAGATCATCACACTGCCTGCACTGGCTTGCCTTTTTGTCTTTGTGCCATCTCTTCCCCAGGTAAGCAATGAACATGCATCTGGGGACTTAACACAAGGCCTGATACTTTTAAAAATTAAGCTCTGACCCAGTCTTGCAGCCATCACATTTTGGTTCTTCTCAAAGAAGCTTAGATGTTTATGCTTGCCCATTTTTCCTCCTTTTAAAATATCAACTTTAAGAAGTGACAGTTCACTTGGTCAACAATATATCTTACCACTTAAAAAGTGGCATTTTAATGAGATATTTAGTGGTACTGTCTTCACTTCATCTGTCAGTGGTTTTAAAGTTAAAGTGATTGCTGTAAATTGACCATGATTCTTGTATGATGTAACTAATATGCACCAAAATAACTATCATAAATTTAGTAATTGTGGTCTACATTTTTCATCCGTTGGTTGTCATCTCACTTATGGTGTCCCCTGCCTTGTGCCCAGTGCTCTCTGTGGTAGGAATCGTACGGTGGACTAAAATTTAAAAAAAAAAGGAATGGTTTGATTTGAACTCAGGCGAGCTGGAGCGTGCATGCTGGGAGTTGGAATTGTGCATTCCCTCATGATTAGTGTGGCTGTGAAATTGTCGCTTTCTCTTTCTACATCCCACCTGATAGTGGCATGTTGGTATGTTCTTAATATAGCTCCCACTCCACTGTCTGAAGCATCAGTTGATACAAAAAACTGTTTAGATGGGCCAGAGTGGTTTAGAATGGGTGCACTGGTAAAAGCCTCTCATAGTTTGTCACAGGATACACACACACTGCTGGCAATTTTGGGAATGACCATTAACCTAATCTGCATGTCTTTGGACTGTGGGAGGAAACCAGAATACCCGGAGGAAACCCACCAAACATAGGGAGCACATGCAAACTCCATGCACACAGACTTGTGGTGGAAATCGAAACCTTAACCCTGGAGGTGCGAGGCCACAATGTTAACCACTATGCCACCGTGCCACTTATAATGATTCTGCTAGCCCTTAAATGGTCATATGCAATCATGACATACTTTGATCAAAAGGTGTAGGCTATTTGTTGGCACATCATATAATGAAAACTACATCAGAGGGCAGACTCAGGACTCAGACACACTCTCCATAGTTTGGTCTGGGCTGAAATCTTATTTATTTGGTCGAGCCTTTTGTGAATATATTTTATCTTTGGTAAAGGAGCAGATCAGTGGGATTCATTGGTGTAGACTCTACACCAATGAATCCTACTGATCTGCTCCAAACCTGGTACGTTTGGATGCTGTCTTCCCCTACTCTCATTGACTACTCAGGTTTGTTGATAGTGAAGTGACTGGGTGCTTTACTTACCAGGGAGCATACATGTCTGTGTTTTCTTCTGGCTCTCCCATTTTAGTTTTGGCTTCATATCTAGTCCTGTTGGAGATCCTACTTGCATTCTGCACACAATATACATTGGCACTATGAATACAGAGAGAAGGAGTATGGCACTATCTGAAAAAGTCACCCAGATGCTAAATCACAAATAAAATGTTATTTTTGGAAAACCGAGTTAAATTTCACTTCCCACACCCAGGAGTGATTACTGCCAGAATTGTTGAATCATGAAATCACTTAAGTATAATCTGTCTGACAAAGTAACACATGCCAAACACTGCATGTGCAACACTATCTAAAGAAATCCAAGAACAGATGGAAAACAAAGTAATTGCCATGTATCAGTCTGGAAAGGACTATCAAGCCTTTTCTAAGACTTTGGGACTCCAGCAAACCACAGTGAGAGCCATTATCCACAAATGAAGAAAACGTGGAACAATGGAGAACCTTCCCAGGAGTGGTCGGCTTACCAAACTTACTCCATGAGCACAAGGATAATTCATCCAGGAGCTCAGAAAAGAACCCTGAACCAAATCTAAAGAACCGCAGACCTCACTTGTCTAAATTAAGGTCAATGTTCATGATTCTACTGTAAGATAGAGACATAAATGACATCCATGGATGATTATCTCCAAGACATTTGGGCAAATAAGTTGATGAGACAAAAGTTGAACTTGTGTGTCCTGTTACATCATTGCCAGTTATCACAAACCCTTGATTGCAGGGTGGCACAAATAGTTATTAGGTTTAGGAGCAATTATTTTTTCACATAGGGCCAGGCAGGTTTAGACAGCTTTTTCCCTTAATAAATCAATTCATCGTTTAAAAACAACATTTTGTATTTACTGGTACTGTACATTTGATTTGCACATAACATTTGATGAAGATTTGTTTTCAAGTAAAATATTAGAGTGAGAAGACTAATTATTTGTGTGCCATTATAATTATCCTTCCGTGACAAAAATACACACAGGAGCGTGTGTATGCCTAGTATGTAAGTATGTAAATTTATTTTTACAGTCAGATCGGTCTGATGACTAGGACATCTCATAAACATTATCTGAATACAATACAGATGGTGTATTTATTATTCAGTAACTAAACACTTTTATAGAGTACATAGCATATAGTGCACTGTATATGAGTGTAGAGTATAGAGTACATTATGTTTAATAATGTAATATATATAAAAAAAATAAAAAATTATATAT